>OZ025240.1:81083589-81108589 GCA_964019155.1 Osedax fenrisi | reverse complement strand
TACGAGGAAAATATAGTACACTATGTATAATGAAACAAAATATATAACACATACCATATAATGGCATATTAATTAATGTTGTGCTATTTAATATTTTTCTGAAAATAAAAAATTCAATTGATTTATAAATAGCATAAAAAGCATATTTTATGATACATATTTTAAAACATATAGTAAGCCGTATGGCTTGTGGAATTTTATAATTTTATATAAATATATAATCAATAAAATAGTATATATTAAATATATGTATATATATATAATGTTCCCTATACAATGCACAAGGTATACTTATTTACATATGAATACATATTTGTATAATATAGATATTCGTAGAAGTTCCTATAATAATATCATATTTATCATTTTGGCTATGCATCGAAATCGGCTATATAATGTTCCCTATACAATGCACAAGGTAAACTTATTTACATATGAATACATATTTGTATAATATAGATATTCGTAGAAGTTCCTATAATAATATCATATTTACCTAATGTTGGCTATGCATCGAAATCGGCATAATTTATTTGTTATCCCCGTAACCACATTTTACGGAGTGACTAATATTAAAGTACATCATTACGACATTATATATAGATGTATATGTTTATATCAAGAAGCCATATTTAATTAATTGTTAATTATCACCATAAAGTCAATTAGATTCCTATAAATAGATTTCCTTAGTCTATATAATTATTATATACTATTATTATTGGACTTATTTTCATTTAGTAACATTTAAAAAACATTCTATGTTTTATATATTTTATAAAATATATATAGTGTAATTTTCATAATCTATGGTCTTTGAAAATTTAAATATATAAATAAAAATTGTTAGAATAACCAATATATATTAGATCATATCCATATGCCACTACGCACTATTTGAGAATATGTGTTTTGATTGACAGATTGACTGGCCGCCATTCGATCAGATAATTTAGCTTATATATATATAATGCATACAGTTAATAGATAAAGAATAGAGTATACACTCGTATACAAGATAACTAATCCGTTATGTTTCTCCATATACACACACATATAATATATGTGATATATATATAATATATAATAATTCTATTAATTTCAATTAATTATATTATATCTTAGTTATATCTTAGTTATTATATCTTAAAATGGTACTATATAATAAATAACAAACTAGTATATATATGTATACAATGTAACATTGAATGTAGGTATTATATATTATATATACCTATTATATATATTATATATACAAACACACATATATATATATGCTGGTTTACTTGCTTATTTCGGGATTGTTGTTTCCCGGACAGTAAAAGTTCTCCAAATATATTTGATATATCACGGTTCATCTAGCTACTTTCATCTCGCTCGCTGGTATTCCAGTTTCGCGCTCCAGATTCCTGATGTAGCTTTCTGGTGGCCTTCCCCGTCTTATAGTTCCATGAGTAGGTTCCCAGAGAACTAGATACGAAACAACTTCATCATCTCTACGTAGGCAATGCCCAGCAAACTTTAAGAATCGACGTCTTATCTTTGTAGATATTTGTTCTATAGCCCTATAGAGTACTTCGTTAGTAACTTTCTGAGACTAATGTACGTTGTATGTACAATACCAATGTACAATATCATTCGTTGATAAATGATATATATATATATATATAAATAATCATTGGATATTTTTTCTAATGAAAAATATAACTATAACATCTCAATTATTATAATTTATTATACTATATAATAAATAATAAACTAGTATACACATTTAAGTAAGTATACTTATATATAATATTATATGTATAGATTATTTATATAAATGTTTTTATTTTAAACATTTTTGACTATGATCTATTTTTTCTTTAAGCATACTGTATACATTGTATACAGTGTATACTGTTAAATTACATCATATCACACTGTCACCTTCCAGCACAATATACTATAATGTTCTATGATATTCTACGTTCAGCACACTGTACTGTCATATTACATCATATCATACTGCCACCTTCTAACATAATATACTGTAATGTGCCATGATATTACCTGCCAGCATAATATACTGTAATGTGCCATGATATTGTACTTTCAACACACTGTACTGTAACATTACATCATACCATACTGTCATCTTCCAGCACAATATACTGTAATGTTCCATGATATCATAATATCACCTTCCAGCACAATATACTGTAATGTTCCATGATATCGTACTATCAGCACATCGATGCTTCGTGTAACCGATACTGAGACTACATAGATGCTTTAGGTAACTGTGACTGAGACTACATCGATGCTTTACATTTGAGTATCATTTACATTACTAGTATGTAGGTTTATATGTATGTATGTAGGTATGTAAGTATGTAGGGGAAAGTAACCGAATACGGACACTCTCGGTATCTCAGAAACCATAAATCATACAAAAAAAATGTAATGAATAAAATATTCATAATTATAAAAATAGTCTAAAAAAGTATTTTTTATTTTTTAATTAATCAAAATATTGCTAATATATCCAATAAACTGATTTTTTTATTACGTTTTTAAATTTATGAAAAAAAATTTCAACTTAAAACCTTCTCAAGAATATACAAATGTATTGATATAAAATATAATACTATATTATTAAAAACTAAATCATTCTAAAAATTGTATTTTTAATTTCTATATTTGTTATCAAATATTCATTAAATTATAAGCATATATCTAGATGTCATATAAGTTCCTAATATGGACACTCTAAATGTCTTAATACGGACACCCTATAACCAATCAACGCACAGCGTATGAACTATTCTGATTTTCATAAAAATCGCGTGCGTTATAATATTAATACTACCAATAAAGCTAATTCTAAATTTTGTATTATTTAGACACTTAAATTGTATTATTAATTACAAAATAATAAAAATAAATAAAATATTAACTAATTTAATTAAAATATATTTTTCATAAAATTAATTATAAATAACGTAATTGTAATTTGTCTGATTGATTCATCAATAATATATAGTTTATCTAGTGGTATATTGGGTGTCCGTATTATAACTCAGGGTGTCCGTATTCGGACATGGGTACCGAATACGGACACCCCCGTTATCTATGGTATTAAAAGATTAAATAAAATTTTAAAATTACAATAATATCTATAATGATATAATATTAATATATTGTAATTTTTGAATAAAAATAATGAGTATTAAAAAGTTAAGACCATTTATTGTTAAAGTGTCCGTATTAGGTTACTTTCCCCTATGTGTTTATGTAGGTAATTATGTATGTATGTATTTATTTATTAATATATATATAATATATATTATATATATATATATATATATATATATATATATATATATATATATATGAGTATGCACACTATAATACATGTATTATAGATGTATAGTTAAATTATCTAGTAAAATAAACTCAATATACACATGTGTGTTTAGTCTAATTAGTAATCGCATTTTTTCAATTACTGATTCAATATATGTATCATACATTACATGATTCATAAACTGTATTATTCATTATATTATTATATGATGTAGGTATATGATGCATGAATATAAACATATACTCTATTTATAACTATCTACGGGCGTCGCGCTCAATAATATCTGCCGAAAATATTGTTTAATAACATTAATTATACCTGACTTAATATAATATTTATTATAATAATAATAGTATAAATAATAAATATATAATTAATATAAATTATAACCTTAATTTAATATGAATATTAACTAGTAATGCTTTATAATAACTATAATAAATACCATACATATTTTAATATATACCGGCCTCCTTAACTTGAAGATAAAGGAGGTCATTGATCTATAATCTATAGATCCATATCAATATTATATATGGAAACACGTAATACACAGTTGTCCTACTTTAAATACGCACCATTCTGACATCTCTTCGCTACTAACAGTATCCTCTCTTTGTAATCCGGAAAACACTAAGAAGGGGTTGTATACCTCAACAACATATTCCTAGATTATAGAGCCAATAGAATGTATATCCTACTCTATGGAATATATCCTCCTACTATCACTTTTATTAGCTCCCATACACGAATCTTAAATTGTATTTATTTTAATATATCGTCCTCTAATCTATAAACCATAACACTTTTTGTTTGTGTATTTTTTATTTTTTTCAAGTTTTATACATCTATTGTCTTCATTGTTATTTTATTGTTATTCTATTATTATTTTCGAATTGGTTAACTATTTATTGTTATTCTATTATTATTTAGAATTAGTTCTAAATAAACCGTTCATCTAATTATCATATAAATTTTTATATTTATTTATTTATATTTATTTATAAGTTATATTTTGTAAAAATTAAAAAAATTATATTTGTATATTATAAGAATATATATAAGAATAGTATAATGTATTTTCATATAAATAAATAATAATTTACAGATGCTATTGCCAGTGATTTTATTGTTATATGTGGGAATATAGTATTACAAATATAACTTAATTCGAAGTTATCAAAGATTATAGAAAATAATCATTACTCGTCTGACTCCTCTTTAATAGTTATTGCAATATGTGCTGGACGTTATGCTATACGTTGACATGGTGGCGATAGCTTCTTGTGGCATTACTGATGACCAGTCGGAAGCCACGTCCGAAGTTACGTAATCTGGTTCGTCATGATCAAGGGTCATCCAGAGGTGTTGATATATCTCTTTTATCGTCGACCTATCTTTGGGTTTCTTCGATAAACAAACGTTTATAATATATTTTATATCGTCTGTAAATTTCACAATTATTAAATTATATTAAATTATATTACAATATATGATACATATAAAAACTACGTGCTTTATGTTTATATTTAGATTATAATGGAATACTATATTACCTAATTACCTAATTTAAATTATAAAGTAATGTCAATTAAGTATATTATATACGATTATGAAGAATGGAAGTTATAATAAAAAACTTAAATAGAAAAACAAACAGTAATAATTAAAAATACAAGTATATACTAGCTAAGTAATATAAATATTTTACTATTTTATAATAATATATAGGGTCACAGGAACATGGGGGTCCCCCCCCATTTATAAATAAGGGTGGGGGGTCGGTATATGTTTGCCCCCTATTTTTCGCCAATTTTTAAAATAATTTAATAATGAGGAAAAAATGTAATATTAGTAGATAGCATAGAGCTATATATAGCTATAGCTCTATACTATCTACGTAAAATATATATTATATTTTGATTTTTAGTCGCTATATTATCAATACTTTATATAGTGATATAAACAACTTTGATAAAACCTTCTAGCCAGATATAAGATATATTACAAAATATGTTTATAGTCGTAAAATGTCCTAATAGCAAAGATTAAAGTATTATTTCAGAAAAACTGGTACAAAATGCAATGGATTCATAATGTTTTTCTACTATTATATTAAACATTAATAACTAATCATGATAATATCACAGATTTTATAATTACTGGTTATTAAAATTGAAAGAAGGCATTTGAATGATTTACATGTCATAGTTGATCTAATGTGTAATTTATTTCAATGTAATCTGATAATAGAAATGGTATTAGAGATGTAGGTTCCAAATGTTACAGAATAAAAATGATATAAACAAATAATAATATGTTTATTATAGCTATATTTACCTACATAAGATACATAGCTCAAGAAAAAAATTGTTAGTTGTAATGAACATTTTGAAGGTCAATTACTCAAACTATTAATTAGGAAAAAAAAATTCTCAATTATATGCATGTTTAAATATGGTAACTAACAATACAAAAAATACTTTTATTATCATGAAAAATTCAAAATGAGATTCTTGAATTAGTTGCACAAGTACTCTTAAGAGACATTATTAAACAAATAGATGGTGCTACAATATAACATGGTACGGGACACAGGATATTTCAACTAATTAAAGTTTTGAACTTGAATTAGGAATACTTAATAATTCATTAAATATTGATAACTATGGATCAATACCGATATTAAAGTCGGAGGTTGAATTAGCGAGAAAAAGCCTAAAGAGTAGGAAACACCTGGTATTGATAATATTGTTGGTGAATTAATTAAATCGGGGGGACCCATAATGACAAGAATCTTCGGAGAATTGTGATAACAAATATGGGAAACTAAAGTATGGCCCAAATCATGGACTACATCGCTAGTAATATCAATACCATATACATCTAAATATATGAAACATATATATATATATAACACCCAGTATTATAAGCCATCCAACCAATATACTACTCAGAATTATAATGAACAGACTAATACTATAGGTGGAAACAATACTTTCAATGAAAAAGCCGGCTTCAGGAAAAACAGAAGAACTGTAGAACAAATACTAAATTGTAGATTGCTATGGAAAAAACATATAGATCAACATAGACCTCTATATCATAACTTTATATACTTCAACATATCATATTTCCGAGTATGGCATGGTATGTTTCATGGTATGCCATAACCCCTCATGCAGGGGTTATGGCATACCATGAAAACCTATGGTATAAGTAATAAATTAATCGATATGGTATCAGCTCTATATGCCTCTTCAGGAAGCTCAGTACTAGTCAATAATCACATCGGAGATCAACTAAGATAAACTGAAAGATCAGGACTCCACTATATCTATTGTGGGTAGATGTATCAGCAATCTACGTTTTGCAGATGATATAAACTTCATTGCAAATATATCTAATGAACTACAGAAAATTACATACTCGCTAGCAAAAAGCGCATCTAGATATGGAATGGAAATAAGTCATAAAAAGGGTGAGATTTTAGTCAATGATCCTGATCCGAATGAAGTTAATAGTAATCATTAGACAATAAACATGTAAGGGAAAAAAACTAGAATACGTCAAATCCTGTCAATATATTGTTACACTACTACTAGAAAAACATAATAGAAATATGAATTACGTAATACATACGTAATGTAGTACTACATCCACATTCGGTAATGGTAAGATTGGAAATGATCTTTTAAATTAAATTTAACCTCTAGAATTCCTTTATTCTATCCAATCTTTTGTACGGCTGAGAAACTTGGACTATAAGTAATGCCTACTTGAATAGCCTACTTGAAGAATCTAAGAAACGAATGATTGCTTTTAAATCTAAGTCACATAGAAGAATGCTAAACATCACATATAGACAACGAAAGACAAATGTATATATCCATGAGGAAAATAATATATATATATATATAATTGGTTCATATGAACGTGTTTTACAGATGGTGAAAATGAAAAAAATAAGTTGGTTTTGCCATGTGTCTGGACTTGATACTTTGGAAAACATTATATTACATAATCGTGAAGATGAAGAGTATTAGGTTCATCCTATAGGAAAGTGTTGCGTAATAGTATTATGTAATAGGTGATTGCGTAACGAGTGATGTAACTATTACACACGCGGTTGTTACGTTATCTATTGTACTGACCTGGTCCCAGTCTTGCGTGTTATGTCTCGTAATCTGTTTGACGGCTACCGGAAGATTGTCGATATCTCGGGAGGCTTTATAAACGGTACCGAATCCTCCCTCTCCCAGTTTAATTCTATCTTGAAACTATCATCAAAAGCATCTCCATCTCGCTTCACTGTGAGTGTTTATAGGTAATTAGTATTATATATAAATATATAATACTAATTAACTATATCCACTCACAGATAAATATATATATATATATATATATATATATATATATATATATATATATTTATATATTATTATATGTAAATGTATATATATATAACACTTTCACATGACGTAAATCTATAGAAAGTAACATAGGAAATGTGGCTATTAGGGGTAACACATGTCATATGAAAGCAGCGATACACTGATAGACTACTACGGAAGGCCGGACTGCTACGTATATATAACTATATGGAGTGAATGAAACTAATTGATTTCGGATGCGCGACCTACCTAAGAGATTATCCATACAAAGATTATGAAGGTCAGTATAGTATACTATATAGTATATAGTATATACCGGTAAACCGGTATTAAAGGTCATCTTTATTGTAATAGGATATCCTATTGCAATAAAAATGACCTTTAATATCGGTATATGATATTATATATTAATATAAATAATTATATATATATACATATATATATATATATATATATATATATATATATATATATATATATATGCATATATACATATATATATGCATATATGTAAATGAATCTATTGCCATTATCGAAGCATTTTCCGGTAAAAGTAGAGCCGTATTTACCGGCTAACTTTACCATTTCTCCGGCGATGCTTAAGAGTGACTTTAAGAAAATTAACCGACAACTTTATTAGGTTAATATCATATATATATTATATTATTATATGTCAATATTTATTTATATATATATATATATATATATATATATATATATATATATATATATATTATGGAAGCTCTGAGAAGATACAACTTTCATTATTGTTAAAGTAATTGCATAATTGAAGTTATCATTAATCGATTACATAATACAATTGTACATTTCTCACATGTTAGCTCGGTGAAATGAACCCTGGTAACCGTTACTAAAGGCACGAGAAACCACGTGATGGGGAGGCTATATCCCCTATATGGTTAATAAGGAGTACACTGTGTACTGTACACATTTCGGTGTATTACAGGACGAATATGATAAAAAGCTACTGATAGGAATGGGAATAAAGGTTTAAATAATGTGTTAAGAACAATTACTCATTAAGATATGCACTGTTTGAACACTGAAACTATCAAAGAAAATTAACGAATTTATACACAAAATGGAAACTTATTTCTGTCAGCATATTGTAATAACGTACAAAATTCATTTAAAATAAAAAAAGTCATTTGTACGTTATAAGGTACACTGAGGGGGACAAGCTTTGTACGTTATTAGAGATCATTTTGTTCGTTATTTTTTAACAGTGTACTCATTAAGATATGAAATGTTTGAACACTAAAGCTATCAAAGAAAATTAACGATTTTATGCACAAAATGGAAACTTATTTCTGTCATATTTCTGTCATTACATTTAATTGAAGACTAAATTGAAATCCTGAAAAATAATTGTTACGAAGTACTGACGCAAATTGAAAGTAAATTATAGGTTATCGTAGTAACATAACATTAGATAGATAATGACATTATAATTTCAATTCGGGGGCCTATCTCAAAGATTCACTGTACGATCAGTACCAAAGTCATTATCTCTTATGAAGGTCATTTGTATAGTATAGCGAAATATAAACAATTGTATATATATATATATATATATATAATTGTTTATATTTTTCTATCCTATACAAACGACCTGTATATATATATATATATATATATATATATATATATATCGTGGTACTGAAATGTGTGTGTTTGCCCTTAAGCAATATTTAACAGATTATAATAATAATAACACTAATATGTTCGTAGCATTTTTAGATGCTTCCAAAGATTTTGATAAAATTAATCATAACATTTTATTTCAAAGATTAAAAGATAATAATATTCCTTTATACATAATTAATTTATTAAATTACTGGTATAGAAACCAACGAATATATATTAAATGGTGTAATAATTCATCGGATAGCTTTCCTGTTACAAGGGGTGTTCGTAAAGGTGGCATTCTCTCACCATTGTTTATTATAATTTATATACTAATCCCATGATTAAGAAATTAAATGAAATACATTCAGGTTATTGTTTAAATGGAAATATCATAAATAATCTATGTTATGCAGATGATATAACATTATTTTCACCATCACTAGGGGGTTTGCAGTTGTTGATAAGTTGTTGTGAAGAGTTTGCTAACCATAACCACATAACGTTTAATATTGATAAATCGGTTATTTTACCAATTTATTTTGATAAATCATATCATAAACCTGTGAAATTATATATAGATAATAAACTTCTAAAAGTTGTCAAATCATATAGATATCTTGGACATTTGATTTCAGAGGACTTATCTGATGCTATTGATATATATATATATATATATATATATATATATATATATATAGTAATATTAAACAGTTATATAAACAAAGCTATGCAATATCATATAACTTTAATCATTGCTCTAAGGATACAACAATTATTCTATTTAAAACATTTGTTTCTAATATATACCTTAGTAGCATATGGATACCAAATAGATATTGCATGGCTAAACTTAATATAGCTTATAATAATGCTTATCGTATTGTTATGAACTACAGACGTAGAAATAGTGACTCTTTAATGTTTTTTAACGATTATGTTAATAATGTAACTGTTAAATTACGCAAGTCATATTATTCGCTATATAAACGAATACAACTATCGTCTAATTCACTAATTGTTCAATTATATTGTTTAATTTATAATATTGTGTTCCCATCGCCACTGTTTACCATGTGGTATAACGCATTGTTTGTATAGTATTTTAAATTTCGTTTCTTAGATTAATTGTTTTTTTTTTAGTTTATTCTTTTTAATTTTCGTTTATATTCTATGGACCTCTGTATTTCATGTCTGATTTAAATAAATAAATAAATAAAATAAATATATATATATATATATTTAAATTAATTATATAGTTATACATTTATTCATAGAGGATAGAATGTTCCAAGGATGGACATGATCGACCTAACACTGGATGATGGTATACTTTCCGTATACGGTGATATATATATATATATATATATATATATATATATATATATATATATGTAGTATGGCAACTACGTGTATAACTGTGTGTAGGTATTTATAATTATGTTGTGCATGAAGTATACATGTGTTATGTAATTTAGATAAATGTTAATTTAATATATTTTGTGATTTGTGTTTTTTATATAATTTGATTTCTGGTTTGTAAATTTCAATTAGTTGACGTGCCTTGAACGAATGTAAATGTTATGTAATTTGGATGAATGTTGATTAAATATATTTTGTTATTTGTTTTTTATATAATTTGATTTCTGTTTTGTAAATTGTAAAAGAGAGCGTAGTTTATAATTAGATTAACTAGTTTAATCTAGTTATCTAATTAGAGATACGCCCACTACGCCCATCACGTGATCTCGTTATTATCGAGAAGTTCGGTATGATATGGTTTATTAGTGCATACAGCGTACACTTAAAGGCTAGTAAATCATATCATATTAATTGTGAGAACTTCTCGATTGATACATATTTAATCATGCTTGTTGATATTATGATGTTTAATATGTATTCATATTTGTTTTAGTTTGAGGTTTCCTCCATTCGCGATTCGTCCAATACGTCCATCCTCCATTCCCCATATACGCCCATCCACGAACGCACCCCTTCCCTATCTACCCCATCCTCGAACCACACCCCACCCCCATCCACGTCCATCCACGAACCACACCACATTCCCCATCCACGTCCAGTTTCCATTCAATAAATCTATAACCTGTCGAGAACTATCATTCTCCGTTTTCCGGAGACAACATTGGTGACAGCGGCGACCGACAGCGCATAATTTGATTGGACGGAAGGAAGACGCTATATTACGGGAGGCGAAGACGACACGGTACTACGAGAGGCGACGACGACGCAATACTACGAGAGGTGACGACGACACTGTACGACGAGAAGGGACGACACGTTGAATAATACGAGACGCGACAATATCGGTGCACTAATCCGGAGGAACCTTCAACTTTCACGCTAGTTAATTTAATTATAAAATACGCTCTCCTCGTAATTAAATTGATTTATAAAGTGTACGTTTGTGAGTTAGTGTTATTGTGTGCATGATATTAATATCTGGTAGAGTAATAGATATAAAGAATAGTGTAGAACTTAAAAAGTATAGTATGAATGATTTGTCGTATGTAAGATTAGATAAGTTTGATGGGAGTACGGATGTTGTAAGATGGTTGAATGAGTTGGATGAATGTGTAATGTTAAAGGGTTTGAAAGAAAATGATGCAGCATCATTTGCATGCTATCATGTTAAGGGGGAGGCTAAAATAGAGTTAATGATGATGTTAGGAAATGATATGATAAACATTACAAAATTAAAGGAATGCCTGAGAGAGAGATATGCATTAAGTAGATGTAAAAGTGCAATTATTTATGATATAATGGCAAGAAAGCAAGGGGAGTCAGAGAGTGTAAATACCTTTATAGATTGTTTGTTAGAGTTAGGTATGGAACTTAGAGTAATGGAAGGGAGTTGGGAAGAAGTGATTATTGAAAGTATACGAAATAATATACGGTCGGTAGAATTAAGGAGAAGTCTTATTGGGTTGGGGAAAACATCTATTAAAGAGTTGAGGAAGTTTAGTGTAAAGTGGGAAAATGTAGGTGAAATGATATCAGAAGAGGTGTGCTATAAAGTAGATGTTAGAGAGCTAGGTATATCGAAAGTAAGTACATTAGAGGATAGAATAAGACATTTAGAAATATCTAACAGGGAATGGAAAGGGAAGTGTTGTGAATTAGAATCAATGATGAGTAGTGGAAGTAGAAGAGAAGTATACTTCTATACACTATAGTGTGTTATAAGTGTGGTAAGAAGGGGCATGTAGCAAGATGGTGTAGAAGTTCTTTAAACTAGAATGCTCTACATTAAGCGGGTCGGGTAGAGCAAGTAGAGATAACCGCAGAGAAAGACTGAGATCTGGGAATGAGAATTTGGTAGCTGACGCATTATCAAAGGGACAATATATGCCAGATATAGAGGAAGAGGTAGAAGATTATGAAGGGGATATAGCAGAGTTGGGAATTATAGATATATTACCAATTATGGAGAGAGGTAACTTAGTACTGGAGCAGAGTAAGGATATGGTTATTAAGAATGCATTAGTAGTAGCAGGGAAGTATGATTACGTAGGCAGATTAGTAATTAAGGAGGGAGTTCTACTTGAGAATAGGGAAGGACATAATGATAGGTTGATGGTACCAAGGAGTTTAGTTATAGATGTGGTGAGAGGAGCACATGAGGATAATGGTCATCAAGGGATTGATAAGACAATCAGTAAGATAAACGAGACATATACGTGGTTAGGCAAGTATCGGGATATAAGGATGTATATAAGAAAGTGTATGGTCTGTAGTAAAGTAAAGGAATATGATGTATTAGAAGTTGGAGATATTGTGAGAGTAACCCGTAGAGTGGTGGGAAAGAGTGAGTTACCAAATAGTTGGGGAGATAAGAAGTGGATAGTAATAGAAAAGTTAGGAAATAATGCGGTGTATAGAATTAAGAATAATGAATGTGTTAAAAGTGAGAATATAATAAACTTAAAGCGAGTAATTGAATAAATGGAGGTAAGATTTTTTCGGTTGGGGTGAATGTAGTATGCCAACTACGTGTATAACTGTGTGTAGGTATTTATAATTATGTTGTGCATGAAGTATACATGTGTTATGTAATTTAGATAAATGTTAATTTAATATATTTTGTGATTTGTGTTTATTATATAATTTGATTTCTGGTTTGTAAATTTCAATTAGTTGACGTGCCTTGAACGAATGTAAATTTTATGTAATTTGGATGAATGTTGATTAAATATATTTTGTTATTTGTTTTTTATATAATTTGATTTCTGTTTTGTAAATTGTAAAAGAGAGCGTAGTTTATAATTAGATTAACTAGTTTAATCTAGTTATCTAATTAGAGATACGCCCACTACGCCCATCACGTGATCTCGTTATTATCGAGAAGTTCGGTATGATATGGTTTATTAGTGCATACAGCGTACACTGAAAGGCTAGTAAATCATATCATATTAATTGTGAGAACTTCTCGATTGATACATATTTAATCATGCTTGTTGATATTATGATGTTTAATATGTATTCATATTTGTTTTAGTTTGAGGTTTCCTCCATTCGCGATTCGTCCAATACGTCCATCCTCCATTCCCCATATACGCCCATCCACGAACGCACCCTTCCCTATCTACCCCATCCTCAAACCACACCCCACCCCCATCCACGTCCATCCACGAACCACACCACATTCCCCATCCACGTCCAGTTTCCATTCAATAAATCTATAACCTGTCGAGAACTATCATTCTCCGTTTTCCGGAGACAACATATATATATATATATATATATATATATGTGTATATATAAGTTATACAAAGTTAGTATTATAACGTATAAAAGTATATACATTAAAAGCCTAACTTTTTATTAGTTTCGTTTTCCCCTGTTTTCGTAACCACGTTTAGCTTACTTTAGACCTAATGGGTAACTGCGATGTGGTCCTCTCTTTGAAGTACTGTTCTATGAGATAAGCAGTGGATACATCACCGCACCCTTCATCCACCGTCAGTTCTATGGTGTTCATCTAAAGTTCAGGCGATGGACTATTAGTCATTCATTTAACATATTTGTATTTATAGTATACTAGTATTATATAAAATATAATAATTTTTAGAAATAAGACAATTTAGACAAGAGAAAGGTTATATTTCAAAAGTAAGTAGGACTGTATATTTTATGAAGGACAAATATTATGTATACTTAATATTATATATATATATATAATATATATATATATATATATATATATATATATATTTAGATATAAAGCCTATATGTTATCAACATAAATATGATAAATATGCTAAATTGATAATGCATACATTGTTAACATAATAATAATAATACATTAAAATAACTGAATAAAATTTACTTAAATAAAAAACCAAAAATAGTATTTAAATCAAAATATGGATCTAACAAACTCAGATTTTGTATATTTAAAAATATTTTTATATTTTTAAAATTAGAAAAAAATATAATATAAAAAAAATTGTATTTCGGTCATCTCAATGATAATTAAAATTATATTATGGTAAACAAAATAAAATTGACTAGGTCCTAGAAATTTTGTATTCATCTTTCCTTGAAAATATTTATTTTTTCTATAGAAATCATTAAAATTAAAATTATTCCTAGCAAAATATTGAAACAAATTTTTTTATAATCATATATAGTAAATATATATTATACATTTATTAAGAATATAATAAACTTGATCTGAATTTTATTTTTGATTAAAAACAACAAATAAAAAATATTCAATAAATAATAAACATAAAAAGTTCAATCCTAAAAATGATAAAATTATAAAGAAATTATTATTTAAAATTTATTTTTTTCTGCTATTATGTAAATAATATTTAATTATAGTACATATATATCGTATGACAAAATTCATTAATAGGAAATATATTAAAAAATGTAATGAATTAATTTTGTATCTACTCCATTATAAGATTTCCTATCAATCCTATAGGATTAACATATATGTTAAAATTGAAAGTCATATTGACTATTCAATATTTTACGAATTAAGTTAATTTTTTTTTGTATTGAATTATATTACATGTTTTCTAATATTATATTACTGAAGCGATAAATTATCTGAATATTTTATATTTTTAAGCCGCTCTACCGTACAGACCATTAAAATAGATATTGAATTTATATTTAGAAGTGATCGTATATAATAGGTGTCTATAATATTATATACATAAATAATTTGTTCTCGTTAAAACCATGGATGCCTTAACATGAGAGCGGCTTCGAAGGGATATTATAATGGCTCTATATATTGCTATATAGAGCTATATGGTTATACGTGAAAACTTCATCTAATTTCCTGTAAGGGGTGATAGATCTTCACCAAAATAAAATAATAATAACAATATAATATATTTTTTTTATGAATCATTATTCAGATGCTATACTTTCTCAAAATTAAATTTAAGAGATACTACTTAAACATATATTACTCCGTATATAGGATATTACTGGTTCAATAAAAATGTACATTATATAGGTGGCGTACCTTAAGGTTGGGACGCTCTATTACGATAATGAAGCGATCCGGCCTCTCCAAGTAATCCATCACACGGATCACTCCATTAAGTTGGGAGGTCTTCCTTAGAAGGACAACTTCCGAGGTCACTCTATGTCCATTCATGTCCTATAGGAAAGTATTGCATAACGGTATTATGTAATATGTGATTACGTAACGAGTGATGTAACTATTACACACATGGATGTTACGTTATCTATTGTACTGACCTGGTCCCAGTCTTGCGTGTTATGTCTCGGAATCTGTTTGACGGCTACCGGAAGATTGTAGATATTTCGGGAGGCTTTATAAACGGTACCGAATCCTCCCGCTCCCAGCTTTAATTCTATCTTGAAACTATCATCAAAAGCATCTCCATCTCGCTTCACTGTGAGTGTTTATAGGTAATTAGTATTATATATAAATATATAATACTAATTAACTATATCCACTCACAGATACATAAATATATATATATATATATATATATATATATATATATATATATATTTATATTTATATATTATTATATGTAAATGTATATATATAACAGTTTCACATGACGTAAATATATAGAAAGTAACATAGGAAATATGGCTATTAGGGGTAACACATGTCATATGAAAGCAGCCATACACTGATAGACTACTACGGAAGGCCGGACTGCTACGTATATATAACTATACGGAGGGAATGAAACTAATAGATTTCGGATGCGCGACCTACCTAAGAGATTATCCATACAAAGATTATGAAGGTCAGTATAGTATACTATTTAGTATATAGTATATACCGGTAAACCGGTATTAAAGGTCATCTTTATTATAATAGGATATCCTATTGCAATAAAAATGACCTTTAATATCGGTATATGATATTATATATTAATATAAATAATTATATATATATATATATATACATATATGTATATATATATATATATATATATATATATATATATATATATATATATATATATATTTATATATATGTATATGACAATATTGCCATTATCAAAGCATTTTCCTGGAAAAGTAGAGCAGTATTTGTTCTAAAAAATATAATTTACTATTTATACGGCGATGCTTAAAGCTGACTTAAAAAATGACTTATAGAAAATGAACCGACGATTTTATTAGGTTAATATCATATGTATATATTATATTATTATATGTAAATATAGATATATATATATATATATATATATATATATATTCGTGCGCTGTCATTCACCGTGAACGGTCGCGTTTCACTTTCATATACATTAATTCCGTGTTTGTATAACAGTCTTAACTGGCTGAATTAGATCCTTGTTTAATACAACTTTACGTATAGATTCTATACGCCCTGATGGATCAACCCAATGAAGGATATTGCATAACCTGTCGTAAGCAGTTCAAGGGTACTCGTGGACTTGCTATTCATCGTCGACGTATGCATGCACATGCATACCATATTGAGTACACAGATACAATAGTAAACAACATCACGTCCCAGTAGAGACAGCGTTGGTCTGCAGGCGTCTCGAGATAGCTTGCATTATCGAAATTGATATACTTTCCAAAAAAAGTGACTCGAAGAGGTTTCCAATCAATAAGGAGATAGCGGAGAAGTTTACTGAGAGGTCTCTACAGGCTATCAAAACTCATCGGTATCTATGAAGTACAAATCTCTGGTTCGATCACTCCAGACATACGTTAATATAACTCATATTGTACAGCCTGTTTTGCACATAGACAATCTACTAACTAACAATCCCAATAACGATACTGAAGATACATACGATACTGATAATATTACTGATACTAACAGTACTAACTATGACCCTAACGACACTTTGCCCATAAATTTAGATACACCACATTTATCAGATTACATTGACAATATACAAACTAACATTTTACATAATAACAATATTCATATAAACACTATTAATGAAACGCAACCATGCGAAACGATTAATTCTAATGTCCCGAATAGCTATTGTTATGATTTATCTACAGGTCCTAGATCACAAAACAATATTGATTTAACTAATAAAACAAATATTTTACAATATATCTTAGATTTACACCCTAGCAAATACATATTACCTAGTTTACAATTAAATATACAGAATTTTAATTTCGACAATATTCAAAATCTAATAGACCTAAATTATGAACAATTAATGAATTCATCTATAGTTCAATCTAAAAAAAAACCAAAAATATTACGTAACAATATTATTTCTAACAATACAAAACGTAATGATAACATAGGCGTGCAATCAAATAGAAATGTTAAGCGTAAACAAAGGTGTTTATTATTTGCTAAAACGCAACAAATGTATTCTAAAAATAGATCCAGGCTCGCTAAATCTATTTTCGACGGCGAAGATATTACAAAAGAAATTAAAGAAATGTCAATCGATTTACAATTTAAATATTGTAGTGAGTTAATAAGTAAGCCATCTATTCCATTCAACCACTCATTTGTTAATAATAGTAATGCATATATACATCCAATTACGATAAACGAAGTAAAGTCATGTTACGGCATATTACACGACGGCGCCCCGGGAATAGATGGTCTTAAAAAATGCGATTTAACTAAAATTGGTCTAAATAATATAACAGCTCGCTTTAATATTTATCTCATATCATCTACTGCAACTTCCGTATTTAAACTAGGCCTAACTACTTTAATCCCTTAAACTAAGCACAATACTGAACCGTCCCATTATCGTCCATAACTATGTCATCGATATTCTGTAGACTTTTCCATAAAATGTTGGCACGCAGAATTGAAAACACAATTAGTCTTAATCCACGGCAAAAAGCTTTTGTTCGACGTGATGGTATTGCTGAGAATATCTGTTTACTTAAATCTATTATATATCAGCATAAAAATGCATTACGCCCATTAAAGATGTGTTTGTTGGATGTTTCTAAAGCTTTTGATACGGTATCTCACAACTCAATTGTTGCATTAGCCGAAAGAGTAGGGACTCCTAAAATGTATACAAGTTATATCATGCATACTTATTCTGATTGTTCAACTCAATTAAAATATAAAAATGGAGTATCACCTAGTATACCAGTCAATCGTGGAGTAAAACAAGGTGACCCAATGTCTCCCGCTCTTTTTAACTCCATTATAGATTATGTAACTGATAATATTCCAGGTAGTATTCATTTACAAGGAAATAGTACAATACGCCATATGGCATTTGCAGATGATCTGGTTTTATTTGCGAAAGATGATGTAATGATGCAAGATCAAGTTGATCATATTTTATTTAGACTAGCTCAATGTGGATAAATCAAAATGCGCTACATTGAATATAATTATTAACCCAAAGAAAAAACAATGGATATGTAACCCATATAGTTTTATATCTATTGATAATTCTACAATTAAAGCGCTAAATATAGAAGACACTTATAGATATCTTGGCATCAACATAGGTGCTTTGGATAATACAAATAATTCAATTAATGATTACCTCACATCGAAACTCTTGGCAATATCTAAATCTACTCTAAAACCCCAACAAAAATTGTTTATGCTCAAAAATCATCTAATTCCAAGTATGCTTCATACCTTGACTTTCTCTAACGTATATTTAAATTCATTAAAAACGATGGACAGAAGTATTCGGGCGTTCGTCAGACGTTGGCTTCGACTACCTTCAGATACTTCACTCGGTGTATTCTACGCACCTAGTAGTGTCGGTGGGATAGCTATCACTCGTATTTTTCTGGCAATACCTGTGCTGCGGCTAAAAAGGATTTCATCCATTAGAAGGAATGATGACACTATTATTCAAACTCTTCCCGATAGCGTTATTCTAAAATGGTCTACACCTCGAGTATACGATGAATACACGTTTATTGATAACACCTCCATAAATAAATATCATTCAATATATTTATTTAATTCTGTCAATGGCAAGGGTTTATAATTAGGCACGCATAGTCCTTTTATTAATAATTGGATAACTTCTCCTATAAAGATGTTTTCTGGTCGCGATTTTGTAGATATGGTAAAGCTAAAGCACGGTCTACTCTATACACATTACATATGTAAAAGTATGTTTCCAAGTTTAAATACAAACTGTTTAAGGCGAGGGTGAATTATAAATATGACTGCCTAAATCATATTATGCAGACCTGTAGATTTAATTATAATAACATTATTCATAGGCATAATTATGTTAACGCTCTTTTAATCACTCTACTTATTAAGTACAAATTTACAACTATACTGGAACCACACATACGAACACAACTTGGCTTACGCAAACCTGACTTACTGGCTTACCGAAATGACATTGTTTATATTATAGATACGCAAATCTCAATTGATACAATAGATACCGATACTAATTACGTACACAAAACTGACTACTATAACAAACCTGAAATACTCTCCTACGCAAAACAACTTACTGGTGCAAAGCAGGTTAAACTAAGTGCCTCTTGTTGGAACTGGCGTGGTATACCCTCATCTCTAACGTCTAAAGACCTATATTCGTTAGGCCTAAGGAAGCATGATATTACGCTACTCAGTATTCGTGTCATGACAGGCAGTCTAAATATTTATCGCAAATACTGCTACAATGGATTATTGTAAAATCCTTAATTACCTGGCCTCTCCCTTGCCTACTTCGTCATATTTTTATTAATATGTTTTCGCTAATAAATGGGATAATTGGCTCTGGTTATTAACTAACCATTGTCCGGAAAAAAAAATATATATATATATATATTATGGCAGCTCTGAGAAGATACAACTTTAGAGTAATTGAAGAAGTAATGATTAATCGATTACATAATAACATTTTTACATTTCTCACGTGTTAGTACGGTAACATGTGAACCCTGGTAACCGATTCTAAAGGCACGAGAAACCACGTGATGGGGACTATTAAACCACGTGACGAGGATGTTATAGCTCCCATAGGGTTAATAAGGAAATGTTATTACATTTAATTGAAGACTAAATTGAAATCCTGAAAAATAATTGTTTCGAAGTACAGACACAAAAAGAAAGGATTCCGTAGGTTATCGTAGTAACATCACATTAGATAGATAATGACATTCTGATTTCAATTCGGGGACTATATCTCAAAGATTCTTCTTACGATCAGTATCAAGGTTATTATCGATTATGAAGGTCATTTGTATAGTATAGCGAAATATAAACAATTGTATATATATAATTGTTTATATTTTTCTATCCTATACAAACGACCTGTATATATATATATATATATATATATATATATATATATATATATTTAAATTAATTATATAGTTATACATTTATTCATAGAGGACACATATATAGTTCCAAGGATGGACATGATCGACCTAACACTGGATGATGGTATACTTTCCGTATACGGTGATATATATATATATATATATATATATATATATGTATATATATATATATATATATATATATATATATATATATATATATATATGTGTGTATATATAAGTTATACAAAGTTAGTATTATAACGTATATATATGTATATACATTATAACTTTTATTCAACCTAACTTTTTATTAGTTTCGTTTTCCCCTATTTTCGTAACCACGTTTTGCTTACTTTAGAACTAATGGGTAACTGCGATGTAGTCCTCTCTTTGAAGTACTGTTCTATGAGATAAGCAGTAGATACATCACTGCACCCTTCTTCCACCGTCAGTTCTGTGGTTTTCATCTACAGTTCAGGCGATACACTATTAGTCATTGATTTAAAACATTTTTATTTATAACTTATATATATATATTAATTAAATACACTAACATTAAAATAATCTAATGAAATCAAAAATAATATGAATAGTAAAACATTACATATATAAAGATAATACTATAGTAAACATACTATAGTATAATATAGTATGTACATACACTAACATATAATATTATATATATATATACATATTTAGTAGCAAACTTCATAACGATGCATGATATCTTAAAGTTTAATAATACGATATTAGTAAATACAAATATAATACATTGCTTATATTGTCGGTGTTTTATATGTTAAGTATTACATAATAGTTGTGTTATATCATTTCATATGTATTATATATGTGTTTTATATACGCGTATATGAAACCTTATCTCTAGCGTGTCATAGGGGTTTAGATTCTATAGATGTTCTTGTGGAAAAGTAGTAGTGGATACAATAATACCTATCTTTCGTAGAGGTAGCTGTAACCTACATTTAGTAGCGTTATCCTTCATTACTCTTCGTGGAGGAATAGTTGTGAATGTCGGAGAAGTCGGCTGCTAAGTGTATTGGATGTTTAGTTGTTGTCGAAAAATATGTTAAATATGTTACTTGCGTTCTTGAAATAAATAAATAATAACGTGAAATTAAACAAAATAAACGTTGTATAAACAAACTAAAATAAACAATATATAAACAAACTAAAATAAACAAAATATAGTCGAAAACGAAATAAAATATTTTGTAAATATGTTAAAAATAAACGAAAAATAATCTATTAAATTATTGTTATTTTAATTATATAGTATTATATATTATAGTATAATATATATATCTATATATATATTCGTCTAAACATACTTTAATTAGGTGGTGCGCGGCGGGCTCGTACGCCGAGGCCGCAGGCCGAGCCGTCCCCACCTCGACGTTAACGGATAGGAAAATAATTTGTTTAAATTGAGGTGTGATTTTTTTTCAACATTTTTCAAAATCTCTTTCCAATAAAAGTCTTTTTCCGTCAAAAATATCAACAAAGTGTATACTTAAATTCAAATAATGCTCGATTTGAAATTTTTTTTTGCCAATGTATATATATCAGGTTAGCTACCCGAAATATATTTAGGAATACATAGTATGCGCACACTCATTTTCATCTACGGGCAATATTTATGGTAGTATTTTGGGTTTTTATCGTTAAAATTTAATATTTAATATTTTATACAATTTCAAATAATTAAAATTCGCCGTAAGGAAAACGTAAGGAAAACGTCGGGAGATAAAGTGGGGCAGCGGGGGTAACATGAATGATTTACTTTTTTGAATATGTATTCACGCGATACCAATAGTCGTTAAATAGTGTCATTTTTTTATCGATTTACGTAATCGAAAAATTTAAATTCGACGCAAATTTGTAATAACAATCATTATCGTGGAGAATTTTATCGTAAATAATTTCGTAAAAATGAGTTTCTTTAATTTCGAATACATTACGTAGATTTACAAAATGGTACTTCCGGTTTGAATATCGAAATAACAATTGCTAAATCGGAATATATTTTCTCGTATTATTGAGACAAAGTTCACGAACGAGTAAAATCGAGTTAATATTTTTTACCTTACGAGTTTATATTAATTATTTCCTATCTACGCCATGTAAATATAAATTATTAATGAATAATAGGGTTTCCTCTCTGTTTTAATATTTCGCCAAATGTCATCATATATATGGTCAAAGAAAAAAATATAGATTTATAAAAAAATATTTTTTCTAAAATTTATTCTATAATTATATATGCATTACATACCGAGTGAGTCTATACAAATATATATATATTTCTATATATATATATATATATATATATATATATGTGTGTATGTGGTAATTGATATTTTTAGTTATATTTATTGTCACTGTTGTGTTTTTTTTAGCTGCATAATTCCCGAGTGAGCCTATAAAATAATATTTATTTATATTGTTATTTTCACAGTTATGGTTAGATTGGATTAAGTTTTAATATTGATGGTTTTTTAGCTGCATTACTTACCGAGTGAACCTATACAAGTATATTGATATGTGTGTGTATGTTTTCATTGATATTTTGAGTTTTAGTTATCGTCATTGTTTCGGATGGGTTTGGTTAAGTTTTAATATTCGTAGGTTTTTTTATCCGCATTACTTCCCGAGTGAGCTAAATAAAGCTAAATGCATATACTTTTTTTAGTTGCTTTACATATATATGTATACTATATACCTATATACCTAGCTGCATTACATCACCAAGTGAACCTTACGATCGAACACGGGCGAAGCCGGCCACCCACCCTAGTATATATATATATATATATATATATATATATATATATATATATATAAATAAACGTTATCAATAAATATCATTTCACATATATGTTATTCATAAATATATATATATATATATATATATTATACATTTTTAATAAATAATATTATATATTTAATACATAATATATATATATATATATTATACATTTTTAATAAATAATATATATATTTAATACATAATATATATATATATATAGTCAATATTAATATATTTTAATCGAACACATTTTATAACAAAATATTACAAAGAACGATAATAATAATTACCTTTATTTCGTGTTGATTAACCATATAATGATGATTCATATTACTTAATTTATAATGCTTGATATCAGATTTGTGATTTGTTTGAATATTATGTAGATTATAACATCTTGTTCTATATTAATATACCAATTGGTATTTAGTTTCCCCGATATATAAGTATTTGTATTTTGTACTCCCGATATACTTCATCATATTTCAATCTAAAAATATCATAATTTATTTCCGCAATTTTCTTAATACTATTATTGTTATCAACATTTTCATAATTTTTACTTGAATCATATTTACTGTGAACTATATTAGTATTTTGTGTATAATCTTTTTCTATATTAGTAGAATTATTCATATGTTTTTTCACCCTTTTTGTAGTCACCCTTTCACTATAGTGTACTATAGTAGCACAATAGTATACTATTAGGAGCAGCCTACATACAGCACAATTTCGTATGTCATGTTTATCTTTATATAATTCAACGTGTTCGTCACTATTGTTATTTACTTCTAACCCCATATCATGCGTTTCATTAAGGTATATACTTATTCTAAGTGTGGTGAAATAAGAGTTGTTCTCATTATGTTATATCTCCGGAGAATATTGAAATAGTTTACTCTCGCAATTTAAGATAAGATAAGATAAGTTAAATTGTATTATTGTAATCATTATAAAAGAAAAACACTAAATGGAAAAATAAAATAGTCATAAGACTTTCGAGGTAATTGACCT
>OZ025240.1:81026089-81081089 GCA_964019155.1 Osedax fenrisi | reverse complement strand
TTTAACTGTTTCTTTATTTAAGGATAATAAAATATTATCTTTATATGATATTTGTAAGTATAAGACTTGCATTTACATGTATAAAATATTCAATAAATTGTGCCATCCTATTATTTTAAATCATTTTACATTGACATCTAAAAAAAGATTTAATACCAGGATTGACTGTGATTTTATTCAACCTTATTTTAAATATAATTATATGAATAATACCTTAATTACATGCGGACCAAGACTTTGGAATGATTTAAGTATAGATATAAGAAAGTCAAATTCTTTATCATTATTCTGTAAAAATCTTAAAATAATTTTATATAATACTTAGTCTATTTTAATGCATTTATTTTTAGTTTAAATTTGTATTTAATATATTTGACTTATGATAATATTTTTTTTATAATTTTGATTTTATTTATTTACACTATAAAAATACTGACATTATATTAAATTTTGACATTATAAAAAACTTACTTTTTAAAAATTATTATATATGATTTTAAGATTGTATTATCTTCTATTTTATTTTTTAATTTTTTGACATTAAATAAATTACTTTGGGTTATATATTTTTCTGTATGAACATCTAATATTGTTTAAACCTATATTTATTTAATATATTTTCTTATTTCTTCTCTTCTTTTTTTTCTCTTGTTTCTTTTACTTTTAACTGTTGGATATCTCATATTTAGTTCCACTATGTTATATTTTAATTTAGATTATTTAATACTTTTATGTATTTATTAATTTTTAATTTTATACTTTTATCATTTATTTATATTATTACATGATTACATTATTATATGATGATTACATTTAGTTACATGATAAGTTTCATTATATTTTATTAAATATTTTATTTTATTATATATTTTATTTATTTGTATCATATATATGTAAACAGGAAGTCATAAGGTTAAATACCTCGAAATTGTTCTGAACATTTTATTTGTTCTTTTATTGTTTTTTCTTCTCTCTTGCAATGATTGCAATAATAAAATATATCTTATCTTATCTTATAATATTATAAAATTATTATTTATTTATAACTATTATCTATAATGAAACTGATCATGTTAATAAAGGGGTACTTGTCTCGATAAGCAACACTGCTTCTACAATTACCTTGGTATTGCCTAAATCTGATAATAATAATAATAATAATAATAATAATATATATATATATATATATATATATATATATGTAGATATATAAAGCCTATATGTTATCAACATAAATATGATAAATAGGCTAAATTGATAATGCATACATTGTTAACATAATACTAATACATTAAAGTAACTGAATAAAATGTACTTAAATAAAAAACCAATAATAGTATATTAAATTTAAATATCAATCTAAATTAATACAAATTAAAGTTTTGTATAGATCTAAAATGTACTCAGAGAAGTTTAATTAATAAATAGTAATAATAATGGAAAAATTCGGTTTAGTTGATAAATAATTCAATAATATTTATATATATATAATATTATCTAACCTTAGGAACGTACGACAATACTCTTTTATCTTTACGTAATTTAGGATTACGAATTCTTTTGTTCGATGTAACTTCGGCTTCTTTGTCAGCCTTATTTCTATCAGATCGTATAACTGGTTTGTTAACAGCACGTTTAGCAACAGCTTTAGATGCCGGCTTATCAACGGGGTTAGCTGCAATTGTAGGTGCCTTACTAAGGTTATAACACTCTACTGAAAGTTTAGCTATATATGTACATAACTATAGTTGTAACTTTATTGATATATATATATAATTGTTCATATTTCGATATTACTATACAAATTACATTTATAATCGTTACTGACCTTGATATTCGTCATAAGGCAAATCTTTCAGGTAGGCCCCAGAACCAAAATCTATGAGTTTTACTTGATGCGTTTCTATATCAATGAGCAGGTTCTCATCTTTAATATCGCGATGAATAATGCCGAGATCAGCGGGGCACTATTCGACGGTCTGAACGATCTGTTTGAAGAACTGGCGGGCTTGATCCTCGCGTAGGTCCTCTCCTTCTCGTTGTTGTTGTTGGCGGCAGGATGGCGTCACATGGACCAAAGTCCATGAGCGAACGCCAGAACAGCCCTTGGGTTTGTAACCAAGACTGATAGATGGGGTGTCGCCCCCCCCCCCAAACACACGTATACGTTTCACGGCCGTCGCCAGGCACTCCTGAATCCAGTGCTCGAGTTTTTCATGGTCCGCTTCGCAATAAGGGCAGGTTGGCGAGGATTTTGCGTCCACGACGCTTCTGTAACCTGCAAGTTTGCGGCAGTGACCGCTGCGGAGCTGCGCGGATCTGTAAAGAGGGTCAGAGTTGCCGGGTCCGTCGAAGACAGCTTTTGTCCGTAGGTGGTTGGTTGGCGGGTCGACGATCTCGCGCTTGATGAGTGCCTTGGCCGATTGGAAGGAGATCCCACCGAGGTTAGGCAAGGACACATCCGTCGAGCTCGCCGACTCCACTGCGGCCCATTCGTTGCCCACGAGCCCGCAATGACCTGGCACCCATTGACGAATGACAGGGGACCGGAGGCTTGAAATACCTGATCTTAGTTGGGCGAGGCCCTTATCATCGGACTTATCGGATCCTTTCGGCGCATTTAACGTAGCCTGGCTGTCCGACGGTCCGCTCCGTTTTCGTAATGAAGCGATCCGGCCTCTCCAAGTAATCCATCACACGGATCACTCCATTAAGTTGGGAGGTCTTCCTTAGAAGGACAACTTCCGAGGTCACTCTATGTCCATTCATGTCCTATAGGAAAGTATTGCATAACGGTATTATGTAATATGTGATTACGTAACGAGTGATGTAACTATTACACACATGGGTGTTACGTTATCTATTGTACTGACCTGGTCCCAGTCTTGCGTGTTATGTCTCGGAATCTGTTTGACGGCTACCGGAAGATTGTCGATATTTCGGGAGGCTTTATAAACGGTACCGAATCCTCCCGCTCCTATCTTAAATTCTACCTTGAATCTCTCATCAAAAGCATCTCCATCTCGCTTCACTGTGAGTGTTTATAGGTAATTAGTATTATATATAAATATATAATACTAATTACCTATATCCACTCACAGATAAATTAATATATATATATATATATATTTATATATTATTTTATGTAAATGGTAATATAACACTTTCACATGACGTAAATGTATAGAAAGTAACATAGGAAATGTGGCTATTAGGGGTAACACATGTCATATGAAAGCAGCCATACGCTGATAGACTACTACGAAAGGCCGGACTGCTACGTATATATAACTATACGGAGGGAATGAAACTAATAGATTTCGGATGCGCGACCTACCTAAGAGATTATCCATACAAAGATTATGAAGGTCAGTATAGTATACTATTTAGTATATAGTATATACCGGTAAACCGGTATTAAAGGTCATCTTTATTATAATAGGATATCCTATTGCAATAAAAATGACCTTTAATATCGGTATATGATATTATATATTAATATAAATAATTATATATATATATATATATACATATATGTATATATATATATATATATATATATATATATATATATATATATATATTTATATATATGTATATGACAATATTGCCATTATCAAAGCATTTTCCTGGAAAAGTAGAGCAGTATTTGTTCTAAAAAATATAATTTACTATTTATACGGCGATGCTTAAAGCTGACTTAAAAAATGACTTATAGAAAATGAACCGACGATTTTATTAGGTTAATATCATATGTATATATTATATTATTATATGTAAATATAGATATATATATATATATATATATATATATATATATTCGTGCGCTGTCATTCACCGTGAACGGTCGCGTTTCACTTTCATATACATTAATTCCGTGTTTGTATAACAGTCTTAACTGGCTGAATTAGATCCTTGTTTAATACAACTTTACGTATAGATTCTATACGCCCTGATGGATCAACCCAATGAAGGATATTGCATAACCTGTCGTAAGCAGTTCAAGGGTACTCGTGGACTTGCTATTCATCGTCGACGTATGCATGCACATGCATACCATATTGAGTACACAGATACAATAGTAAACAACATCACGTCCCAGTAGAGACAGCGTTGGTCTGCAGGCGTCTCGAGATAGCTTGCGTTATCGAAATTGATATACTTTCCAAAAAAAGTGACTCGAAGAGGTTTCCAATCAATAAGGAGATAGCGGAGAAGTTTACTGAGAGGTCTCTACAGGCTATCACAACTCATCGGTCATCTGCGAAGTACAAATCACTGGTTCGATCACTCCAGACATACGTTAATATAACTCATATTGTACAGCATGTGTTGCACATAGACAATCTACTAACTAACAATCCGAATAACGATACTGAAGATACATACGATACTGATAACATTACTGATACTAACAGTACTAACTATGACCCTAACGACACTTTGCCCATAAATTTAGATACACCACATTTATCAGATTACATTGACAATATACAAACTAACATTTTACATAATAACAATATTCATATAAACACTATTAATGAAACGCAACCATGCGAAACGATTAATTCTAATGTCTCGAATAGCTATTGTTATGATTTATCTACAGGTCCTAGATCACAAAACAATATTGATTTAACTAATAAAACAAATATTTTACAATATATTTTAGATTTACACCCTAGCAAATACATATTACCTAGTTTACAATTAAATATACAGAATTTTAATTTCGACAATATTCAAAATCTAATAGACCTAAATTATGAACAATTAATGAATTCATCTATAGTTCAATCTAAAAAAAACCAAAAATATTACGTAACAATATTATTTCTAACAATACAAAACGTAATGATAACATAGGCGTGCAATCAAATAGAAATGTTAAGCGTAAACAAAGGTGTTTATTATTTGCTAAAACGCAACAAATGTATTCTAAAAATAGATCCAGGCTCGCTAAATCTATTTTCGACGGCGAAGATATTACAAAAGAAATTAAAGAAATGTCAATCGATTTACAATTTAAATATTGTAGTGAGTTAATAAGTAAGCCATCTATTCCATTCAACCACTCATTTGTTAATAATAGTAATGCATATATACATCCAATTACGATAAACGAAGTAAAATCATGTTACGGCACATTACACGACGGCGCCCCGGGAATAGATGGTCTTAAAAAATGCGATTTAACTAAAATTGGTCTAAATAATATAACAGCTCGCTTTAATATTTATCTCATATCATCTACTGCAACTTCCGCATTTAATGAGAATATCTGTTTACTTAAATATATTATATATCAGCATAAAAATGCATTACGCCCATTAAAGATGTGTTTGTTGGATGTTTCTAAAGCTTTTGATACGGTATCTCACAACTCAATTGTTGCATTAGCCGAAAGAGTAGGGACTCCTAAAATGTATACAAGTTATATCATGCATACTTATTCTGATTGTTCAACTCAATTAAAATATAAAAATGGAGTATCACCTAGTATACCAGTCAATCGTGGAGTAAAACAAGGTGACCCAATGTCTCCCGCTCTTTTTAACTCCATTATAGATTATGTAACTGATAATATTCCAGGTAGTATTCATTTACAAGGAAATAGTACAATAAGCCATATGGCATTTGCAGATGATCTGGTTTTATTTGCGAAAGATGATGTAATGATGCAAGATCAAGTTGATCATATTTTATTTAGACTAGCTCAATGTGGGTTAAACGTTAACAAATCAAAATGCGCTACATTGAATATAATTATTAACCCAAAGAAAAAACAATGGATATGTAACCCATATAGTTTTATATCTATTGATAATTCTACAATTAAAGCGCTAAATATAGAAGACACTTATAGATATCTTGGCATCAACATAGGCGCTTTGGATAATACAAATAATTCAATTAATGATTACCTCACATCGAAACTCTTGGCAATATCTAAATCTACTCTAAAACCCCAACAAAAATTGTTTATGCTCAAAAATCATCTAATTCCAAGTATGCTTCATACCTTGACTTTCTCTAACGTATATTTAAATTCATTAAAAACGATGGACAGAAGTATTCGGGCGTTCGTCAGACGTTGGCTTCGACTACCTTCAGATACTTCACTCGGTGTATTCTACGCACCTAGTAGTGTCGGTGGGATAGCTATCACTCGTATTTTTCTGGCAATACCTGTGCTGCGGCTAAAAAGGATTTCATCCATTAGAAGGAATGATGACACTATTATTCAAACTCTTCCCGATAGCGTTATTCTAAAATGGTATACACCTCGAGTATACGATGAATACACGTTTATTGATAACACCTCCATAAATAAATATCATTCAATATATTTATTTAATTCTGTCGATGGCAAGGGTTTATAATTAGGCACGCATAGTCCTTTTATTAATGATTGGATAACTTCTCCTATAAAGATGTTTTCTGGTCGCGATTTTGTAGATATGGTAAAGCTAAAGCACGGTCTACTCTATACACATTACATATGTAAAAGTATGTTTCCAAGTTTAAATACAAACTGTTTAAGGCGAGGGTGAATTATAAATATGACTGCCTAAATCATATTATGCAGACCTGTAGATTTAATTATAATAACATTATTCATAGGCATAATTATGTTAACGCTCTTTTAATCACTCTACTTAATAAGTACAAATTTACAACTATACTGGAACCACACATACGAACACAACTTGGCTTACGCAAACCTGACTTACTGGCTTACCGAAATGACATTGTTTATATTATAGATACGCAAATCTCAATTGATACAATAGATACCGATACTAATTACGTACACAAAACTGACTACTATAACAAACCTGAAATACTCTCCTACGCAAAACAACTTACTGGTGCAAAGCAGGTTAAACTAAGTGCCTATTGTTGGAACTGGCGTGGTATACCCTCATCTCTAACGTCTAAAGACCTATATTCGTTAGGCCTAAGGAAGCATGATATTACGCTACTCAGTATTCGTGTCATGACAGGCAGTCTAAATATTTATCGCAAATACTGCTACAATGGATTATTGTAAAATCCTTAATTACCTGGCCTCTCCCTTGCCTACTTCGTCATATTTTTATTAATATGTTTTCGCTAATAAATGGGATAATTGGCTCTGGTTATTAACTAACCATTGTCCGGAAAAAAAAATATATATATATATATATATATTATGGCAGCTCTGAGAAGATACAACTTTAGAGTAATTGAAGAAGTAATGATTAATCGATTACATAATAACATTTTTACATTTCTCACGTGTTAGTACGGTAACATGTGAACCCTGGTAACCGATTCTAAAGGCACGAGAAACCACGTGATGGGGACTATTAAACCACGTGACGAGGATGTTATAGCTCCCATAGGGTTAATAAGGAAATGTTATTACATTTAATTGAAGACTAAATTGAAATCCTGAAAAATAATTGTTTCGAAGTACAGACACAAAAAGAAAGGATTCCGTAGGTTATCGTAGTAACATCACATTAGATAGATAATGACATTCTGATTTCAATTCGGGGACTATATCTCAAAGATTCTTCTTACGATCAGTATCAAGGTTATTATCGATTATGAAGGTCATTTGTATAGTATAGCGAAATATAAACAATTGTATATATATAATTGTTTATATTTTTCTATCCTATACAAACGACCTGTATATATATATATATATATATATATATTTAAATTAATTATATAGTTATACATTTATTCATAGAGGACACATATATAGTTCCAAGGATTGACATGATCGACCTAACAATGGATGATGGTATACTTTCCGTATACGGTGATATATATATATATATATATATATATATATATATATATATATATATATATATATATATATATATGTGTGTATATATATAAGTTGTACAAAGTTAGTATTATAACGTATATACATTATAAGCCTAACTTTTTATTAATTTCGTTTTCCCCTGTTTTCGTAACCACGTTTATCTTACTTTCGACCTAATGGGTAACTGCGATGTGATCCTCTCTTTGAAGTACTGTTCTATGAGATAAGCAGTAGATACATCACTGCACCCTTCTTCCACCGTCAGTTCTGTGGTTTTCATCTACAGTTCAGGCGATACACTATTAGTCATTGATTTAAAACATTTTTATTTATAACTTATATATATATATATTAATTAAATACACTAACATTAAAATAATCTAATGAAATCAAAAATAATATGAATAGTAAAACATTACATATATAAAGATAATACTATAGTAAACATACTATAGTATAATATAGTATGTACATACACTAACATATAATATTATATATATATATACATATTTAGTAGCAAACTTCATAACGATGCATGATATCTTAAAGTTTAATAATACGATATTAGTAAATACAAATATAATACATTGCTTATATTGTCGGTGTTTTATATGTTAAGTATTACATAATAGTTGTGTTATATCATTTCATATGTATTATATATGTGTTTTATATACGCGTATATGAAACCTTATCTCTAGCGTGTCATAGGGGTTTAGATTCTATAGATGTTCTTGTGGAAAAGTAGTAGTGGATACAATAATACCTATCTTTCGTAGAGGTAGCTGTAACCTACATTTAGTAGCGTTAACCTTCATTACTCTTCGTGGAGGAATAGTTGTGAATGTCGGAGAAGTCGGCTGCTAAGTGTATTGGATGTTTAGTTGTTGTCGAAAAATATGTTAAATATGTTACTTGCGTTCTTGAAATAATTAAATAATAACGTGAAATTAAACAAAATAAACGTTGTATAAACAAACTAAAATAAACAATATATAAACAAACTAAAATAAACAAAATATAGTCGAAAACGAAATAAAATATTTTGTAAATATGTTAAAAATAAACGAAAAATAATCTATTAAATTATTGTTATTTTAATTATATAGTATTATATATTATAGTATAATATATATATCTATATATATATTCGTCTAAACATACTTTAATTAGGTGGTGCGCGGAGGGCTCGTACGCCGAGGCCGCAGGCCGAGCCGTCCCCACCTCGACGTTAACGGATAGGAAAATAATTTGTTTAAATTGAGGTGTGATTTTTTTTCAAAATTTTTCAAAATCTCTTTCCCATAAAAGTCTTTTTCCGTCAAAAATATCAACAAAGTGTATACTTAAATTCAAATAATGCTCGATTTGAAATTTTTGTTTGCCAATGTATATATATCAGGTTAGCTACCCGAAATATATTTAGGAATACATAGTATGCGCACACTCATTTTCATCTACGGGCAATATTTATGGTAGTATTTTGGGTTTTTATCGTTAAAATGTAATATTTAATATTTTATACAATTTCAAATAATTAAAATTCGCCGTAAGGAAAACGTAAGGAAAACGTCGGGAGATAAAGTGGGGCAGCGGGGGTAACATGAATGATTTACTTTTTTGAATATGTATTCACGCGATACCAATAATCGTTAAATAGTGTCATTTTTTGATCGATTTACGTAATCGAAAAATTTAAATTCGACGCAAATTTGTAATAACAATCATTATCGTGGAGAATTTTATCGTAAATAATTTCGTATAAATGAGTTTCTTTAATTTCGAATACATTACGTAGATTTACAAAATGGTACTTCCGGTTTGAATATCGAAATAACAATTTCTAAATCGGAATTTATTTTCTCGTATTATTGAGACAAAGTTCACGAACGAGTAAAATCGAGTTAATATTTTTTACCTTACGAGTTTATATTAATTATTTCCTATCTACGCCATGTAAATATAAATTATTAATGAATAATAGGGTTTCCTCTATGTTTTAATATTTCGCCAAATGTCATCATATATATCATCATATATACAATTCAATGATACACCCTCAATTTGTATATAAATTCGATCATTTTACTATCTGATATCTGATTGGTTAATGATCTGCCAAATTACCCGACTTTTATCGGCCAAATTACCCGATTTGACGTACGTTGTTATTTCAGCAATAGCTTTGTATCATATTGATATAATATGTAGATATTTACATATAGAATCAAGAACATATTATGTTTTATTTGGGTTTAAAAAATATCACAATCCAACATGTATTTATGAAATGACAAACAGATTAACAAACACCTATTTTGTTTAAATTCCGGATTTTAATAAAAATCAATAAATACTAATAATTATTGATTATTTATTAAAATAAATTTTAACTATTCTTAAAGATATTATGAAATACTATAAATTGTTTATAGAATTTTTTTTGGTATCATTAATATATCTAAGTTTCTGAGATATTAGAGTCGGCCAAATTACCCGCATCGGCCAAATTACCCTTCCTTCCCCTTCCCTAGTAGGCTATAATACCTACCTAACTTGATATAAATAACGATAATATATCGATGTGATATATATGGAATTTAGTACACTGATATATAATATAATATTTTGAATTTTGTATTTCTTCAATTATGTAGTTATCAGTGATAACTTATCACCTATTCTCCAATAAGAATATCGCCATTGTGTATTTATTTAATGAGGGTGATGTCAATCTAAACATTCATTTGCAAGTAATAGGTGGATAATTGCAAAAATGCCTTTAGTATTATATGTATGTTATATATATATATATATATATATATATATATATATAAATAATATCTGTTTCAATAAATATAATATCTTTCTGTAATGATAGTATGTTGAAAAAGATAATCATTATATGTACATAATTCCCTTTCATCAATATACATTATTAACAATACTATAGGAATAACCTAAAGCAGAATAATCCTATTTAAATTAAAACTATTATATATATATATATATTATGTGTACTAATACAACTATTATAATATATACACTATGAGAATATACACATTTGATTAATACGAGCCTAAGATAGAGAAAGTTAATTATTTTGAGAAAAATTATTTTGAAAATATCTATTTTTTTAATTACTATAACAATTATAAATCTATATAGAATATCGTTTTTTTCGTAATTTATAATCAATATAATCCTTTACAAATATCAGAAATCATAGTTAAAATATATCTTATAAAATATATTTAATTTTAATAAAAAAAAGTATACTTTTTGTTTTGTAAACTAATTATAGAATTATAAATTGTTAAGATTTAACTATGGTTAATAATACCTTAATACGTTTATCATTTATCACCTTCTAGTTTATAAAACAATTATTTATCAATCGGTTTCATACTATTTGATCTAACAATCAGAGATATGTGAAAAGATCTATGTTATCACTATTAGCATGTTCTCCAAAATCTTCATGTAACTGTTTCCACTATATCTTCGTGTCAATTTAGACATTTTTGTAAAATTCACTCTTCAAATCGGCCTAAATGACTCATATTTAATTAATTTATTATATTATTTTTATTTTTTTAATTAGAATTAATAATATATAAGAAAAATAGTTAAGAACATTTTTTTTTTCATATAAATAGTAAAAAAAAATGTCTCAAATAATTCATGGGCCCCCCAAAATTTGGGGCCCCGGGCAATTGCCCGATTTGCCCCCCCCCCCTTAAGACGGCCCTGCCTTCAGGGTATTATGATTTGCAGTCTATTGAATATATTTAGTTAACCTTCTGATGTAATAATTATAATTGTATTTATTAATTGTAAAGATAAGTAGGTTAACTTATTTATTTATTTATTTCTATATAATTTATAATATTAATATTATTTACATACCAATCCATTATTAAATTAGAGTATCTTATTGTAATGTTAACATTATATTCATTTATAATGTAGTTATAATTATATGTATTAATAGTTTTATATTTTACAAATATCAATCTAAAATCCATCAAAAATAAATAAATAATATTAAATTACAAAGATATATTATTATTGTACAATTCTACATCTTCACTCAAGCATGGGTGTACAAACGTGAGTCAACTACAGAAATATCAACTGCCACGACTTAAGGTTAGCATTATTTATAGTAAACTATCGTATATTAAACTAATATATATTAGTTTAACTCTATACTGTTAAAGTGGATGTCAACAATAATTACATTATTATTTCAAATAATATCGTACATAAATCAATTGTTATATAATGAGTAATACTAATAGATATTGAGTGTGACTCACGCTAATGTCTATTGTAATACTATAGTATAATTCTATAGAATATTAAATACAATTTAAAAAATAAAATATCGTTATATTAATACAATTACGATGTTGAATAACTATAGTAGGAATCTTTATTGAATTTATGTAAACGATAGTTAATTATATGACATAACAGTCATTGTTATCTACCTTACTAGCTTTTCAATAACATTTATATATATAGGTCTATAGAACAACATAGGTATATTTTTCCCATTTTTATGACAATTTAAACATAAGATATATAAGTTAGTATTTGTAATAATTATGTATAATTATAACGTATTACAAAGTGTACTTTAATGAATATAATACTAGTATAATGATATGTATTCATGAATCATTACCATTATGGTTCACTGTTTATATCTAACATTATGTATACTAATATATATCGTTCATATTACGGTTTTCTAAGATAGAAATATATTATACACCAATAAAATCCTTTTGGATTAATATACCAAGACATGTAGCCGATAAAGGCCATTCGGGCATGCCATGTGTGCATGTTATGACTCACAACTTGTGAGTAGATGTTTGCCGCACGTGAGATTGGAACTATTTGATTAACTATGTAATTTAATCTCATTATATATTATTATAGTTTTTTATTATCATATTTCTTTTGTTTTTGTTCTTTAATTCTTATATGTTTGTGTGTGGAATCCTTTCTCGAAATAGTATTGATATTAAATGGTTACTATTTTACTCATTATATAACTATATTATATTGTATATGCATATGCCATGTGTATTAATTATTTATTTATATTATACAAGTAAAATAAATATTATTCATTCATTCTTTCATTCATTCATATATATATATATATTTATAATAATATTAAATAATTAGTTATTAAAAAGTTTATTTAAAAAATTATATTATTATTGTATATGTATCGCATATATATATTATAAAAAGGTTACTGGTTTTTTTCTAATATTTTCTGTAAATATTAAGTTTAATTTGTATTTTTCAGCTGAGAATACCCATTTCTATTGACGCTGTTCCACACGAACAACGAACACAACAGAAGTGTCGAAACCAGCGCTAGGATACTGGTAACGAATAGCAAGAGAATCAAAACTTTCGGGTTGATATTAGTTATGTACGTGGTTTCGTGATTTTCTTCATCGAGATTTTTCTCGTGGAGATCCATGTCCTCTTTTTCGGGTGAATTGTCCCTCTTATCTAATTTGATATCAAATTATTACATACCTTATAGACATATATTACCTAGTAAAATAATACTAAAACACTAATTTAATGGTAATTGCAGCGTATTTATAAACCTATATAAATGTTTAGGTATACAACATAGTATGTTGAACATACTGATAATGGAAAGTAAGAATTATCAATTCTTGAAATGTATTATTTATGTTTATGAGATTATTGTTTTAATATTTCTTTATGTATATATATATATATATATATATATTATATATAATATATATATATATATATATATATATATATATATATGAATTAAATATACTAATGACAAATTGTATTAATAAATCGTATTCATATACAAATTCATATAAAATGTCGTAAACTCGATATGCTCAAATATGAATTTTTAATCAAAACTAAGTAATAAGTATTTAGTAATAATATTCGCTAACCTCTTCTACGCCATGACTTGCGTTGTACCATCTTCTTGTTGAACTTTAATGAAGGAAGCAGGTCGGCGGGTATCTTAGGCATCTGTTTATCTTTTCCTACCTTGATTAGCATCGCCATTCCATTAGAGTTGTGTAGCTGCATGTGGCAGTGCAGGAACCAGTATCCTGCCATGGTAATTAGAGATATATATATATATATACAAATATAATATACTGAATTTCATTTATGAACAATCTTGGTATTTTCCGCTCACTCAATAAGTAATGCTGTTGATGATTATATACTCCTTTGATATATATATATAGATACATAATATATGTGGAATTTTAATAATTTAAATTCATAACCAATTCGTCCTATACATTTATTTTTCCGGGTATTTTATTAAATATGTGTATATAATACATACATTGCGAATTATAATAGTATTAATAAGTATTGATTAACGCAGTATAGTTTATTTAATAATAATTATTAATATTATCATAATTTGAAATGAATATATTGAATATAGATTTTTAATAATATCCCGAGGAAAATAAATGTCTATGATATTCTTATAATATTAATATATTAATATTAAGGTATCGACTACTGACCAGGGTTATATGATCAAAAGTTATATGACCAAAGGTATTTAATAATATCCCGAGGAAAATAAATGTCTATGATATTCTAATAATTATATTAATATAAATATATTAATATTGCGGTTTCGACTGTCCACTGACCAGGGTTATTAGCGACGAATCTGACGACTACGTAGCCCCCTACCGGCACGATAACGGTATCTTTCTTCGGGTAGTCGGTAAACTTGGACTTCTCGTCGTTCTCCCATGGCTTCTTAGCCGAACTGGACCAATGTACACTATCGCAATATTCATCATCGCATTCTATGTCGGAACTGTATAGGTATTGCTTGTTTAGAATATACCTGAATATATATATATATATATATATATATATATATATATATTTTTATTTAAATAGTGGGTGAAAGACTCGATACGATCTTATTACTCCTTCAAATTACTAAACATTATTGTATTATATATATACATATATATATATATTGGAAAGCTATTCAATTATTATAGTATTAAAATTGTATAAATTTATATTAATATTTACAATTTGATCAACACATTTTTATTTGTATGCATATTTTGATATTTACTTTACTCGCTAGTTAATTTATAAAAGATAAAAATTAAAATATTATTACAAATAATAAAAGTATATAACATATTTATAAATATATATGTATTACTAAATTAATTAATTTATTAATATATTATTTTTTCAAGATATTCTAGGAGTATTATTATTTATAATTACATATATATATGTATATATATATATATATATATATATATATATATATATATATATATTAATATAAATAGTTATAATATATAAATAAATATGATGACATTATAATATTATGTATATACTATTACAATAATAAATAAACTAAAAATTAATATATTATAATTTGTTCCTAAAGTAATTTATAATTATTGATTATATATATATACATGTATTTGTTTAAAAATGTATATTTCCTTATTATCATAATATCATATAGTATTATTAAACATGAATTGGTATGGCTTAAAAGATTGTAACATTTATAAATGAATAGCACATGTCCTTGGTAATATATTATTATAGTATATATATATACCATATATGGTAAGAACACTTCCACAACGACGAATATACCCGAATATACCCGAATATATCCGAACACACCCGAACATACCCGAGTACGTGCTACAGTGTCTAACTTAGGACTGATGTAGACGGCCGTAGTGTGGTTGACCACAGGGTATCCTGTAGCGATGACCTCGAAGTGATAGCCGTGTAAGTGTATCGGGTGGGCTGTAGACGAGTACATCTGCCTTTCTATAGATAGGGGGGTGTGTGTGTTGCCGGGTGAGAATGTGTGAGTCACTCGGCATCACATATTATGTATAAATTAGTAATGTATATGTATATATAAATAATATATAAATTATATTTATGAAATATTATTAATGCCTAAATATATACATGCTTAATATATATATATATATATATATATATATATATATATATATATATATATATATACATATATATATATATTTATATTTATGATTAACATCTAATCTATATACGGTTATATTGTGTGTGTTGTTTTCATATGGGTATTATATATATGATCGCATGTAAATAGCTACAATAGCGATTAGGCCAACCTTTATTTCTAGAGTACAGCACTAGTTGTACGGTTGACCATAACGGTATTTCTAACATGTGTGTACATCTGCAAGTCGGCTCGTCAGCTGGACACTTCTCACACGGAGTGATGCCGTCGGCTTTGGGATACATCTGATGGGTATGCGTTGTGCCGGTTTCATATGCATTAGATTAAGTTGACTTATAGGTTAGCTTTAATACTAGTACGCATAAAGGGGTATCCCACTACCATTATTTCCGGAAATAATGTCCTGAAATATGTGCAGGAAAATGATTTTTTTGGAAATGTTGTATTGGGATACTCCCTTTAAAGTTACTATATTTCCGGCAAGGTGCCGGAAAGTAAGGGGGTATCCCACTACAATTGTAGTTAACTTGATAAAAAATCACTTTCTAGCGAACATTTCCGGACATTATTTCCGGAAATACTGGTAGCGGGAAAACTATATAAATATTATAATATAAAAGAATAGCAATTTTTTTTAAATATCTAATGAATACATTAATTAGTGATTATTAATAATATTTTATTATACTTATAATTAATATATGTATACATAGCACTTATAAGTGCTAACGAAAACAATAACCTGTAACGGGTATTTCGGCGCCACGAATAGCTTTCCGCTAATGGTGACCAGGAAGTTAGGGCTCTTAACTTGTCTGGGAATGTGGTGCCGGAAGTTTAGGAAATGTTCTACCGATTTTTTACTTCTAGGTGCCTTGATTTTATCTTCTGCCACTAAATCTGAAACCGGTATGCAAACGGTGTTTTCTTCTGCCGGGTACTGGCTATATATTATGAATGACATGAATGAATGAATGACATCAGTTTATAGATACGTGTTTCTAAGGAGGATCATTGAAAGCTATAGGTAGCTTTATTAAATCGATACCTCCATAGTATATGAATATAATAGCTTTAGGACAGTAATATAATAATAATAATACTTGTGTAATAGAATTCAATATATTAATAGTAGAGCAATATTTAAAAAAAAATAATAATAATAATAATATTGTCCCTCAGCGTATTTCATCATATACATATATAATTTATATATGATGTTAATTAATAATTAAAAATGATATTATATCAGGCATTACTAGCCTGTATGGACAGTTTAATATTTTGCATTTATTATCTTCGGTGAAAAAGTCTGCTGTTGTATCCGGATCCCCAGTTGCCGATTTATCATATTTTAATATCGCTAGAATGTATCTTCTTTGTATTCTCTGAATTCATTTTTATTTAAAATTAACTATTATTTACTAAATAAGATTACATTAGGCATTATAAGCTATTATATGAGTTATTTATCTCTTCACTAGAGTATATAGAGACTTTATAGAGTTACTATAGTATATTATTAATATATAGTATACTATATCTAATAATTTAAAATATATATGTATTTTTATTAGAACAATATATAAACAAGGGTAACTATTGAGTAATTTAGAATCATAAATAAAGCATATATATATATATATATATTTAATATTCACCTTTGTACCTCCTGCGTTAGTCCACTCGATATTTTCAGATCGTATCCAATAACTCGACTTCTTATCCGGGTTTGTAGCCTCGATGTAAAACTCGTATCTGTAAGATAACAGTACGCGAGTAAGTATTTATAAATTATCCACACGAAAATAACAAACAATATAATTGCATAAACATATATAATAAATAGCGAATATTATGTTTGAAATCGCGATATAAAATATGAAGACATTAAAATTAAAATATATAAATGTAATTAAATTATATAAAATTATTAAAATGTAATCGAATACAAAATTACGGTTTTAAGTAATATTTTATATATACACATATAATAATTAATTATGTTTATAATATGTGAATATACGCATACCTTTCACCTGGTGATATTATTAATTTATCGACTTCTAGTGTGTGTACCCGACCCACTTCCGTTGCGACAATGTATAGCTTGTGGCCATCGATAGACAGTTCAAATGTCGTAGTCGTTCCGGTATTCAATACGTGGAACTTGTACCTTTGTGTATCGGTAGAGTTGTTCATTGTTGTATACGATTATTTTTTTAAAAGGTGTCAAATTATAACTAAAACTATTATTATTTCCCTAGGAGGGATATAATGGTAGGCATATAATGGTATGGATATAATGGTATGGATATAATCGTAAGGATATAGTAGTAGGGATATAATAGTAGGAATATAATATCAGGGATATAATAGTAGGAATATAATAGTAGGAATATAATATCAGGGATATAATGGTAGGGATATAATATCAGGGATATAATGGTAGGGATATAATGGTAGGGATATAATGGTAGGGATATAATAGTAGAGATATCATGGTAGGGATATAATGGTAGGGATATAATGGTAGGGATATAATGGTAGGGATATAATGGTAGGGATATAATAGTAGAGATATCATGGTAGGGATATAATGGTAGGGATATAATGGTAGGGATATAATGGTAGGGATATAATGGTAGGGATATAATGGTAGGGATATAATAGTAGAGATATAATGGTAGGGATATAATGGTAGGGATATAATGGTAGGGATATAATGGTAGGGATATAATGGTAGGGATATAATGGTAGGGATATAATGGTAGGGATATAATGGTAGGGATATAATAGTAGGGATATAATGGTAGGGATATAATGGTAGGGATATAATGGTAGGGATATAATGGTAGGGATATAATAGTAGAGATATCATGGTAGGGATATAATGGTAGGGATATAATGGTAGGGATATAATGGTAGGGATATAATGGTAGGGATATAATGGTAAGGATATAATGGTACAAATATTCAGGTTACACTAAGACTCGTACTAACTTTCCCGGTTTTTCTACCTCGTAGGTAGTTAATGGTAACATTTTCATACGTTCCACTGTATCGGTATCAGATAGGTATCTGCCTGTGTGTTGGTGATCATGATTAAACTAATAATTCTGGTGTAATATTCATGATGAACTGATATGGAATGACTCAGAATTATATTATTTTTACTTGAAATCCTACCATTAAATAACGTGTAGGTTATAGAAAATTAAAAAAAATAAGTTAAAAAATAAATATAATTGGAATAAAATACATCAGAATATATAAAGTTTAATTACAAATTACTTTAAAAGAAAAATTCTACTGAATAATAAAAATAAATGTAGACCCAGTTCACAAATATTACTCTATATATAAAGAGTTGCGTTTTTAATACGTTTCAATATATATGAATTATAGAATATATATACCTGTTTTCCAGCATACTATTTTCAAATTAAAAAAAAAAAATGTAAATCCTATTAACAAGTATATATGTATAATAGCAATTATTTAAATTTAAAATAATTACATTTATCTAAATATTATATATATATAGAGTATAAAACCTTTTCCATTAATAAGTCCAGATCTATACGGAGTAAATGTATTTTGAAAACCGTCAGCATTATATGTATATAATGAACAACTGTTTTCATCCTGTTCCGATTGTTGAAAGCTGTTTAAATAAGTGTGCGATGTTGTACCATTATACACAAATAGATATGTTTACGTTTACGGAATTGTTGGTATGAAGGAGAATTACAAATAAGAGAAAGTGCAGAGTTAATGCGGTGGGGGGGGCATACTAATGGGGATTTGGATAAGTAAGTTATACATGTAGGAGGATGTGAAGAATACATTCATGTATGAGTTATTGAGAGAGAAATATATATATATATATATATATATATATATAAGTATATATATATATATATATATATATATATACTTCTATAGGTACACCTTATAAGGAGCGTGTTTACTTTTAAACAATTGTTCAAGTAATTGGAATGTGTCAGCATTTGAGTGATAGTAAAGTCGAATAGTGAATATTGGGTGTATTTAAGATAATATAATTCTATCTATAGAAGTGTATAATAATATGCGGGAAAGTGATACAAAAGGGAAGTATAGTATTACATACGAGGAAGAGTAAAGGAGGTTACAAGGATATTAGAAGGCGGATGAAAAATTTATTCCGTGAATGGCGAATAATAAATAGGTGGTAGTAGTCAGTTGTGAAAGTGTATATATAATATATATGTTTATTGAAATAATGAACATTATCGAAAAAGACTCCAATATATATATATATATATATATATATATATATATATATATATATATATATATATATACACATATATACACATTTCTATCATTATATTCATTTTTTTTTAGATTTATACTTTTGTATTGCATTGATTTTTAAAATAATATGTATTTAAAAAATAAAAAAACGGTGTTAACATATACTATCTATGAAAACAATATCTAAACATAATGGGTTTTAAATACGTTGGCTCTTCGTATAATTTACATGCAATCGCGCGAATGATATCCCCTCTTTAAACAAAGAGTATAGGATAATATGGAGAATATAGGGGTGTATACGAGAATAATGTCAGAAATATAGAAGATGGAGGTTGTAAACAAGATACAGAGATACAAAGGGGTATGTTTACTTATACCTGTGTATGCAGGGTATACAAGAAATACGAATAGAGTAATTGATGGTTAATCGGGTAGTATAGAGTGTCCCTGGTAAGAAGTCATCGAATTTATAACATAGTTTGTTTTTAAGAATATTATATAAATATGGAATATTAATGGTTGAAGAGGGGGGGGAATAAGTTTATGGCGTAGAACAAAGGATTCACCTGGGTTAAACTATAGTCTATAGATTACCTATTTATGTAATATTAGTAAGAGTACACGGATCATGAGGTGGAATAATTAAAAATATGTTGTCACTAAATTAAAGATGATATATTTTAAGAATAGAAAGTAGAGTTGAGCAGTGCTGAGATATGGGATATATAGCATGTGTAAACCATTAATCTTTATTTTTCATTTATTATGTATTATTAATTTATTGTTTCATGTAATTGTATGTGTATTTAAAACTCAATAAACAATATATCTATATAATTTAAGTTGAATATATTTCCTTTTACCAAATTGGATTTAGGAAAGGGGATTACATTATCGTATTAAATTAAATATTCGTATAAGAGGATCTGGTAATTAGTTTAGATCGCTAAGAATGCTTCGAAATTAAAATGTGATAATCGATTAATTACATTTGTGTTTATAATTGGAAGGGGAGAGTTTGGAAATATAGGAAAATTGGTAGAGTGATTTACCGAGTTGAGAAGCTATTTACGAATTTAATACAGTATATAATAGTAATGAATTTGAGGTGAGCGAGATGTTTTTAAAATAAATTATATATAATAATATATATATCTCACCTTCCTATTCCATATTTCCAGCCGATGTGTATTTCATAATCGGTCTGATGATAATAGTCTTGTATCGACATAACGAAGCTATTCACATATTCCACCTATTATACACGGATAACCCGCACGCTCGTATTAATAACATGGTATATAATTATTGTCATTGCAAAAAATTGCGAACAATATTTTCGGTAAAATTTTACTTTGAAAAACGTATATACATTATAGTAAACATTACATCACAAGTAAATATTACAGTACCACTACCGATAGATATTATTATATATCACCTTTTCGTGTTTAGGTTTCCTTAGTACAATCAGTGGACCATGTAAACCCATGCCCCTCTGTGTTCCGTAGTGAGAGTGGTAGAAGTGGGTACCTTCGCTACCGGCCTTAAATCTATTTCAGTGATATTATATATTAGTACGAATATTAACGAATATATATATATATATATATATATATATATATATATATTATATTATAAATATAACTATCACACCCTGCAGGGTATAATATTCCATGGTATAATACATATCTAAATGTTCTTAACAATAATATTAAGAAAACATAAAGACTCTATAAATGTAATAATGCTACTGATAATGTTAACAGATTTATCATAATAAGGAAAACTTATCGCCGTGAATTAATATCTCATACAATTATTTATTATTTATAAAATTAATACTATAACAATAAACTATTTACTTTTACTAATAATGAAAGAAAACTTTCACAATCACATAAAGCTATTTTACTCTTTTACCGAGTGAATATGCTGTATATATATGCTTGCTGGAATACGGTGACACGGTTACAAGAAGATATATATATATATATATATATATATATATATATAATTGTATGTATTCTCATATACAAGAGGCTTTTTGTCATATAAATTATGCTATGGCATGAGTTTTAAATTTAATTTAGCTTCACATCGAAAATATACATTATAAAAATATATATATATATATATATATATATATATATATATATTCTTTATTGCAATATAAACTTATAGGTGAAGCTTTCGCCCGGTAGAATGGGAAGCTGAGACACTTCCCCGGCGCCATCCATCCACGGAGTTCCCCTCTGAGTGATACCGTGCCAGTGAATAGTCACGGCGTCGCTCATCATCGAGTTGGTCACCTTCACTTCTATCTGTTCGGGTATCGATAAGTAGCATACAGTGTATATATATACATGGTATACCATCGATGTAAATAAAACCCTTTTATTTACATCGATGGTGTATACGCGTTAATTACGATACGCATCGTATATAATATAACTTAATTGTGATACATATTATATAGTATACGTTCGTTACGGTACGTATCGTATATCATATAAGTTATAGTATACTATATATGTATACTATATATATATATTACACCTTCAATTCTATATGTTCAGGTCGGTATCCATGTATGCATACAGTGTGTACGGCGTACACTGTACGCGTTAATTACGGTATATCGTAGGTACCTATAGGTATCGTATATAATATAAGTTCTTACGCTACGTATAGTATATATTATATGTCAAGTATTGCGATAATTGATCATTATCCTTTGTATTGTTATACTATATATAGTATATATATATATATATATATATATATACTATAGTATATAATTTATAATATATTAACTACGCACTATTTATTATTATTATTATTGTTATATATAAGTAACATACTATAGTATACTTAACACACATTCGAGAATAGCGCTCGCAATTATATTTGTGCACTAACTTCTATCTCTCGTTCGTCGTTCAGACATATTGTGTAATAGACTATTACGCAATCCCTAACGACCTAATGACGTAATAGAACACCCGCGGTTTACTTAGCGCGTGACCTACACTCGGCAACCGCACAAGTAAACCACCCGAGTGTCCTATACCGCGAATAAATAAGATAATACATGTATAATAAACCATCATCATCATCATCATCATTATACATGTATAATAAACCATCATCATCATCATCATTGATATTTGTCAATAAATAAAAATGTATTCTTATTTATTCGTGGTATAGGACACTCGGGTGGTTTAATTCTGCGGTTGCCGAGTGTAGGTCACGCGCTAAGTAAACCGCGGATGTAATATTACGTCATTAGGTCATTAGGGATTGCGTAATAGTCTATTACACAATATGTCAGAACGACGAACAAGAGAACAAGAGATAGAAGTAGGTGTCTTAGGATAGGCTTTTAAAATGTTTACTTATTGTGCAATCAGTAACATGCGTAGATTTTACGTTGTATAGCATTAATTATAATATAATATATTTGTATAGGTATATACTAAGTATATATATATATATATATATATATATATATATATATATATATATATATATGTATACAGTGTATATTATACACACACATATATTTCTATTGTAGATTTTAAAGTATTAATATCAATTAAATTATTTAAATGGATATTATCTGATCTAATCCGTTTAATATGTGTTATATACTATATATCCATAGATATATCATTAATTATAGTTTTTTTTGATATTTTACTATATGTGTTAAACTATTTACCTTATTAGATAATTCAATATTAGCTTAAATATTTGTAAAATTGAAATAGGTGACATTATAAATTTAAATAAAGATGATAATATAACCGATTTATTTAATAAAGTACACTTAAATTATATATAAATTATATGGATAATGTTATATAAAAAGTACAGGATAATGACTATTCGAAGCCCGTCACGTGTTAATTCATTCACGTATTATACGTGACTACAATTATTGTGGGTACCCATTATATATAATTATAATATATGCAATGCTTCTAAGGGTAATCTATCACTCGAGTAATCTACACATGTAACAGTTAATAATTACGTAATCAGGTATGTGAAATACCTCTATTTCTCACCTTCTAACTTATTAGAATAGATATATATATATATATATATATATATATATATATATATTTATATATATATATATATATTAAATACATAAATCATACGTACAAAAAACATCTAAATAACACCATTCGATTAAAACCACACATTTGTGTAATCGAGTTCTCGTGATGAGTTGTAGATGTGATGTGTTGGTGATGTTATTTCTTTTTCGTAGAACGGTAATTGCAGGTCACATACACCCACATACATATATATATATATATATATATGTGTGTGTTTGTGTGTGTGTGTGTGGATGTATGTGACCTAAAGTTACCGTTCTATATATTCTATTAAGTTCTGCTAATTTAATATGGTTTTTATGAAAACCTATTTCTAAGTAAATACACTATAACGAGTAATGTGTTGTGTGACGTGGATGTTTACATGATATGTATTCGATGTGAACGTGATGTCGGAATAGTTATCCAATGGAATTTTAATGTATACTATTAAAAATAATGATATTTTCGGAGATTTAAAATCTGGAATATTCATATACGATTACTTAGTGCAGATGTATTATATAATGGTGTTAATGGTGTTAATGTAGTGGTGTTAACAACATTGACAGTGTGTATACAGTGCCTATAGGCAACATCGCTTGTTTAGTTTAGTTTGTAATGTACATTTACGTGTATGTGAAATACAATTAAATATCGCACATATATTGTATAACTTACTCCTATAGTTTACTGGTATGTGTCACGTTATATAACATATGTGTCACGTTATATAACATATGTTTCACGTTATATAACATATGTTTCACGTTATATAACATATGTTTCACGTTATATAACATATGTTTCATGTTATATAACATATGTTTCACGTTATATAACATATGTTTCACGTTATATAACATATGTTTCACGTTAAATAACATATGTTTCACGTTGTATAACATATGTTTCACGTTATATAACATATGTTTCACGTTATATAACATATGTTTCACGTTATATAACATATGTTTCACGTTATATAACATATGTTTCACGTTATATAACATATGTTTCACGTTATATAACATGTTTCACGTTATATAAAATATGTTTCACGTTATATAACATATGTTTCACGTTATATAACATATGTTTCACGTTATATAACATATGTTTCACGTTATATAACATATGTTTCACGTTGTATAACATATGTTTCATGTTATATAACATATGTTTCACGTTATATAACATATGTTTCATGTTATATAACATATGTTATACATTTGGTACAATTGGAAATACCATTATAAATAAAATGCACCTAATTAATAATTTAAAAGTTATTAATTTAATATCATTCCAAATTCTAATTTATTCCATTATTAACCACATCTTTGTGACTCTTATTGACCCGATCTTCAGAATTGATTGAATAGTTTACATAATATTATACATCATGTTTAAATAAATGTTTATTTTAAGTTGACACATTAAAATATATGTATGTTAAATTATAATAATTGTATATAATGAAATATATATAGGGGAAAGTAACCTAATACGGAAACTTTAACAATAAATGGTCTTAACATTTTATGACTCATTAATTTTATTTAAAAATTACAATATATTAATATTATATGATTATAAATATTATTGTGATTTTAAAATTATATTTGATCATTTAATTCCAATTATAACGGGGGTGTACTTATTCGGTACCCATGTCCTAAAACAGACACCCTGTGTTATAATACAGACACCCTATATACCACTAGATAACCTATTTATTATAGATGAATCAATCAGACAAATTACACTTACATTATTTATAATTAATTTTATGAACTTTTAACTTTAATTTAATCTAATTTAGTTAATGATTTATTTATTTTTATTATTTTTGTAATTAATAATACAATTTAAGTATCTAAATAATAAAATTTTTAGATTTAGTTTAGTGGTGGTATTAATATTATAACGCACGCAATTTTTATGATAATCAGAATAGTTTATACGCTGCGCTCTGATTGGTTATATATACACACCCTATAGGGTGTCTGAATAAAAATCGTTATTATTAATGAATTTAGATGAACTTAATTTTATTTAGTTTTTTAAAAGTTTATCGATATTATTTGTAACACTCTGGTATACAAGTATACTTGTATACAAGTATACTTGTATACAAGTATATATACCTTGTATAACTTGTATATATTTATATACAAGTTATGGAGTGAGACAGGGTTGCATCATGTCGCCCAGCCTATTCAATATATTCATAGAACATGTAATGAAGGGTCTCACATGCTTAGATAGAAATCTACGACTGGATGATGAAATGTCAATTGACATCAGGTACGCTGATGACACAACTTTAGTATCGGCCGTTTTTGAAAAACTGCAAATAGCAACTTCAGAACTAGAAAATGCTTGTCATAAATGGGGCCTAAAGATAAACCCTCTTAAATATGCAGTTCTGACTACTGACAAAAATTATATCAAAATCGGTAATAATATTGTCCCCAAAGTTAACCAGTTCAAGTTTTTGGGCAGTCTTGTCCCCAATTATCAAGAATATGTTTTACACAGAATTTCTATCGCATCTCAGGCTTTTGGTAGGTTGATAGAAACTATCTGGACTTCTAGTGACGTATCTAGAAAACTCAAGATCAGACTCTACAAAGCCCTCATTCTCCCAATTGCTATATACGGGTCAGAGACATGGACAATGAGGAAACAAGAGGTCAATTCCCTGCTGGTTTTTGAAATGAAATGTTTAAGAGCCATCTTGCGAGTTACAAAGTATGACAGACTCACTAATACAAATATTAGAAAGTCACTGAACGTAACTGAAACTATAGAAGAAGTCATTATAAAAAGACAACTTCGTTGGTTCGGCCATGTAGCAAGAAGCCGAGATATGATCAACTCCAGTTACAAGTTGGACTTCAAAAATCCAAGACCAAGAGGACGTCCATTAAAGAGATGGGCGGATGGCATCAGAGAAAATAGTGGCATTCCACTTCTGACCTTGGAAAGAAGGGCAGCTGACCGAGATGCCTACAAAAAGCAAGTGTTCGTGTGTGCTGCAAGGGGACGCCAAGTCCTACGCAACTAAGTCAAGTAAGTCATATATATATATATATATATACTACTACTGATGATATTACTAATCCTCAACTATTTTCTTTAAACTAGCATTAATGTATACATTATAAATATATGTATTATCACATGTTATCTTTACTTCGGCCACCTGCACTTAGTAAGTATATATTTATATAATATTGTAATAGTATATATATATATATATATATATATATATACAATAGAACAATGGAATACTATTTTTCTAATAATTTCTTTTTTTAATACTTAAGTATAATACTTAATACTTATTATTATGTTATTTATTATGTCTATCTTATTTATAATTATTTGTTGTCGCCGTTTAACTTATTAACGACTTCGAAATCCTATTTCATGTGCCGACAAACTATACATCATCATCATCATCATCATCAACATCATCATCGTCATCATGAACAGCAGCGTCTCGACATCTCGTCGGCATTATAATTATCGTTAATATTACTCGTAAAAACATGTACTTATTAGATGCTTATGGATGTAAATCTATAATGTTATATAACATATAATAGTATATAGAATTATAACCTACAATTATAAACTATATAGAATATATATATATATAAGTATCTTGAGTTATTATCATAGTTATTGTATGAACAACCTCGGTGGACTAGAGTTACGACAGCAGACTGGTAGCAAACACTACTATGTATGACGTCAGCACTATTACGTAACTCGTATGACGCGCGCCTCTAGATGACGTCACAATTACGCACGTCACTATTGTACGTAACTCTCGAGCACTCGCGTATATATTACATCACTATCGCGCGTCACTATGACGTCACTATCGCGCGTCACTATGACGTCACTATCGCGCGTCACTAACGTGTTGACCGGCGTACACTACGACCTGAGGTCCGGGCATCTTTCGGTTGATGACCATAAGGGTTTTAGGCGTTCCGTCCCCCGTTATCAGGCCTGACTTAATATCTGTGTAAACGTAACAACATCCGGGTTATTAACTACTACCTATACGTATAGCTTAGTTATGTAATGCAGCCTGCTACCTATAGCCTATAGGTATGTAGTATATCGTGTTGAGTAATTACCCTTACCCATTACCATCAATGAATTACTATTGTAGTTTTATAATATATATTATTAAATACTATATAAATACTAGTAATACTATATAGTATTACTAGTATTTATATAGTATTTATATAGTAGTTATATAGTAGTTCTATAGTAGTTATATAGTAGTTATATAGTAGTTCTAGACGTAATAGGTAAACAACAGATAAAATACAAGATAATGTTGTTTACTATTATTTTGTATCGTGATTCCCCGCGGTTATTTGTAACAAGTAAACATGCATAACTTATTGAGGGGGCCTTTTATTTCTGGTATTTGTATTTTATACAATATAGATTTCAATAAATAAATATTATTATAATATATATATATAGTATATACAGTGATGGGCAGGATCGCGATCATTGATCGGCGATCCGACCGGATCGGGATAGGGATCGGCAAAGGATCGGGTAACGAATGGAGGATCGGGAAAATATCAGGATCGGCGATCCCTATCCATAAAAATGGATGGGTACCCATCATTACATATACGATACTCTAATATTATTATATTTATTTATAAGAATATTAACAAAATTTTAGTATTATATTATTACATTTATATGATATTGTAGGGGAAAGTCTCCGATTATGTGACCCCTAAATGATTATTTGTAATAACTTATTCAATATTAAATATATTTATTTGAAATTTTGTAAATAGGGTAATTTTATGGCAATGAATGATGTGGCTATTTTAAATTTTAGATATAATTATATTTACAAGAATAAACAGGGGGGTCGGTAATCGGATACCTGTTCCTAATACCGACCCCCTTCTCCTATTACCGACCCCCTAAAATAATCGTGGTATAAATAATGTTAGTATTATAATATCCAATCAACATAGTAGATATTCATAAATATAATTAATTATATCATGCACGCAATTATTTTGTATTGAATTTATGTTTTAATAGTAATATTAAATTTAAATTTAAACTCTATAGTAATTATATTAAAATAGTGTATATTATTATTTAATATTTATTTATTAATCAGTATGTATATAATCAACTGGAATCATGAATCCTAAATATTCTAAATATATATCAATGATACACAAACAACTTACGACATATTTTAAAGTAAAATACGGATCTATTTTGATTGGATATTATAAATCACATGGGGTCGGTATTAGGGTAATTTAGGGGTCGGTAATAGGAAAATGATATGGGTTGCTATAATTAAAATATATTGGTTAATAGTTATTCAATTTAAATTATTTTTATAATAGTTATAAACATTTTATTGATCTACAATATTATGCGGAGTATTAAGTTTTCTTTTAAATAATAAAGTATTTACAGTGATTTAAAAAAAGTTATTGTTATTTTGTAATGTTTTCCAACGTATTGCAAGACTAGGTTAAACCTACGTAGTATTTAAATAATAATTGTTATGTTTACCATAATAGAATTTAATCAATTGATATCATATAAGTAACCCACCTACTTTGACTAAACGTACATTGTACGTCGTACAATGAGTAGATACTTGTATCCAATTCAATGCATTTATATAAATAAATTATATTTAATTCACTATATATATATATATATACATATATATTGTTTCGAATTATGAAATAAAATCGTATTAATTACATATATAAATAATATCGTGATCGGGATCGGGATCGGGTTGAAAACTTAGGATCGGGATTTGGTACGAATTGAGGATCGGGCTCGGGAAAAGGATCGTCTAAGAGAATAAATAGATGATCGGGATCGCCGATCCAGGAAAAATAGGATCACTGGCCATCACTGAGTATATAATATATACTGGTATTTAGTAAATACTATTTATTAATAACATACTATGATATATATATATATAGTAGTAAGTATACTTAGGTATACGTTCACGTACACGAACATGTGCATTTCACCCACATATTGTACACGTATTCTGAATTAAATATGATAGGGTATTATACCTATAGTATTCCCTATCAGGCATGCGATGACTAATGATAGTGCATGTACATAGTAACATGTACATGGTATGTATTATGTACATACGAAGTACATGTATTATGTACATAATATGTAGATCGTAAAGAAATTCAAACTATTCGCTTGATATATCAATTGATAAATTCGTTTTAATATATTTTACTAACACCCTGTACGTACACATATATATATTGTAAAATTTATTCACGCGCACTTAAGGATACCGCGTTTAATTGTATAGTATTAATTATATAGTATACGATACAGTACGATATAAGTGTACCGTATATAGTACACTTATATACGATATAACGTATAGTAGTATATATACTACTATATAAGTCTATAAATACTGTGACTTTAATGAAGCCGTAAAGTCGTGACCATTGTCACGTCGACGGAGGCCTAACTTTCAGGCCTACATTACCACCGCGGTATATAACCTAGATATCGATATTAGAGTGTACGACAAAGAAGCCGTGTAAAGCCGCAGCGCCTACCCGACATATAAGACGCGGTCGGCGCGGTGTTATATAATGAAGTCGGTGCACGTGATCACGAGATCATTGATGTATCGTTATCTACTAAGTATGCTGACACGTGATAAAAGTCACGTGCTACTAAAGTCATGCGTTTACTATAGTATACTATGCGTGGCATACTACCTATCATAGGTGACCTATGCATAGGTCGTTCAACCTGTACGACTTATATATATATATATATATATATATATATATATATATATATATATGTGTATATATCACAACGGACACAAAGGAGTCTGTTAATTCATATCTGATAACATTTTTATTTTACGCTTGAGTGATTTTATCGTATTGAATTATGTCCCAGGAGTACATATTTAATTATTAAATAAAAATCAATGCATGCAAAATCTCGTTTTAATTACACTATTTCAATATGATAATATTAACAAAATAACACAAAAACTATGTATAGTATTTATACTGTCGACATAAATAAAATATAAACAAATCTTTTAATTTAAAAACATTATTTATAACAAAATTAGTATTTTTATATAATATATTTATATATAAATACTAATATATAAATATGAATGCATTATTATTTATAAATGCAAAATATCTTTGATTTAATGTATTCAAAGAATGAAATTATTTAAATATAATTAAATATACAACTGTAATGTAATGTATTTAATTCGACTTAATGTATCTATTTCGGAGTATATCACGATTTTCATAATAATATATTATACTGGTAATAAGATGTTTGTATATTATATATATAGTTGTTATGTAAGTCAACGATTAAAGTCATAGTAGTATTTATTCTAGAGCCTACGCGGCGCCATTAATTAAAGCACAGACACCCTTCATTATATAGTTATAGTAATAATAACGTTAGTATTAAATTCGTGTTATGCTATATTGCAATACAAGTGTATATATACACCTACAAGAGGTAATTTTAGAATTTCAGATTAAAAGGCTAATTACAATACTAAGTTGAATGACAATAAGTGTACAGTATGATCTGTATGATTTATAGATACTGATTATTTAAATTCATTGCAGACGACATCGTAAATTACTTTTAAATATGTGTAATAAAACTTTATTAGTGTGAGGCATCGGACGTAATTATTATGCAATATAAACAATATCTTCAGATTGTTTATGTCAATAGTAATTAATCATACTAATGCTATTTTAAACAATGACGTAATTATAATACTAATATACAATTATGTAATCGTTAGTACAGTATCTCATCTCGGAATTACCGTAATTATAACTAAATGTAGTTAATGTAATGGTGAATATATTAAATATATATATACCAATATATATATATATATATATATATATGAATAAATGACCTTCGTAATTGACTTCGTAGGTCTGGTTACAAGATTTCACCCCCATTTTGCGCTTCAAAACTCTGCCGTCTTCCATGAAGATAATAGGTCTGATGTGTTTCACCACCCTCTCGTCGTAATCCTGTAGGTGATTACGTAATATGGTTGCATCACGCGAGTTATGTCATAGATTAGCATCATATATATCATACCGTATTAGATACTCTATATAGTATATAAGTTATAACATAAACCTCCAATGTAATATCATGAAATTTACATTCAATGTTTAGTTTTTAGTAAATAATATGTAATACCCAATAGGAATATCAGATAGGTAGTATATTACTAATAGTATATTATTTATATGTATATATATATATATATATATATATATATATGTATATATATTCTCTAAAGAGGATAACTCATTCCAAATATGTTCTCCAATGATATATGTTTAGATTGTTATATATTTCAATATATTTATATTTCCGTATATATTTTACACACATAAATTAAATATATGATTACGTCACTCAAGGTTATACAATATTACGCAATATTCATAAAATGAGCCTGTATACTATAGTATGTCGTACAGTCTGACAGTTTATATCGGGGTCTTGAATATCGATGGGGAATATTTACAAATAAATAAATAAGATTTAAATCAACTTATAATTTAATTTTTAAATATATATTAATAGTCAGTATACTATACTATAGAGTATATAGTACATGAGTACACGCTAACCTCTTCGTAGTACATCATGGTTCTGGCGTGGTCGATGTCGAACTCATACTTACACAGATACTTGTAACACGGTTTCTCCAGCAGTTCTTGACCGTCGGTCAGGGACACTAACGCCACTACCAGCAGCGGAAGTATCGTCCTCATCGCCTATTGGTCGATGTGCTTTATAACAACTCTAACACAAATATCATCGGTGCATAGTATATGTTGTCATAGTTATTTATAGTATAAATATAAAATGTTACGACTTACAGAGAATTCAAGGATATATATATATCGGATTTATGAATTCTGAGTTAATATAAATATATATGTATATATAATGTTAAAGATACATTTTAAATATAATGTTAAAGATACATTATATATATATATAATGTTATATATATATATATATATATATATAATAATAAAAATATATAGCCGACAATATTATTATGATAATCCTATAGATTATTATTTAGACGATAACTCACAGGTAAACAAAGAATGTATACGACATTAAAGACAGGAATTAAAAGTGTTACAGTTACCCTATACGGTGGTATACTACGTACCTTTAGTATGTGTGACGTCACTTCGTAGTTGTAGTAATCAGGAGGGTGACGAGGGTGATGAGGGTGACGAGGTCGACGAGGATATGGTATAAATGTTCGCACGAACCGAGCTCCGAGTTTATATAGGCGGAATTGTGTGTCGAATCTGTGATGATTTATGTGTTTGACAAACGTGCGAGAGAGAGGTGTGCGACGCGGTAGAGGTGTGGCTTCTTCTTCTTGTTGTCGTCACATGACCTAGTATACAGTGCAGATAATAGCACTGTATACCGTGCTATTCATACCATTACTATATATATATATATATATATATATATATATGTATATATATAGATATAATATTATATAAGATATAATTATATATATATATATATAGATATAATTAAGTTGGACACGTATTTCAGATAGTAAAAAAACTTGAATAAAAAACACTAAAAAAATATCATCGATGCATATTATAGTCTGCCATAGTTATTTATAGTATGTAAAAAAATGTTACGACTTAGGGGAGAGAACTCGAATACCGACACCCTAACAATAAATCACCATAACTTTATTATTTCTCAATTAAATATTTCCAAATTTTATTTATAAGTATTAAGTAGGTATATACATATAATAGCTATTTTAAAATTTGATTTAGTTTGTTTAACTCTGAGATAACAGGGGTGTCGATATTACAGGCACTGCCTCGAATACCGACACCTTGGAACATAATATCGACACCCTAAATATATCGATATTTAGATATACCATATATTATTTAATATCCACTATCTAATCAGAATTCCAAGTATATGTGTATATAATTAGGTATGTCTATTAATTTATGAATATTATTATAACGCTGATTGGTTGAAAGGTGTCGATATTACGTGCAATTAGGGTGACCAGAAATTGATACTTTTCAAGGAAAAACCAACGGATTCTGAACTAGTTGGTCAATTAAGGACAAATAATCACAATTCGCCGTATAATTAAAAGGAGTATAATTAAAGGAGTAAAATCAATAAATATTACTTCTACACTCTTCTTTATAAAAATGTCATAGTTGTTCGAATAAATATATCGCAGAAAGACGATATATGTGTTATTCGTATATTATTACCTATTGTTAAACCAATCATGATATTCTAACAAAACATGCGCCCATGATTATATCATTATCTACTATAGTGCTCATATATGGGCATATAGTACTAGACCAACTATGCATAGTATGGAGAATCTCCATTGGAGATTCTCCCTTTTCAGTGTCCGGTATATGACAAGTAGATACGATTACGCTAGTTGTATTCACCATATATAGTATCGACTAAGGTATCGACTAAGGGATGAGGAAATCACTGGATAACAATAATCATATTGTTCTCACTATTACAATACATTAGATCAAACGAAACCCGTCAAAGTTTAAATATTCAAATATATCAACACATAAACTCGTAGAAATAGTTGAAGAAATCGATATTAAATCAACGCAGACAAATTGGATTGCACATATATCTAATCAAGATAACTCCTAATCCCATAACGCGCATATAGATCTCCTGGACGCCCTTTAAAACCAACCAAATGATGGACGACACAAGTTACAACGCAGGTGAACTGACAAGTGAAATGAATGATAGTAATTAATGGAAGAAATGAGTCATTTCGAGCAAGCTCGACCTATTGAGGTTATGAATAATATTTAAAAATAATGATGTCTTAGAATAAATAGTCTTTAAATTCATGTGAGCAATAATGCTCTCAGTAAATCAAATGATCAAAAGTCAATCGTCTATTCATAACCAATTTATTCCATATGGAATCAATTGGTAAGTGTTAAACGCTTGATCAGTCTGTTTACTGGGCTGATCGGGGAGTTTATAATAGCTAATAGCGGACGATGTGATCACATTCGAATAAATGAGAGTTAGTGATGTTATAACAGTTATATAACTGTTATAGGTACCTACATTGTTTATAGTTATAACTAACGATAGTTAAATAATGGTTTCTTATGCGATGTTACAAGTATGATATGTTCAGAAAACGCATATATTTAAAATGTTACGCCTATAGGTTAATTATAGTTAGATAATAATTAAATTATACATAGTTCACAATGTGTACAATGTGCACTGCACATTAAACAGACACGTCTATGTTATTTTAAGTAAACATAGATTGATTTTTAATTTATTTAAGAAAACATTTTTGCTATATGCATATAGTCAAAATATATAATCGAAAGTATAAAGTATAAATATTTGCTAACGATAATATACATTATGGAAATAAACAAAGAATAATACGAAAATAAAAAAATTAAAGAAATTAAAAAGATTTACATTTACCGTTATTGATGACATATGTTTATGAATGGAAGCAACTTGAAATAATTGTGTTTATTATAAGTCATAGATATAGAGTGTACCTCACTCTAATGTATATGTTATAAGTGGATGGATGATTTAAATTAGAGATGCGAGACATAACTTTAATAGAAGATTCAGTTATCGTTATATCAATTATTTTACATCTAAAAATATACAGGATTTTTACATATATTTTACATCCTATAGTTGGATATTATTTCGTACATAGTTAAGAAAAGAAAATAATATTCATTTAGTATTATTAAATTATTAACTTTAACCTATCTAATTGAATGAATTATTTTAGTCAACATAACCAATTTACCCAATTACCCGTATTAATATCTTCTTATATAAATTAATAATATTAAATAACATAAATAGGATATCAATATTGAGTTGAGCTAATAATTGGAATAATATGTAAACTTTTTGATAGAGAATATATATATATATATATATATATATATATATATATATATATATAATATATTTCTAAATAACACAACTAAAATGTATTGTAAATGTACTGTAATTAAATATATTCAAATAATTATATAAATAATAATCTCAATTAAAAATAATACTATTTTAAAATTTTATAAAATTAAAACATAACTTATTCTATATACGTACTATATTATATAATATATAGAAATATCAATTAACATCTATTTCGACTAGGTATCCAGGTTACTGATTATGTTATTTAAATATATACATATAATATAGATATAATTATAATATATATTTTTTAATATATATATACATATATCTATATATTATAATATAAATATATAGATTACGTATAATAATAAATCAATATATTCTTTCACCTCTGATCTAATTAAAACACGTACACTGTACGTCGTACAATATTATCTTCTCTTCCTTACCAAAATTATCCTCTCCTAATCTCCCGAACTCTAGTAAAACTTCACTAAATTCTAGAGCTTTTAAAAATTCCGGTCACAACCGATGGAATTCCCTACCTCATACCATCCGTTATATTAAATCTAGCAACAAATGTATACATATTACTTCTTCTTTTCTCTCTACCTCTAATACTAAATCAACTAACCTATTATTGCTGTTATATTGTAGTGCATAATAAACCATATTGCATTATCATCATCATCATAATAATATAATTATACAATATATATACATATATATATATATAATTAACCTTATCGTATATAAAGAGAATGGTTACATCATATAATGTCATACATTATTACTATGTATCTTAGCATATTAAGTAACACTATAAGTAGATAATGGAATATTAAAATTATACGTTTACGTTTATAATATTAGCATAAGTATAAGTCCATTATTTGTATTGTAATCGAGATATATATATATATATATATATATATATATATATATATATATATATATATATATATATACGTGGTGTAATGAATACATATTAGTATTATTATTATTATATCACATGATATTGATACAATATAGTACATTAAATACACTTACATTGTACATCACACATATATATATATATATAAACTAAATAGTATTTAGTAATTAGTAAATACGTATACGTATATATATAAACTATAGTAAATCATCAAATATAAATCAAACAACTTTCTAATTTAGGGAGCATAGTTCTTACTCTAGAATAGCTATGATAACTGATGTTAGACTGGTAAATAGATCTATATATATGTATACATATCCGTAGAGTTTCTATATTTCTATAAAGGAATATTCCTTTTGCTGAGAGGTAGATATCTCGATAAGTTCAGTGAACTTATATGTCTACCTGGGTTCACTCTAGTTTATTACAAGGAACCAATCTGATTATTATTATTATTATCATTAGTATGCTAGAGTTGAATAAGAATGTATACTACTATCGTATACAATGTACCCTATATACAGGTATACATATGTGTACCTTATATACATATGTGTACCCTATATATATATATATATATATATATGTGTGTGTGTAATTTATAGAGTGTATACATATTATTTTAATAGATACACCATGGTGGATCTATTTAACAGTTGCAGATCTTGAAATGTCATCATATTTATTCTAATATCGTTGCATTCGTATACAGGCTATTTAAAACAGCTGGTTAACAAAGGTAACCAAGGTAACCAATCAGATGACCTCATAGCACCACGCATGACCCCGATAAGTTATCTGAGATAACACATTGAATACATATTCACTGTAATTTATTTATTAAATGTGATTTTAATTAAAATTAAATTACCATTCGCGAATCTAACGAAATTATATTTAAATAAATCCGTCAAAAGCAAATATTTATAAATACCAAAGTATTTCATCGTATAGGTTATAGGTATTAGTGATAATGATAAGCTATATAAGAAATATCTAGGTATACATTTATTTATATATCTACATAATAATATATCTGTATAATATATCTGTATAAGAATATTAATATTCTACCAAACTATCTTCCACATCACATCGCATGTTAAACATGTATTCTACACTATCTTCATGTGGAATAAAAATCCCGATCCGTAATTATTGCAACAGACCAACCCGAGTATTGAATATTGTTATTCAAACATTAATTATATTTAAATAAATCATCAAGATATATCATTTTAAAAGTGTTAATATAACATACCAATCCTAACCGCGTATATAATGTTCTTATATCAATATCTAACTTATATATTAGATGTTTTTACTAGAATTTAATTACTTTAATTTAAATAACGTTTGAATAAAATATTTAATAGCATATTCATTTCATTTGTTAATTATGTAAAACATTTATATGTTTGTTAAGTTTCATTAATAATATGTATATATCATATTCATTATAATCAATAATGAAATTAAATGATATATAAATAATTTAAATGGTAGACTTTTATTTTACTAAATAAGTAAACTAGCAAGACTATCTAAGCATACCTTAATTACCTATTATTTTCACTACATAAGTGTAGTGTATACATATATATATATATATATATATATATATATATATATATATATATATATATATATTATAATTGAATACGATACTGCAATGTATCTAATATCATTATCTATGAGATATTTAAATATATATGAACTTAAATCAAGTTATATTTACATATTTCATTTAAATATGTTATTTTAGATACACATTATTTTTTGTAATATATATATACCTTATATATATTATAATTGTGCCACTTATAAAGTCTATGATATATATATATAATATTTACAAAAAGAATTTTCCCAAAAGGGAAACATCTTTGTATTAACTAGGGGAACGTAACTAAATGCGGGAAGTGCCCGAATACGGACACTCTCGGTATCTTAGAAACTATAAATCCTACAAAAAAATGTTTATTTAATAAAATATTCATAATTATATAAATAGTCTAAAAAAGTATTTTTTATTTTTATATTATTCAAAATATTGCTGATATATCCAATAAACTGATTTTTTTATTACATTTTTAAATTTATGAAAAAAAAATTCAACTTAAAACATTCTCAAGAATATATAAAAGTATAGATATAAAATATAACATTATATTATTAAAAAATAAAGCATTCTAAAATTATATATATATATAATTTCTATATTTGTTATCAAATATTCATTAAGTTATAATCATATATCTAGAGGTCATATAAGTTCCTAATACTGATACTCTAGATGTCTTAATACGGACACCCTATAACCAATCAGCACGCAGCGTATGAACTATTCTGATATTTATAAAAACCGCGTACGTTATAATATTAATACCACCAATAAAGATAAATTTAAAAATTTTATTAATTAGATATTTAAATTGTATTATTAATTAAAAAATAATAAAAATAAATAAATTATTAACTAATTAAATTAGAATAAATTGTTCATAAAATTAATTATAAATAATGTAAGTGTAGTTTTTTTGATTGATTCAACAAAAATATATAGTTTATCTATTGGTATATAGGGTGTCCGTATTATAACACAGAGTGTCCGTATTCGGACACGGGTACCGAATACTGACACCCCGTTATCTATGGAATTAAAAGATTAAATAAAATGTTAAAATAACAATAATATCTATAATCATAAAATATTAATATATTGTAATTTTTGAATAAAAATAATGAGTCATAAAATGCTAAGACCATTTATTGTTAAAGTGTCCGTATTAGGCTTTCCCCTATATCGGCCGGTGTAAATCAATTTTATATTTATTATTATTATTTTGATATAGGTATATATACCTACTCTTTTTGTATGTGGTTTTGCTATATTACATTATAATAAAGGTTATATATATAATATATATATATATATATATATATATATATATATTATATATCCATACCTGTACCTTTCTATTATTATTATTATTATTATATGATAAATATACATCTATTATGAATTTTTTGATGTATGAATCGTATTTATAGTATTAAGCCAATGCATATTCAACTAATATTGGGTCGTGTATTAATGTCATATTTATTTGTCACATATACATTACAGTATTTATAAATAATAATTTATATAAATACAAATTAAATAAATAAATACAAATATTGATATATTATAAAAATTAACTAGTTTACATTTTAATTATAGAACACACGGAATGGCATCCAAACAGGGCACCGAAATTATGAATAATAATGAATCTTCAAATATAGATGGTATAGTATATATATATATATATATATATATTATCTCTGACATTATACATGTGGATATTAATATATTTATATTTATATTATTTTAGGTATAACAGAAATAATAGGTTAGTAACATATATATATATATATGACTCGTCCTACATATTTGACTTTGTCGATATAATTGAGATATCGAATGCTAACATTGATAATGCTATAACCAACCAGTTTAATTAGTTCATATATCATAATCTACTCGAGTATATAAAGATCTAACTTAATAAATACAACTCGTCAGGCTCACATTGACTTTATCTAGTAACATAATACATACTATAGTATATATAGTGTGTATACACAGCCATATATTATAGTTTGTATTATCTATATATATATAGTTTGATTCATAATATACCTCCCTTTCTCTCATATTTATCAGTCATGCATACCAATCATTTCTATCTCCAAATGGATGCAATTTCTTTCATTGGTATAACGATAAATTATGTTACCTATACACCAACTTATAAGTTTATAGACGTGAGTTTATAAGTTTATACGTCTATAGACGTCTACGATCTACTTGGGATAAATCAAAAGCATATACTAATGTTAATAACCCTCTTCCTATATGATATTCACGATCAAATGCATTCCATAAAATCTTGTAGTAAAGTATATTCTCGGCTAGAGTTTCCAATTATTGGAAGGACAATGAATACAAACTCCCAGATGACCTAACTCTGTTTTTTACATCTATTATCGAATTATTTATACTTAATTTTCTTCAACTAATTAAATGTCTTCCCTGATATTTGTCTTCTATTTATCATAATACACGTGCTCCCTCAGCTTCCTATTATTTGTCACGTGTCATTCTGCTGTCACCAACTTTCATACTTATAAATATTCCAAATCTCCACGTATCTCATCCCCTCGAATCTCCTTAAATATATGTATCTACTGAAATATACTACTGCTCCCTTATTAGTACATTTTTATGAAATATACATATATTACACAGATTCTTAAACACTTAATCCATGATCCTAAATTCGAACCACAGCGCGCCCCAAATTAACTATTAATAGCATACATGATTATAATACATATTTATACCTTTTTTGATGAGGCAAGTGAATTTGGTACACTCAATCATGATGTCACTGCTACAAGATTATATTAATAGGTACACATGTGTATTGCATGCATGGCCAAATGAATGCTTTATTCATGGATATCACAAATAATTATTAATTATAATCGATAATCTTGTATTAATACGTATGTATCTATAGAGACATACGTACTTATTGAATTGTTATTCTTAATACAATATTCTTGATTATAATCATATTTATGCTACCTATAGGTACTTTAGTACTATAGTATACTTTCAAATCTATCTCCTTCATCGGATTCTATCTGTCATTGTTCTATAGAAGGTAAATAGTGTATACACTATTTACCCTAAATAAATACATCGATGGTATAATTATATTATTATCTATAAACTCGAGTTTAGTCGCGAGTTTAGTCGCTATACCAATCAAAACATGATTATATGATCATTATCAACTGTATCCTACTACATCTCTATTAACAATCACTACTAACTAGCACCCTATATCCCATATGTTCTATAATATTAATCTTGGAGTCATGTTAAATTATAGATTAATCTATCTTTCTGAAATAATATAACATTGTTATTCTTACATTCATTCATTACATTAATAATATTAGAAAATATTGCATTAAGCTCTAGTTTTACCTTACTTAAGTATTAATACATTCACTATTTTTTTTCTAAACTCAATTATTTAAATGTCCTTAATATACTATCTTAATGTCCTATCGTAATATTCCACCGTATCATAATGTAGCTATGCGCCACGTTTAGGTTATAACACATTCGGCGTTATATAATCGCATGTTATGTACTATTAATATAATTTATCACGTGTCTATTTATATATCGAGAGATTTCGAGTTATCTCGAGAGATCTGGTTAATGGTTGACACCCTTATCACCATATAACTATGGACTAATCTACCTTTATCGCAGAACTATCTATATGACTTGGCAAAAGTACCTAGACAATATTCTTATTATCACACCCAATAACCGTAACCGTGCAGCACCGATATAAGAAATAGATCATGTCGAGAGTACCAAATAGTGCATATAGTGACTTTTCTGTCCCTATTATGATTTTAAAAATATGGAACGATTTGCAAAAATTATAATTTTATAAGAGTATTATATATTTATTTATTGTAAATTATATATATATATATATATATATATATATTGTTATTGTAATATAATTGTTATTTTGTTGGAGTCCTTTATCCCGTCCTGGAACTTAGATGAAGTTTTCACTTATAACCAAATGGCTCTAATATCCCTTCGAAGCCGTTCTCGTGTTAAGGCATCCGTGGTTTTAAGCCGATAATTTATTTATACACCGTTATATAAGATCACTTCTAAATATTATTGTAATACATAATGTAATGGTCCGTACTAGGCTTGAAGCCGCGTCCTACTACTTGTGTGTTTGATGCCATAGCCAACTGAATATATATATATATATATATATTACGAAAATCATAACATTTTGAAAATTATTTTGCTATCATGTATCACATGATCAATATTATATTACTATATAATTAATATAAATAATATAAATAATAATTTAATTGGTAATTTTTATATATACTTAAATAAGTACGTAGGTGTCATCAAGAAAACATGTTAGTCTATATTTTGTATTGAGATTAAATTATAATTATAAATATATATTATTTATATAATATATACAATATATACTATATTAAATATTAATTAACGATATATAAAGTTATATATATACATTATTATTTGTATTTTAGAAACAAGTAATTTAGATGCTATATTTTTTTGTATTGGCATCATATTTGGCTTTGTTGCATTAGTAGTATATTTATACAGTAAAAAGAGTGAAGGTAGGTAAAGTATTATATAAAAATATATATATATATATATATATATATATATATATATAAATAACATATGTATATATATTCTTCACCAAATGATCTATTATTATATAATATATATTATATCTATTATATAATAGTGATATCACTGATTATTATAAAATATCGAATCGAATATACAAAATATAACCTTCTATCTCGTATAACACAATACATCTTAAAGTCTATTATAACATTGTATAGATATACAGCATCGTATAACATATTTTATTATATAACATATATATATATATATATATATATATATTAAATAATATAATATATATGTAATCAATAATGTATATATATATATATATATATATTTTTTTATTTATAATTGTTAATAGATAATTAAATATTCTAACTTAAATTTAAAAATTATACCACGATTAAAATATGTATGGAAATATATTTGTATGGTTAATATATAGTAGATGGTGATTCAATCAACATTTTCATATATTATCAATGTATAAAAATATGTATTTAAGATCATATCTTTAATATGATTGGCTTAAATCATCGTGAAGTGGCCACATTACCCGCTAAAGGGTGGCAACATTACCCGACTCTAGGTAGCACGCTATATACACTACATAATAATGAATATTACTAACTAAAATAAATGGCTTACATACTTTCTTGTAATTAAATAGTTTTTTAACATCCAATTTTAATTTTCAAGTTATATTATATATTAGTGATTTAATATATGTTTTACTAAACTTTTATTTCAATTTATGTTTCAAAAGTTATCGATTTTTTTTTGTATTTTTTACATCATTTTTTATTAATAGATTTATAAATTATTGTTACTTATTTGAACAATGCTTACCAATGCGCATATTTCATGTATATATTTTGTTGATTGGACCTATAGTTTATGAGATACGCCAGCTGGCCACATTACCACCCTGGCCACATTACCCATATTTCCACTACATGAGTTATTATAATACAAGTTTGCATATGTCCATCATGTGTATTATAAACATACTATAATATAGTGTATATAGTGTATACATATAGTTTAAATAGTGTATACACTTATTACTGTTCAATATATTTCTGGTATGATAATATTACTATATAGGTACCTAGTAATATTACCTTTCATTTATTCTATAGGATATAATATATTCATGTTTTCGTATAGGTTTTCTTTTACTTCATATACCTTGAAACCCGCTTAACTTATGCTACGAATATATCACAAATTACTCATATCCTGTTAGAAAAAATACTATAAAAAAATATAATAATAAATATATACATATATATATATATACAATAATAATGAATATTACAACAGAAAAAGAAACAAATACCTATAAAAATGAGAGTGATTTGAACTCAGTGAAAGTGGCAAACAAGACCGACGAAAAGGCTGTGTCCGAATCAGCAGTTGTAAGTTCTTACGTAGGGGATACTAAATAATAAATGTAACTTCACCATGTTTATAAGCATCGTGTTTGATTTTATTATGAATAAGATATTCATTTCATTTAATTGTTAATATCTTAATTAATATGTTATATCAATAATGTATGATCCACGTGTATACTATTTAATGTACTAATATATAATGTACATATATTGTTAATACAAGAGTCGATGCTTTATTATATGTATTTATTGAACCGCCATACCGCTATACCAATATGTATTCGCTATATTCGCCAGCTGTAACTCATTTTACTATAGTATATATATATGAGCGAAGCTACGGAAAGCTGCGTAATTTGTTTAACATTTTCAAATACAGTTGTTTCCATCTAAAAATTTAGCGGAAAAATATGTGTAAAGCAATGCAAATCTCGGTGTACAATGTACAATGTACATGGCCCTTGAGCGATATCGGTCCGTCTATTAGCTGTATGTAACCTATATGTTATAAGCGGCCACGTTCGCTGTCCAATATATATATATATATATGTGTATATGTGTATATATTACCTATAGATGAACGTATCTTGATATCATTAATATATCGCTTAGATATAACGACAATATTTCATCGACGATGTCGTATCAATAACAATGTATTCGCACATATATATATTTATATTATATAATTGAATATTAATATATATTCTAATAGTTCGCCAGTGTACTTCATTATAAGTCTCCTGTAGCGAACACTTTACTCTATAGAGTCTTAGCTATAGCCGGTCACGATCTCCGTTAATGAGATGCCGTTATTTAGAGTGCGCCGGTATATATACCTATTTATATAGTATATATATATATATATACTATAGGCTATAGCCTATATGCTTATCTACTGGCCTATTTATAGGCCATGGCCTATATACAATTGAAATATATTGCAATAGTACAAAAGTTAATAATTCTATATATATAGACTATAGTCTATATAGTATACTATCCTATAGGCTTATATAAAAATGTTGTTATATATGCTTATAAGGATTGAATGTTAAGTATATAATATATACTATATTATATACTGATATTTATAAATAAAATTTAAAGGGAAGATGAAATAATAACGTACCTTTAAAGTTGTAATAGTATTTATGATATCATCTACAATTATGACATAATAATACACATATTGATATCTGATAATTGTATATTGTAGTCGGCTATACAATAAATGTTTAGTTTTACTACTCCTATAACTTAATTTAAACATGCAACTAATTGAAATAATGATTTTAATAGTTAATACTCGTAGATAATAATTAAAATAATTTTATTGATTGATTTTTTATTTAAGAAAATATATATTCGAAATTATAACCAGGGATTATAACGTCGAAATATTTGTTAACGGTAACCACAGTGCTAGAGAGAAAATAAAATAATGTCTCTCTAGCTCTATGACGGTAACATACGTTATTAATGTAAAAACATAATAATACTACATTAAACAAATGTAGAATATACATATTTTTACTGTTATCGTAAAAATAAAATATATAAATAATCAAAAAATAGAAAATATGATATATGACATTTTTTAAATGATAGAATAGACAAATTTGTAACATTAAATAAATCTAATAATTCTTCAGTTTTTAATCTGTAATAGAACTACATTATTAAATATGTATTTTATATTTAAATGATAGATTTTAAATACAGTTAGGTCACATTACAAATAATACACGTTAAAAATGAAAAAATCAATAATTAAACAACATAGTAATAATATAATATAATTACTTTAAAATATGTATTAATAGATAAATATTATATTTAAATACAGTAATGTCTGATATCTTGGTACACCCCTAATTCACCTAACACTGTTTGGCTAACATAGGATACCTACCATCGCAATTTACACGTGTATCTAGTTCAGTTATCCATTAAAATAGTACTATATTTTATTAGTTTACCTTAAAAATGTATAAAAGTATCTAATATTTAACAAATAATGTATTTTTATGGTATAATGATAATGATGATGATGATGAAATAACGTGTACTAGGAACACGTTACAAAGTGATGACACTCCTCGTAAGTGCACATAAAATAAATAATAATAATAATAATAATAATAATAATAATAATAATAATAATAATAATAATAATACAACAACCATAATAAACGAATAAAATACGGAAAAAGTGGAAGTAATAAAAACGAAATATAAAAGATACTAATAATGAAATTAGATAAAAGATAGATACGACTTAAGATGATTATTTAAGGAGGTGGGAGATTGGGAATTGATCTCATAAATGAGAGGGTTGCATTTCAGATAGATGGGATACTAAAGAAGAATGAACGTTTCTTGAATGTAAGGGGGTGGCTGTGGGATAACGAGATGTACACTGGAAGTTGAACGTGTATCGTGGGTGGTGGAGCGAATTGAGAGTAATTCAAATATATATGAAGGAGTGGAGGAATATATATATATATATATATATATATATTTATGGGTAATAGAAAGGAGTCGAATTAGGGATCGTTTTTATAATGGAACCAGTTTAGTAGAAGTAGAAAGGAGTCAGTAGAGGAATGATCAAATATTGAAAATGGATCTGATAATTCTGATTAATTGGGTAATGGAGAAGTAGGAAGGTGTTATAATAAAGAAGAACAATTATCAATACGAGAAATTACAAGTAAATTCCCTAATAATAATCCTAATAAGGATAGCATATAGGGGACTAATAATATATTTACGGATATATCTAATTCTAACTAAATTATAATTATCAGATTTAGAAATGTTAGCAATATGCTTGAAAAAGATAGATCAGAATCAAAAATACACCAACATTGAGGACTGAATTGGAAGATGAAATAAGAATATTGTCAAGGTAAAAGGAAGGGAATGATGGGGAGATCGTAGGTATATTGATGAGGACAGTTTTTGAGGTATTTAGTGTTGTATTGTTATTTAATGTCATTGAATATGACCTGCGACCCTTGACATATTTCATATTAACTTCCTCTTGTAAATAAATATATACCTAGTTAGACGTGTTTAATTAATATATCAAATCTTCGTAGCATAAACTCGTAACTTAGCCATTCTTTGCATCCAGATCGATTCCATTATAGTTAGAACAACAAACTATTATAACATTAGTAGAATATTATTATAGATAAGCCAGTATTTAATAGAGGAGCACACGCAATTAGTTGAGAATTATCTGGAGCGGGTGTAGGTAGAAAGGAGTAGAGTTGGATATTGTCAGCATATATATGATAGATAACTCCAGGAAAGTGGGATATAATTATATTAATATACCTTATAAGTGTTATACATATGGAGAATAGAAGTATAGGACAGCACCTTGTGGGACGCCATACAGTAGAGGGCGGGGTCAAAAATGAAATCACAGAATTTAACTCTCTATTTATGATGTACGGGTTAAGCCATTTGAAGGCAATACCATTAATGCCAATCATCTCAAGTCTCAAAATAAGAATATCATGGCGAAGAGAGTCAAATGAACAAGAGAGATCAAGGAGAACCATTTGACAACATCGTGCATTTAATAATTATATTGCTAATTGATTTAAGTCTTTTAATAACTTCAATGTATTTATTTCTGCATATTTTGTTTATACTACTTTTTAACATATATGTATACAATATATTATAATTAACATATATTGTACATCATATATTGTATATATGATTCCGTTTTAGTAAATATAGTGTCAAGTGAAATTCATATATTATTATTAAATGAAAAAAAGGGTAATCTTCATAATTATGATTGTATATAATTGATTTAGTATAATACTTTTTACAAAATCATATTTCCCAGTAAATAATATAAAAATGTATATTTCTATAAAATACCTTTCGATAATCTAAACCTGGCTATATGTTTCGTATGCTTCGAAAACATACACGTGGATACTTTTAATGTAGGGGGTGTAAAGGGGACGTGGATATGTTTTGGGCGACGAACGGGTTTTAAACGATGCTAATATCTCGTAGCGTAATCATGCAGCGTACGAACTATTCTGATATTTTTATATATGTATATAAAAACAAGTGCGTATATGCATGCATTACAATATTAATACCACCAATGAAACAATTAATTAATTTAATTAATAGTTATTTAGGTACCTTTTAATTTATATAGTATATATATATTTAGTTTATCTTTATTTGAATACATTTATAAACAAAAATATTAAATATAATTTAAATAATAACATAGTTTTAAATTAATAATATAAATATAAAAATATCAAACTAAATAGTAAATACCCGTGTATTAAATGAAAATTATTCATACTTTTATCTGATTGGTTCATCAATAATATATAGTATACCCTATTAGTACACTGATATATATATATATATATATATATATATATATATATATATATATATATATAGTATATAGATGTATATATAGAGGAAAGTAACCTAATACGAACAATTTAACAATACATCTTCTTAACATTTTATGACTCATTATTTTTATTCAAAAATTACAATACATTAATATTATATGATTATAGATATTATTGTGATTTTAAAATTTTATTTAATCTTTTAATTCCATAGATAACGGGGGTGTCCGTATTCGGTACCCACGTCAGAATACGGACACCCTGTGTTATAATACAGACACCCTATATACCACTAGATAAACTATATATTATTGATGAATCAATCAGACAAATTACAATTACGTTATTTATAATTAATTTTATAAAAAATATATTGTAATTTAATTAGTTAATAATTTATATATTTTTATTATTTTTTTAATAAATAATACAATTTAAGTACAAAATAATACATTTTTTAGATTTACCTTTATTGGTGGTATTAATATTATAACGCACGCGATTTTTATGAAAACCAGAATAGTTCATACACTGCACGCTTATTGTTTATAGGGTGTCCGTATTAAGACATCTATAGTGTCCGTATTATAGTCTTATATGACCTATAGATATATGCTTATAACTTAATGAATATTTGATAAATATAGAAATTATATATATAATTGAACATATATTGAAATATATATTCGAACATCGGTACCGAATAAGGATGTCCTCGTTATATATTGAATAACAAGATTAAATACAATTTTATAAATCATAATAATATCCATAATCATAAAGTAATTGTAATTTTGAATAACAATATCGAGTCATAAATGGTAAGACGATTTATTATTAAAGTGTCCGAATAAGTTTACTTTCCCTTTATTCGTTTTAGAGGTAGTACATATATATGTGTACAATTGATAATGTAATATAATATGTTTACATATATTATTAAGTTGAATGTTGACTTCGAAAATAACTTGAAGAAGCAATTATTAAAAAAAATTTATAAAATAATATAAATAAGAATTAAAATAAATATATTAATAATAATAATAATAATAATAATAATAGTAGTAATAATAAGTTTTTAAATATAATAGATTACATATATAAATATTTAATTCTATGTTATATGTATTGATCATGTTAGTTTGATATATATATATATATATATATATATATATATATATATATATATATATTATAGTATCACTATATTGATGTAAATCCGAGTCGAGACTTTTGATAAGTTGTACTGAGGCGAAAAAACGATGCCTATCTTAGGAGAGAGTCTTGCCCAACGAAACAGTGCTGATCCGTATATATTTGATGTTTATTTTACCATATAAATAATTATATATACGTATGAATATCTTCGGCCGTATTTATTTACTGTGTAATATATGTCCTATAGGACAGAGTATTAACACAGAGTAGGTAGTACTTATAAGTAACATTTACATTCAGATAATGTGCCTGCAGGTACTCCGCGTTAACTAAACACTGTGCCGACTTCACGTGTATTGCCTCTTTGTAATATGAATAAAGAAATAGGACTTTATAATGTCCAAGGTCAAGATGACGACCTTGAAGGTTTGTTGTATACGACATATGATGGAATGGATTGTGTGTGTAGATTATAGACATGGGGGCCTAGTGTTGCCCGGCTAAAGATGTGTGTTATATAGTTACTTTATTCATTTATTAATATACATATATATATCTCACCAATACTTTCCTATTGATTATAGTTTATATATAGTATATACTATATACTATAAACTATAGTTTCATACTTCCACTACCTAACCTCATTAACACCTTCCCTGTACACTGTACACCTACACCATGTACTTCGTATAATAATGATTTTACGATGATTATATACAGTTATATGCTAACATAAATAATAGATTGAACTACAAATGTGTGCTTAAATTCAATACACAACTGGCTATCGCGTAATCTCTTTAAACTCGACCAATACAATGTATTGACCAATACATGTACCTACCATCGATATAAAGAAAGTATGTATATATAATATACCTACCATCCACTTTCTTTATATCGATGGTACCTAGTAGGTACTACCTACTAGGGATGTAAATGATGCCGAGCTTTTGATGCCGAACCGAGACTATTGGTTTTTGATGCCGAGCCGAGACTTTCATTTTCCGAAAAAAACGAGCCCGAGCCGAGCCGAGACTCTAACAAAACGAGCCCGAGCCGAGTTGAGAATTTAGGTAACTGAGACTGAGACTGCATCATGCTTTAAATTTGAGCATCATTTATATCACTACTACCTACCTACTTCGACTTCCCAAAGTGTTCAATACATTAACAGCACACCCTACTTAGCCCCATATATAAAGTTCAATCGTAAATTCTTCTATAACGTACATAATGTATACATGTTTCCATATGTGTATATATATATATATATATATATATATATAGTATTATATAATTTTTATTTATTAAAATATTATTTTAGAATTGGCAATCTTAGTACGTTAGTATATATAAATGTTATAACAAGTATATCATTACCTACAATATATTAAATACATATTATGTATTGTTTAAAATCAACATAGGAATAGTAATCCTACATAGTAATTATACCAATAAAACCTATTATAATTAAAATATAATATTGAATCATTTATAAACCTATAAATGCGTTCGATAAACTTTATTATATTTATTAAATGTTATGTTTTTACGGGACGTGCAATATTCAATGTATTTACATATACACTACAGGGAAAGGAATATATTTTGAAAGGTGACCTTTTTAATTGACTTTTTTTTAATTATATCTTATTAATCATAATAATAATTGTTTAAAATATATTTTCCATTTAGATTTTAAAATGTCACCCTAATTAGATTAATATATATTTTTTTAATTTATAAATTATAAAATATAAAATATATATATTTAATTTTGTGATTGTTATTGATTATATTTATAATATTATTTTTATAATATATTATTATTATGATCAGATTTAAATGTTTACACCAGGGTAATTATAGAAGCAGAGCTTATCGAGATAATTAACCTTAAATTTAATAATCTATAATTATTTATATCTAATTATTAAAATGTAAACAGAAAATGTACATGATATTATTGCCTCATTAATACATTTAAAATGTTAAAATAAAAATATTATTATACATTTTCTATATGTGATGAGTGAATAATAATGTACATAGTTTCCCATGGGATGGGGATATGGTAGGGTATGGTAGTCTCTCTGGTTTTCCATAATATGTAATTCAGATTTGTATCACTTATTCTATTTTATTATTTATAATATTATTTATAAATTATTTATAATACCTATACATAATTAATTATTTTATTATCAACATATATATATGTTAAAATGTATTATTATATTATTATATAATTATCACTATATATAAATATAAATATATATATATAAAATATTATATTTCATTATATTTACAGTATACTTTACAGTATATATACTGTTACAAATTAGTGTACAGCGAATTCAATTTATAGGGTACACATCGTTAACATATCACAACAATTTAATATGTACTCTAAATAGGGTACACGACTTTTAAACTCACTAGGGTCCATTATTATATTGTTAGGGTATATAGGGTATATATGTTAAATATTAGGGTGCATGACTGTCAAATGCACTACGGTACACTCTATATATTTATTAGGGTACAGCTATGTTAAATATTAGGGTACGTGATTATTATATTTACATATCATGCAATTCAATTATGGTACATATCATACAATTGCATTAGGGTACACGGTATCATATAATTAGGGTACAACTAGCTAACATTATTTAGGGTACAGTTCGATCATTTGTTGGGTACTGATCGTATTTATTCAAATTGTACCCTAATTAGGGTTCGGCTATGGGGACACTAGTTACACCCTAAAAAAGGCACTCGCTGTACCCTAATGTTTAAGAGTAAACATAACCAGTAAACTCGGACCAGGTAAATTCGGACCAGGTAAACTCGGACCACTTTTGAGGTAAACTCGGACCACTTTTAAAGTAAACTCGGACCACTTTTTAAAAACATAAAGTAAACTCGAACCACTTATTAAAATAACTATATTTTGTATATTTCTATAATATAATATGCTTTAACTTACTTCCTTATATATTTATATTATATCTGTTAAATAAATTATAAAAAGAGTCATTTAATATGATATTTTTGTGGAATAATATATTTAAATAGGTAAACATTTAATTTGAACTCGCACCACTTTTGAAGTAAACTCGGACCACTTGTGAAGTAAACTCGGACCACTTGTGAAGTAAACTCGGACCACTTATTAAAAACATAAAGAAGATTCGGACCAACCGTATAAACTATATATTGTATATTTCTAACATATAATATGCTTCAACTTATAAGTTAAAAGTATAATTTCACTGTATATAATTGCGAGTATTCCGATATTACTATAGTAATACACATACATAATTTATCATTTAATAACATTAATAACATTTAATAACTTAACATAATTTAAATTTTCGTATATCACCACAGAGTTAGAGATAAATTTCTCTCTAGCTCTATGTATATCACCGACGAGACCCACGATAGAATCTATATTTATTATGATAGAAGTAGGGGAAAGATGGGTAATGTGGCCACTTTTTGATAATGTTGTATAACTTTATAAATGTTAGATCTAATACGATAATTTGTTCAATATAGATACATCTTATGATATGCAAGAGGACTGCCGAATCAGTTTTTCATGTTAGCATATCTAATTGAAATGATTAAGATGGCCACATTACCCTCCATGGAGGGTAAGGTTGCCACTAAATGCGGGTAATGTGGCCACCTGAAAATGTGGAATTAATCCACTAGATGGCGATACTTTATATCAAGTTTAGTCCAATAATATCACATCAAGTAACATTTATAAAACACACGCAATTGTGATAAATTAATGCTTTTTATTTTAACTTTATAAATTACTATATTCATTAAATAGGCTATATCCTAGTATACCATTAAACTTAATAATTATGTTATTAATATGGAAAAAGTAATTTCAGCAGTAAATGACTGTATGTCATAACAATATGGCGATATAATACCTAGATAAAATAGTAATTAATAGTACTATATATATACCATAATATATAGAATCATTTATATATATATATATATAATTTTATACATGTATAATGTATAGGCATATAAAATATATGCATATATTAATTACATATATTCCACCAAAATATATTAAAATCATATCATATCAACATTAATACAAAGTATTTTTATAATTACATAATATGAGGTAAACAAAAGTGAAATGTAATATACAAATAAGCCAATAAACAAGTATAAATGAAATATATAAAGCACAGTTAAATTAAATACATAAAATAGAATTAAGTTTATTAAATTCTTTAGAAAATCGATATCGAAAGTAAAATGTATTATATAATGTATTAACATGAAATTGATTTATTTATTTTTAAA
>OZ025240.1:80871089-81023589 GCA_964019155.1 Osedax fenrisi | reverse complement strand
TTTGATTTGTACTTACCGGTGACACAAATTAATCGACCTTCTAGAATGTTTCGAAAAATATCCTCTATTGATAAACTAATGTTTGTTAACTCCGTATTACATCAACTTAACATTTAACAACAGTATATCTTCTGATTTTTCTACTCGTTTTGATTATTTTAATATGGCATTATCTCATTCGCTTGATATGTTTACTCCCTCTATTACTCTTATCAACCGAACTTATTCTATGTCTCCCTGGTTTAATATTTAGCTTGTTAACCTAAGGAAACTACTTCGTAGACTACAATGTAAATATGAATTCATAGATTAATCCTCTAAACTTGACTCTTATCTTATTGCCTTTAAACTTTGTTGATCGCTTTACAAGAACAACATTTACTGCCAAAACGACAGACTTCACTGATATGCTCGGTAGTTATGGAATATCTTCTAAGCAAGCTTCAAATTATCTTTCACCTTAGTAGGTAAAATCCAGATAAAGCATATTCCTGACCAACCTGATTCAGTTCTGTGTTCCTTGTTTGCCAATTTCTTCCAATAACAAATCTAGACCATTCTCAATGTATTTCCAAACATCAAATCGGTACTACTCAATCTTAATTTAACATCCACTCAGAATCACTGGTCATGTTGTACCTCCCTACACATGACATGGTATACCATAGGAATATACTCTCTAATATAAAATCCTTGGACAAAATCCCCCACTTTATCCTATTCCACTCAATCTACTTCGTTGATTATCACCATATTTAATTGGACTTATCACTGAAACCATTCATAGATCCCTTATACCATCTATTTTTCGATACTCTATGAAACATTTATACATTTTCAAATTAAAAAATAAATTACACTTGACCATCTAATGCATTTATCCAGTTATTGACTAATATCACCGTTATAGTCATTAAGACCGAATAACGAGTTGTGTCCACTCAGCTCATCCATTACATTACATCAAATTCTATTGTTGATATCAAAGTAAGTATCTTCCTCATCATAGTACCGAAACTGATATTTCTTTGATCATTAATGGCATTCGCATATCTCTTGATAATAAAGCCCAATGCTACCTCGTGCTACTAGACTTATCTAGTGATTTTGATACACTCAATTACAATATTATTTCTATATATACTTTATGAAATTGGTATAGGTATATATATATAGTACCTACACGGTTGTAAAACACCACTTTCATTAGTTAACGTAAACGTATGTCTATTTTAAATTATTGTAATTCATTCTATTTTGTATTTGTTTTCTATTTATTTATTTTTTTTATTTCTAATGACACCTATAATCACCATGTGTTTTTAAAGTCATAATAAACAATTATTATATCATTATTATTATTATTATTATTATAATTTAATATAATATAATATAAATGTAAAATATATCTAAAGGAAGAGAAAAGAAACGGGCTAATGTACAAAGTAAACGTAAATCCTCTATGGGAAAGGATTTGAATTATTTGACAGATTACCACGAAAGAAATAAAAATAAAAAGCTTTTATATGATTCGGTGGCTTTTTCAGATTCTTCATTGGCAAATAAAAAGATTGAAAATGATTCTGCAGCTTCAAAATCGTCAATAATTATTATAATAAATAAATTATAAGTTATTTGTAATCCTCTATTAAATATGTTATTATATTTATTTTTAATTATCATTAGTTTTACATATTGTATTATCTAATATATCTAGATTTACTAATTACAATAGATAATACATTACTTATATATATAATATGAATGTATAAAATAAATGTATGAATTTATTAATAATTAGAATTTTAAATTTATTATTATAAAATTAATAATATTATTTTCATATTTCATTTTATATATATAATAATTATTTTAGTTAGTTAAATTAGCCTACACAGGTGAGTTTAAGTGTTTAACACATAATCATATGCTAAAGGATCATATGAATAATTGCATAGTGAAAATAGGACAATGTGTTTACTAAAAAAAAATTATAACTTCTGATATTAATAGGAGAATGACTAAATTGTAGTATGTATTATTAATATACATTATATAATTTAATTATATGTATACAAATATGTATACAAATATATATATATATATATATATATATATATATATATAATATATATATATGAGAATGCACATGGTATAGCTGATGTTACTAAATTCTGGTTTGATAATTGTAATGATATTTTTAACAGTACCAACTCTATATCGTACCCGTATAATCAAATTAATGTTAATGCTCCTGCTTATCCAGCTAACAATGTTACCAGAGTAACAGGATTTTTAAGATAGTCAGTAATATATTTAGATCAATTTGTTAACTAGTTTCTGGATTCTAATCAGGAAAATGTAGAATTTTCCACAGAAAATCTCTCCTGCAATATCCGATATTTCTACATTACACTTAAATGTGCATGTGAAGTGTGAGATGTAAATACATATCACATATGTTAAGTAATATATCATCTCTGTATGATAATCATTTATTATGTAGTTTATGATAATATGTAATTTACAAGGAGTTCATCAGTAATACATTAATTCACAATAATCAATATGGCTCATGTAATCTCACTATGAATAAACTAGACAGTCTTTGTATAATATTGAGAGTTATATATACAATAATATACAGTAAATATATATATATATATATATATCTTTCATATTTCATTTTATTTATATATATATATATATGAAAGATAATTAATAGAATCAGAAGTAAGCTAGTAAGTGAGTTTGTAATATAGAGAATAATTATTATTATGAGATAATATATTAAATATAAGTGAAATTTTATTTCATTTAAATGTTGCATTTAAATCGATAACAATTTTATATAAAATGAAATGATATAATAAATATAAATGCACCATATAATGTATATAATTTCAAAATTTTTACTCAAATGTAATCATATAATCGAGATATAAATATGATAAAAACAAATATGATATTGTATATATGTATAATAAATTAATATTAAATCATAGACTTCTGATTTCTTAATACTTCTGGTAAATTATATGACCCATCCTTTAGTAATGTATGTGATTAGTATATTATCATATAGTATAGTTCATATTCTATGATATTAATTATATATATATGTATATATATATATATATATAATTAAAACTTCTCTGTGTGGCTCAGTTGACTAAGGCATCAGACACAAGCAGTAGGACATAGGTTCAATCCTAGTCCGGACCATTATAATAGGTCTTAACATAATATATAGAAGTGATCTTATATAATTATATATAAATAAATGATCGGCTCTCGTTAAAAACATGGATGCATTAACATGATAGCTGTTTCGAAGGGGTATTGGAGCCTAATGGTTATAAGTGAAAACTTCATATAAGTGCCTGGATGGGATGAAATGACTCCACCAAATAAAATTACAATAACAATAACAATATATATATATATATATATATATATATATATATACATATATGCTATTTAAAGAAATAACTCAGACATTAAATATAGAGACAAAATAATTTAAATAATATTATTATATATAGTCAGATTTAGTTATATAATTTATATTGTAAACAATTTTAATAGGGGTCGTTTAAGGTCTTTTAAGGTCGTTTTATAAAGATAGGTTTAATAAATATTAAATGAATTAAAAGTTTATTTTATATATAATATGTATATGGATGTATAATATAATTTTTAATATTAAAATTAAATAAATATCATAATATATTGTATATTGTATACTAAATATCTATAATATGAAATATAATATAGTTATCATTTAAAATTATAAAAGAAATAATAATATTTATAAGTAATAATAGGTGAAGGGTTAAGAAGTTAAAGGTTATATGGGTTGACTTACTTCTAATTGATTGTTCTCCATGATAGACACTATTGTTTTATTAACAGACAAAGCAGAACAGTTTACCTAGAGGTAAAGAGAAAATGATGTAATATTATTACATAACATTCTGCATACGTGTATTTCTAGTGATTATTGCGATAATTCTATAATAAATGTAAAATATCGAACGTATAAAATAAATTAATATAATTTCAATATGAATAATGTAATATAAAACTAATACAAAGATGTGATTGACATGTGATAATAAAGAGGTCATGCAATAAACCATATGGACATAGCTATCTTGAGAAGTTATCATCAGTCTTCTACTTGTGTAGTCTGCATTGTAGCTGATCGAAGCCAGCTGATTTAATCAAAGTAACAATCATATACACACATATATATATACAATTTAACCCTTCCCCACTACCAATTAAATACATATAGTGAATATTAATCTATATTTAGTGTAACCGTCACGTATTTCTGTAGACTTGGAATCCATGTTTCGATATCATTTCGATAACTTTCATGCAGGTCCAAGTTATCAGATGAAATATTGATTAACCTTGTTATTGTAAACATATATATTAGGTATGAGGTTATATGTGGGAGTAGTAGTAGTAGTAGTAGTAGTAGTAGTAGTAGTAGTAGTAGTAGTAGTAGTAGTAGTAGTAGTAGTAGTAGTAGTAGTAGTAGTAGTAGTAGTAGTAGTAGTAGTAGTAGTAGTAGTAGTAGTAGTAGTAGTAGTAGTAATAGTAGTAATAGTAGTAATAGTAGTAATAGTAGTAGTAGTAGTAGTAGTAGTAGTAGTAGTAGTAGTATTAGTAGTAGTAGTAGTAGTAGTAGTAGTAGTAGTAGTAGTAGTAGTAGTAGTAGTAGTAGTAGTAGTAGTAGTAGTAGTAGTAGTAGTAGTAGTAGTAGTAGTAGTAGTAGTAGTAGTAGTAGTAGTAGTAGTAGTAGTAGTAGTAGTAGTAGTAGTAGTAGTAGTAGTAGTAGTAGTAGTAGTAGTAGTAGTAGTAGTAGTAGTAGTAGTAGTAGTAGTAGTAGTAGTAGTAGTAGTAGTAGTAGTAGTAGTAGTAGTAGTAGTAGTAGTAGTAGTAGTAGTAGTAGTAGTAGTAGTAGTAGTAGTAGTAGTAGTAGTAGTAGTAGTAGTAGTAGTAGTAGTAGTAGTAGTAGTAGTAGTAGTAGTAGTAGTAGTAGTAGTAGTAGTAGTAGTAGTAGTAGTAGTAGTAGTAGTAGTAGTAGTAGTATTAGTATTCTATAAGCTAACCTAATAGGTATATTGAGTTGCTTATAAAACAGAAGTATTTCACTGGCATAAGTCTGAAGTAGGAACATCGCAGATTGAGTGGAGTTAGTGGCAGCGAATAGGTTTATCTGTTTCAGTGATTAGCTTTAGGTGTGATTGTTGTAGCAGGACAGTTAGACAGATGGACAGATGAACAGTCAGCGATAACAACTACACCATTATGTTATGAAACATTTAGTCGAGATGTCGCGCAAATGATACACAAATACCTAAGTGATACAATACAAAGCATTAATGTATGTTATGATATTATAGTATTATAATAAAATATATGTTTATTATGTTTACGCAATACGTATTAAGATCCACTAGTATACATGTTGTACTATAGTATTGATATATCAAGGCAAGAACCTACACCTATATACTGTAGAGTTATGAAAGCATCTGTCTTAGCTAACAAATATGAACTATTATTCAAGTTATAACATGTTTTTATAACAAATTATACACGTTACATGTAAAATTACAGCATATTAGATAAATAATTTTTACATTAAATATATATTTAAATATTGGTAACTTATAAGGGCAGGTGAAACCTTCGCGATTCTACACGTAAAAGATTGGGAAAAAATAGGTCTACCTAAATTAAGTTATCTATGGTTATTGGGCAAGGAATGACTTATTTTTTATTATTTATAAAGAAAACATTAACATCTTGTGAAAGTGTTATATTATATACTCGTATAAGACAATACAAATTATATCTACTCATTTTTTACTGACAACATAATAAAATCTACTCTTTTATATTTAGTTTGTAATATAAATTTATCTAAACATAATATTATAATATAAATGTATTATTAACTTTGCAATATGTACTATTTATTAAATATGTTCTCTACAAAATTTATAAAGATGTATCAAAGTATCAAAAGATATGAAGTTCTAAAAATAAGAAATAAATTAAAAAAAATTCTGAACTTCTAAAGTTTTACTTATATTTTTTTACTGATTCTGGAAACATAACGTTATCTATACATTTTATTACATTATAAAATATAATTATATATTATTAATTATATATTAGGTATATATTCACGACATTTTTTAAAATATTCATCAAACAGGTCAATAGTTATTCAATTATAAAATATATAAGTAGTATATAAGTTTCTGAAGAAGTTATTATATTTGTTTATTAAATACATTATTAATAATGAATATAATAAATATAGTATTGCTAATATTACTGTTTATATACGTGGAATGAACTAGCAATAGTATAACTAGTAATTGAGTAATAGTAATAGAAATATACATAAATAAAATGAGATTACATAACATATAATAAAATTCGAGGAGAAAAATATGTATGAAACAAAATAACAATAAATGATGTATACAAACACTGATTGCATGTCACCCTGCACCCATTAGTTAGATAGTTAACATTAATGAATGGTCCCACATATGTTAAGCATGTTGCCATTCTACTGTAGTTTAATATTAATCTTTTTATATATATATATATATATATATATATATATAGAATGATAATATATTCGATAAATACAATATTTATTGAAAGAGTAAATAATCATTAAATATCAATTAATCCATTATAAGTTAAAATTGATAACTAAGTAACAAAGTATAAGTTACTGAAATATATATAAAGATAGTTATTTTCTAACCTAATTAACTTACAACCTAAACCTACTCCCTAAACCTACAACCTACACTCTAAACCTACACCATAAACCTATATAATAGAACAATACTGCAAACACTGTGTGTACAAACCCCTGTATCCTGTATGCTGTTCAGTAGTGAATCTGGCTGGTCTAGTCTAGCTGAAGTGAGGGGTGATGAAGGGTTATGATTGGTCGAGGAGGAGTGGGGGCGTGTGTTATAATGGGGGTAAGTATCAGTAGTCAATGGGGACACTGTAGATATTGAATATAATATAGATAATATTATTTAGCAACACAAATAAATGTTATTTATCTTACATTCTGGATTATAAAATAAATACACCTGGTATGTATTGTTTTTGTTATTGTTATTTCGGTGGATTCCTTTCATTCCATACATGAACTTAAATGATGTTTTCACTTATAACCATATTGCTCTAATATCCCTTTGAAGCCTCTCTCATATTAAGGCATCCATGGTTTAACAAGAGCTGATCATTTATTTATATATAATTATATGTTTTGGTGTATGTGTGTGTGGATGTGATTCATCGATATAAAGAAAGTGGATAAGCAAATGAATGTAGTATATGGCACTATCCGCTACGGGCGCTGCAGTCGAAACCCATATCTGGCGCACTACTTTTTATTTAAAATTAATATTTATTTATACATATATATTGATAATTACTACCAATTTTAATATACTATCTATACTAAAAATAAAATCATATATTTAAAATAGATTATATCAACATTCCTCGTAATTTTGTGTATTTAAATTGAAAATATCATACTATTTTATTGATATTTATAATCTGATAGATTTATATAGATAGAAGTCACTTTTTTCTATTTCGACGAAAAACCTACTGTTTTAATATTTAACATATATAATATGACTAATATCCAATCAAAATCACTGATACCATTTTGTTAATTTATCGATAAAAGTGTCATTCGCGTATCTATCTTTACATTCATTGCGTGCGTCAATTGCTTATCCACTTCCTTTATATCGATGGTGTGATTGTGAGTGGGTGTGTGGCTAATATAAACCTGGAGTGAACCGCCTTCCGCTGCAGAACCACTTCAAGGGAAGCTGAGAGATGTCCATCCTCATCAGATAGCCTACAGAGGTGAAGGACATTAGCATTAACACACCATTACTATTACAGGTATTAGATTGATTGATAATTTATTTAAGCAAATATATAGTCAAAATATATGATCGAAAGTATAAAGTATAAATATTGGCCAAAGATGACATACGTTATAGAAATAATAAAGAATAATACGAAATTAAAAAATGAAAACTTTTAACAGTTACTGTAGTCAGAGATACACGCTCGTGTGTAGACATGACTGTTTATATTATACGCGGCTTCGAACATATGATTATATAGCTATTTACGCCTATATCTAGTGATTACGCTAAACTATTATATTAATGAAGTATTGAAATCATAGGGATATAAGTGTATAATGTAGTCCGGTAAATACACACAACAGTAGAGAGACACTGAATGTGAAGTCACCATCCAGTTCTGTATGCATATACGTTAATATATATTAATGAATAACATCAGCATTAAAGTCACACCGAACATTCTAGTAAAGGTAACATCTTCTGAAGGTAACCCCATCAGTATATAACAATGAGAGTATAAAGTAGATTTCACACCAGAATAGCAGAGACTAATATCAGGCTGCGATTCTAATAGACTAAGTAAGCGCCATTTTAAACGCACTAAATTATTTATTTTTCGTTATGAATATCTTGTTATCTTATATTATAATATATACATTATAATGTATATATTACTGGATATCAGGCGATATTTATAAATTCACAGCGAAACTGCACGCTGTTCAATGATAACGGTGAGTTATACAGGGGGCTGTATTTGTTGGTGTACACACATATGTTATTATATAAGTATATATCTACACAAACACACATATACATACACACACACACATGGACACATACACATAGTCACACATACATATACACACAATTATATATATATACATATACTCACACACACACACACATACACATACAGACACACACTCGTACACTGGTAATAGAAACAGACGAACTAGCAAAGCTCATGGGAGACACGCCTGCCAGGAATAGGTGATTGTTCAGAGAGATTAGGTCATCTCCTTTATCATCCGCGTACTTGTCTTGTATCCGGAATACCTGTGAGGAGGAGGAGGCGGTGGTGGTGGATGAGGATGAGAGGCAGTGGAGGAACATCGCAGCGGGGAGATCGAGGAGATCTCGAGGAATACAATCTGCGAGCTCCATCTTCGCAGACTTATTGTTTATAATTGTTTATAATAATAATTATAATAGTACTAATATTAATAATAATAATATTATTAGAAGATGAAGTTTATTTTCTGTTAGTTTTCTAGTTTATAATCTTGGTATGCTTGTTCCTCCTAAATGGTCTCAACATAATTTGGCGTATTTTCTATAATGTTGTTGCCCGTCAATAAATAATTTCTATTTTATTATTTATATATATATATATTAATTACATTTAAATGTAAATATAATTATAATTATATATTATTATTTATCATACGAATTAATGATATTTCGCAGGTCGTGAACATAGCTATAAGCGCGGAGTTAATCGTAATGAAAGATGGCTAACCTGAGTGTCATCGAAGAAGTTGATATTGCAGGCTTCCTGTGTGCAATGAGAAATCAGTTATTTAGCTATTTGTCACACACACACACACATACACATATATATATATATATATATATATACATAACTGCCTGTGTGGCTCAGTGGCTAAGGCGTCAGACACACAAGCAGTAGGACATGGGTTCGAGCCTCGTCCGGACCATTAATTAATTATATAAAATGGGTCTTAAAATATTATTTAGAAGTGATCTTATATAATTGTGTATAAATAAATGATCGGCTCTCGTTAAAACCATGGATGCCTTAACATGAGAGCGGCTTCGAAGGGACATTAGAGCCATATATGGTTATAATTGAAAACTTCATCTAAGTTCCTGGGTGGGATGAAAGGACTCCACCAAATAACAATAACAATAACAATAACAATATATATATGTGTATATGATATGTAGATATATTGTTATGAGCTCAAAATACATTTATTTTAATATTTAATTTATATAATAAAGGTATTGATAATAAAGACACTGTTCACAATGTAAAATGAGAAATAATGAACTGTTAATTAGTTAATATATAATATCATATTAATGTAAATATAGGCAATTGAATAAATAGATTTAAATAGAGTAAAGTAATATATACACACATGTATGCTAATCTGAATATATTCTAAACAGGACTCGCTAAGGACATGATTATGTTTACTTACCGTATTCACTATACAATATTGATTACATATTTGATATTAGTATATTACAATGTGTATCGATGTATATTACATTATCATACACGAACAATCTCAAAATAATCAAATTATAATTTTATTCGTATGTAATAATTTATCTGCACACTGATTCACGATATTGGTAACTATGTTTCTAAAGGAAGAAGTCCACGACACTTACACAAATACGACAGCACCACCTATATAGGTACATAGTAGTAGTAGTAATAACCATGACGCAAGGTTTGAAGGCGTCCGGAGCAGATATCGGCGTGTGACCTCTGTCGAGAAGGTCAACGCGCAAACACTGCAAGAGATTCTGCTCGAGGCGGGCGAGGCTGCCCAGTTTGTAGTAGTTGTGCGACTCACTAGGTGGCGATGGTGGTGGTTGTCATGGTGATATCATCTCTATTATCTATTTATATATATATCATCTACGTTATTGGTTGAGAATTTCCCCATATATATTTGTGAAATGTGAAACTCGACATAAATATCGTTCTCTAATACAATGAAATGTTGACTTCATACATGCGTAAATATACATATATTAACTGGATGTAAGTATATGTATACTCTGTGACTATTTTGAACCTAAAGTGAGTTGTATAGAATACATAGTGAATGAGATACATGTACATCGATATATCATTTATTTCATACTGATAGTTATTAGTAGTTTAAAGTTAATGACCTCTATTAAAAGTCATTATTTTGATGGCTTATTTAGTAAGAGAGATATAAATTTCAGCATTTCTGAAAGTTAATGACCTCTATTAAAAGTCATTATTTTGATGGCTTATTTAGTAAGAGAGATATAAATTTCAGCATTTCTGAATGGTAAAGCTTAGGAAAATAATAACAACAAAATATTTTTGAGAAAAACAATGTCGAAACGACAAATAATTTCATTATAAAATAGTAGTATTTAATTTAGTATATAGAATCTATGTACGTATTAAATAAATCATGAAACTTGTTTGCATATTAGTTAAAGTTGAAATACAATATATATTTCAATTAATTTATATTATTAAATTGTAATAGTATATTTTAATGATATATTAACCATTTAATGATCTCATCTTTTCCCAATATCAGATGATCTTTAACCGGAAAATCAAAATCTAAGAATTCATTAATTATATAATATATTCAATAATAAGTATATTAACTTATATATATATATATATATATATATATATATATATATATATATATATATATATATATATATATATATATAAATATATATTATACCAAAATCTGATAACAAAGATATATATGAACCTGTTTTCTTGATTTCAAACAGTACTTGATTCTCATCTGGCTAAAGAAGTAATGGGTAATAATTAAATATGATGCATTATGGGTAATACCTTGTACAGTAACTAGTGAAGCATGCTATATAGGAAAATAAGTAATATATACATATACACTAATAATAAAACAAGGTCGCATTCTCATTTCTGCTAATATGTTTACAAAACAGATTGATTTTGTCATATAACTAATATGTATGTTATTAATGTTATACTGGTTATTAATATTTACACATAGACACAAACATATACATACACATATATATATACACATATAAATACATATACACAATGCACGTGCGTACATACCATCGATATAAAGAAAGTGGATAAGCAATTGACGCACGCAATGCATGTAAAATATAGATACGTGAATGGCACTTTTATCGATAAATTAACAATATGGTATCAGTGATTTTGATTGGATATTAGTCATATTATATATGTCAAATATTAAAACAGTAGGTTTTTCGTCGAAATTGATTAAAGTGACTTCTATCTATATCAATGGATTTAGATTATAAATATCAATAAAATAGTATTATATCTTCAATTTAAATACACAAAATTACGAGGAATGTTGATATGGTGTATTTTAAATATATAATTTTATTTTTAATATAGATAGTACATTAAAATTGGTAGTAATTATCAATATATATATATGTATAAATAAATAGTAAATATAAATAAAAAGTAGGGGGCCAGATAGTGGGTTTCGACTGCAGCGCTCGTAGCGAATAGTGCCATACACTACATTCAATTGCTTATCCACTTTCTCACTATATCGATGGTACATACACACACATCCTCTCATATACATATACATCCTCTCATACAAATACATACGCAGTGTGTATTACTCACATACACATATACACTTTACACACACACACACATACACACACACCCATATACACACATCTACAAACACACCTACACACACACACACCTACACACCTACACGTTCTAACCACATCGCAGTGTATGTCAACGGGTAGTCTTAGAGCCATCAGATTCACGTCCCTGAATATGTCGTGGTACTGTTTCTAAATGGGGGCGGGGCGGAGGGGGTCAGAGGTTAACTCACACCTTTCTCTCATCCTGGTATCATGCGTAGGTATTGTGCGGTAGTGTTGTAAATGTGTTAGTTTCAGCAGAGTTACGCTATTTATATTAGTATTCTTGTTACAGTCACACTTCACTGGTTATTACATATTATTACCTCATACGTACATATACACACACACCTTTATTAAGGGAACCGACTACTATTCATCAGTTACATGTAAAAGATAGGGAAAATAGCGTATTTCTAAATGTATCTAGTCTTATAATATTAAAGTTTTTTTAATAATTCTTGAAAAATCTTATTATAAATATATAGTTATATCATATAATTCTTTTTTTAAATAATGATTAACATAAATAATATAAAATTGATTTAACTAGATGTAATGATATATACGATGTGTCTATTATAATGCATCTAAATGCAGCATATAGTGTACATAGTCAGATATAAAATAAAGGCATGTATATATACTGTATGCGATTAGGCCAGATTGCATCATTACTTAGAACATAAGCAAGGTGTATATCACAGAGATACATACATATGCGATACTGTAATCTATAACAGTATAATAGGTCATGAAAATAATATCATTATTACTATTATTAGAAGTTTTTTAATTTTTATAATTAAATAAATAAATATTAATACAATTTGTGGTTATCTTGTCTCCTAAATAAGGTTGATCTCATCAGATTACTGATACGTTAGCCCACCTCATTAATGCTATTAATAGTCACACTAAATAGTAGATATACAACTTAACTTGGACATAAGGTTTTCATACAGAAATCATTAAAACTTTCATTTTACGTTTAAGTTCATTCATCATATAGCATTATTATCTCGGATTACGATTACTGATTATCAAATGACTAACGGAATATGATTAACTATATGTATACTATATATATACATTGTATAGTAAGTATAGTCACATACGACAAACATATACATAATAGACATTTGTATATTTCGTATTATAAAACACATAATTAAATAGAGTTGATAAAATAAGTTATTATTGGAGTAGATACAAATGAAATATCCTGTCATTGATAATCAATAATATATTATTAATTTAAAACTTAATTATATATTTACTAATATATATATATATATATATTTATCAGTTTAATTTGTAAACATTACTCAAATCAATGGTTAATAAAAACATTTATAATTTTGTATTGTTCGCGAATGTTCCTGCCATTCTGTTGAAGGGTTTCAATGTTAATCTTGTCTGCGGTGTCTTTATTCTGCGTATACGGATGGAAAATAGAACATGTGCAGTGAAGAGTTAATTATAATACTAATTAATAATAATATAATAATAATCAATATTGAGATTCCCCGATATGGCGAATTGATTTATATTCGGGCTTCTCGACTTGATGATTATATTGATGATGCTTTTATTTAAACATTAATTAAATTATAAAATTCTTATAGTGTGACAATATTATTGGGTATGCATAAACCAAGGCGTTTTGTTATTAAATGTAAACCCAATGTTAATTTTTATACCATGTCGATTTGGGTATCAATTCATATCTATTTTTTCATCCATATTTTGTTTATTTATTTTTTTTTTATTTACTAATAAACTATATATTATTATTATTATTATTATTAATATTATATAACAAATAATACATAAATGTAATAATTAGTACAGACAAGTGTACAATGTGACGAAAACGAATATATTTGAAGTTCAGATATCATGAACGAGAAGGTACTTCTTTAGTTTATATCGATGGTGTTGAGCAAATAGTCAATAGGGCTAGTCTGCCTGCTACTTAGTAAACTATAATACTTCATCGTTAAAACTTTATATTAGGTATGCTTGTTTCGTTATCGCTAGTATTAATATATACAATCAATAGTATACATACACTATATACATAAGTTCGTATAAAACTAATGTGTACGCATCTAATCAGAGTTAGTATACATAGTAGATTACATAATACTGTGATAGTGCATCACGAATATATCGCACAAACATATCGATATTTATAGTCAATTTTGAAACCTTCTTTAAAATCTTCATTCTTTGCGTGATTTGCTCGCGTTTCTCCGTTAACTCACCTCTATTCTTGATTATAACTTGTAACTTTCCGTAGCTATTCACCTAGGCAAGTGAATGTTGATAAGATTAGTTTCAGTTGAAGCGCAGCTCGGTATCCCGCCATCTATTATTCTAGCACTAGTGAATATTCACCGTATCTATTGAGTTAGGAAATAATCTACACATGTTTATATTTAGTATTACACATATTATTATTAATAGTAATATAGACCGATCATTATAAAATATATTTAAATGAAAGTACATTGAATAAATATAAATTTTATTAAAGGTATAAATATATATATATATATTAAAATTGACTACTCTATAATAATTAATTTATAATATATGTATTAAGCATTGAATACACACATGCATACTATAAATAGTAAAATATAATGTAATAGGGTATAAACCAAATAACAAAATGAATTACTAATATATGCTCTTAAAATATTATATTATGAATATGAGCGAGGTATTAAGATATAATTATGGATAACTGTATGTTATGTCCATCAATATAAAGAAAGTGGATAAGCAATTTACGCACACAATGCATGTAAAAGATAGATACGTGAATGGCACTTAATATAGATAAATTAACAACATGGTATCTGTGATTTTTATTGGATATTAGTCGTATTATATATGTCAAATATTAAAACAGTAGGCTTTTCGTCGAAATAGATTAAAGTGACTTATATCAATGGATTTAGATTATAAATATCAATAAAATAGTATGATATCTTCAATTTAAATACACAAATTATGAGGATTTTTGATATGATGTATTTTAAATATATAATTTTATTTTTAGTATAGATAGTACATTAAAATTAGTTGTAATTATCAATATATATATGCATAAATAAATATTATTATAAATAAAAAGTAGTGAGTCAGATAGTGTGTTTCGACTGCAGCGCCCGTAGCTGATAGTTCCATACACTACATTCAATTGCTTATCCACTTGCTTTATATCGATGGTTATACCTAATGAGCTGAGCAGACTCTATGTGTCCTATACACATAGATAGTGGGCCGCTAGTTTAAACAATATCATACTAAGTCTGTATTACAGACACATTATATAAGTCTTAAAACAATATTTAAGTGATATTTTTCAATTGCGTATAAAAATGATCCTCTATCGTTAAAACTTGGACACATTAGCAGAGAGGCTTCGAAGGGAATTTATAGCCATTTGGTTATAAGAAAAATGTCGTCAAGTTCCTGGATAGGGTGATAAAATCCACAAAGATAATAAATGACAACATCTAAAAACTAGGCGTACTTAATATGTTATCACCCCCTAGTAAACCTGAACAAGATACATATTTATCAAGGCCCCATTCAATACCAAATAGTCTCGTGTATTTGTTCATCTATTATGTTTGTTTCGTGCGTTTTGTATTATGATACTAATTATGTGCGTTTCTATTTTTATTTATTTCGTGTAATTCAATAAACTAAGTCACTATCCGTCTGTATATTTCCGCCACCAGGGGGTGATTTAGTAGCGTGAAAGATGATTAGATGGACGGGTATACGGTCAGTCGATACCTTGTATAGACAACAGAGTCTACTAGACACAACGGTATCTGTCTACTACGCTGCTAAACATTCCAATAACACCCGTAGCCATCCCTATCACAGGACTAGCCGCTAGTGATGTGAATGATGCCAGTCAAATCAAAAGCATCGATGCAGTCTCAGTCTCAGTTACCTAAAGTCTCAACTCGGTTCGGGCTCATTTGTTAGAGTCTCGGCTCGGCTCGGACTCGTTTGGCTAGAGTATCGGCTCGGGCTCATTTTTCCGAAAATGAAAGTCTCGGCTCGGCATCAAAAGCTCGACATGATTTACATCACCTGACTAGCCGCTAACCAATCGGTTGAGATCGATGCCGAGACCACGCCTCTCCACGTTAGTAGCCAGCGTCGAGATGTTAGCCAGACGTGCAGAGATGTCCAGGTCTATGTCCACCACGGTGGTATTGTTAGTGTCCATGTGGTCTATGCATAGGGCTGACTGCTCGTGCCATAGGGTGGAGGTGGTGGAGGGCTGTGGGGGTGATGATGTAGGGTTACTGCAAGGGCGCGGTGATGTTGGGCTGATATTGTTGACATCCGTGTGGTCTATGAATAGGGCTGACTGCTCATGCCATAGGGTGGAGGGCTGTGGGGGTGTTATAGGGGTAATGCGACGGTGATGATGTAGGGTTAATGCAAGAGCGGGGTGATGTTGGGTTGATATTGTTGACATCCGTGTGGTCTATGCATAGGTCACAATGATATCACCATTGCGTGGAAGGGAAGGTAGGGGTGATGTAGGGGTATTTGGGGGTGATGTAGGGGTAATGAGGGTGTAGTAATATAGGGGGGTATGTTGTCAACCATTCTAAGTGATGTATGTATAGGTCAGACTACTATTGCCATAGTATGGAGGCGACATCGGAGGAAGAGGGTAATGCGGGGAGTGGTAATATAGGGGTGTGTTCCCAAGGTATAGGTGGTTTATGCATATGGCGGACTTATCTCGCCATAATGTGAAGGTAGAGGAAGTGGTGGGCTATGGGGGGTGCGGGGATGATGTTGATGCTGGGCTTGGGTGGATGTGTTATCGGTCATTCTATATGATCTATGTATAGTGACTCCTTATCATTACGATACGTTAATGGAGAAATATTGGAGGAGAGGTTAGCAGTTGTAATATGAAGATGCGATATGTTGTTTGATAGACTAGATAAGCACGAATCGTACAACCGTGGCAGGTCAAGCGTTACTCGCAGCATGATAATAATATCCAAATTCGTATGTACACTCGCTGTACTGGCTCGATTACTGGCTCTTATATTGACAACATATGTAGTAACGTATAACTTTATATAAACGCAACCTTTGTATACATTCGTACTGATTAGCTAGCACTTCTATGTGATATATGTATACTATTACCATAGTGAGAGGAGGTAGCCGAGGAGAGGGGATGTGGGGGTAATATAAGTTTTAATATTATATTAAGTTTTAATATAATATTGTAGGTCATTATATACTCCTATAGTATATGATATTATTATATAATAATTATAATATTTATATATATATATATATATATATATGTGTATGTAAGTATGATTAGGCGGTGTACTTAAGTATGATTGCCTGTACGATTAGCTGGCTATCTGCGTAAGTAAACCTTTAGGGAATGGAGGTGACGTACGAATCTCTCGTGCAGAAGAGTATATCTACGCGAGGACAGCCTGTGTACACGGTGTAATAGCGTCGTCAGCATAGCTTAGGCCTGCGTGATGACCTTTGTGAGTGTTCGCGGTAACGATAATTAAATGTATATATTAATGATATGAAATATACATATACACATATATATATATATATATATATATAATAAATGGTCAAATATGTTACGGTACATCTAAAGAGTGTACAAGCTTTGGAGTGATAGGTAATAGCATATTAGACATGATGAGTGTCAGTCTACGGTTCGGCTAGTATTCTTCTATGTAATTAGTACAATTAAACTTTTAAATATATAATATAGGCATTCGATGAATCAGAAATTAGACTTGGTAGATATGTAACATAATAACGTAGAATAAATTACATTAAATATTATTTAATCGTTAGAGTTAATTTAGTATTCATTATTATATAACATCTACTAATATCTACTGATAACAGGGTATACTCTTTGTTAGCCAGTTAAATGTGTGGTATTCATAAAATGTACTGCTGGACGGTACACTAATGTATCTATATTCATATATATATTTATGAATTTTTATACATTTTTAAATAAAGTCTTTTGTAAACAATTCAAGATGATGTTAAATAAATGATATTGATGTATATTATTATATTTAATAATAACTAATCATGATGTAATAGATGGGCGTGTTATTATCTGGCATGGCGTGTATGATTATATCTATCTAGACTCTCTACATGCAAGACAGCTGTACATTTAATGCATTGCGTGGATAGAGTAAATTGTCCAACTCTTCATGCTACAAAATATCATACCTTAAGTGGAAATTCTGATTCATCGAAAAAAATCTAATATATTTATAAGTTTATTTCTACCCATGATTATGTAGATGACTAATCATCAATCAACAACAAAAAGGGTATCTCTACACTACTATTATTACATTACTGGCTAATATGTGGCCGATATATGGCTGATCGATTTAAGATTTTCTTCTCACTAGACTATCTAACTTCTATCTAGTGAGATAACGTTTCTCAGAGGAGAATATCGAATATTGCCCATATTTTTTATTATTGCTATTGCTGAGGTCAAATTTAAAATATTTGATATGTATTTCTGTATGATTTAGCTTTAATTATAATAACAGCTAACTTATATATATATATATATATATCTCTCTCTTTTAATATAATTATTATATTAAATATATATAAATCTTCATTATTCAAATTAATTTATAATTTATACTACTGTGTCAACAGCTGAAATGTATTTTAAATGTGTCCTCATAAAATGTATTCTAAACAAATGGGGTATATGTTGAATATGATATAATATATTATTGATATTCGATTATCGAATTGATACAGACTTTTCTCAGATAAGTCCTATATTTAGTATATGCCATGACCCTTAGTGACTAAGGGCCTTAGGCATGACAAGTATTATAATTACATTATATATTATATATAACAATATAATATATTAAATTTTAATTATTAACATACATTTTTAAATTTTAATTATAAAAAATATACTATTATAATTATAATAATTATATTAATTAATATTTAATATTATATTAAATATAATTTCTATTAAAACGTATACTATAATATAATGTATTAGTGTGTTTAGCTTATTATATAATTAAATACTGTATCTTGAATTAATATAACTATTTTATACTAAATATGTACATTAATGTAGTTAATAATGTATCCTATTTTTAAAGTTTAAAATAAAATTAATATAATATTTAAATTTATATATTTAAATTATATTTTGAAATGATAATAGAATCATACTAGTTTTATACAGTACTAATTTATGAGTAATTTAGAGTAATCAGAAGTAATATATAAGTAATACATATATATTAACTGTTATCTAGTAAATTAAAAGCACATATTAATATAACATATAATTAATTATATATATATATATTATATATATATATATAAATGAATCATAAATTACTACAATTATTTTTTTTTAATTTAATAATATGTATAAAGATTAAGATATACAATTATATATTATTATGAATATAAATCCAGAGTTCAAATTTAAAAATTACCCGGAATATTACTTGAAGTAATCAATATACAGTTAATTTCAATTAATAAATTCATAACCACATACTTCTAAATTATGTAATACATAATACAATTAAATCAGTATGTGAGAAATGTTCACTGAGCATAGGCATAATATTAAAAATCTGCGTAAAATAGTTACCCTATAGGCTATAATGTAATAGCTATCATATTAGAATACATATTATAATTTTAATAAATATATATTATATTTTGTTATTTACTTACTTCATAGACAATTAACTCAAATATATATGAAAGTTTCATAATGAAACTAATATCTATAGACATATCAATACAAAACCATTGTACCAATACAAATCAATGGGTGAAGCCAATAAGTAATACCTCCTATACATATATCCGGAGGACATAGATATTTAGACCTCACTCTAATGTCGATGCTCCTATAAGAGGATATCAATATATATAACCTCGGTAATATGCACAGAGCTAGAGAGAAACACTTTCTCTGTAGCTCTATGGTAATAGGAGGTCTTGTAATGACACGCATCGATGCCTAAATATGAAATAGATAATATTTTACCGTATTTGCTCCCATAAAATTATTATGAAATCTTTGGTACACGAATTAAATAAATACAAATATATATTTTGAAATTGATTTTTACTATTTTGTTGACTATTCATATTAAATTTTTATTTTATTATTATATAGAAATAATATATATATATATTTATAGAATACATATTTAAAAAAAAATCTTACAAATAAGCTAATCAAAATGGTAAGTTTAACACAAAAATAATTTTGAATAATTAAATTAAATTTAAATTATTATAATTATTATAATAATTATTATATTATAAGATTTTAAATATCATTCATATAACTTCTAGGGGATATTGAATTATAAAATTGACATCCTTAGTATTAATCATAATGAATTTACGGCAATACTTTTAGTTTTATGTTAAAATATGTAAGTAATAAATCATAAAAATCTGTGTATGAATAATACTAATTTTAAAAATCGGCATCCTTACAAAACTTCAGAAGGATGTCGATGGTACACTTGTTCACATGGTCCAAAGTCTGCACATAGAAACACACACATACATATATATTATATATGTGTATTAAAATAATACCAATTGTGTTATAACGGTAACCAGTGATCTCATCATAAGACTCATGCGAAGGATTTCGTTATCAAATTAGTGTACATTTTATTATTTATAAATAATTATTTACACTAATATATATTATCATTGCTCTCAAGATCTCTCCACAATAGATCAATGGTATCCGTTTTCTACATTTTTTTATATACACAGATATATGAATATATATGAATTTAACATTAGTAACAATACACTTAGTGTAACACTATCAGCAGTACTGATATTTCTGATTCAGTACTTATAATTTATCTACCCTTAATATGAATATGTCAGAAAATATTAAAAACAAACCTATATACTATAGCTGATATTCTAATTAAATAAATTGATGACTTATTTCAGTCGGTTATAAAGTTATATTTCTGAGCTAATTTAATATATGAAACATATTAACTGATACATAGAAGTATTTCAATTAAAAACAAATATTATTTCGGGGTTTAGTGTATTAAAATAACTTATAATAATTATTATAAGTTATTATAATTCATTAATGAATCCGTTAAGTATTATCTGATACTAATATTATAAAATATATTAATGTAAATATATAATTTTAAGTTTATATTCATCTTTACTTATTCATCTAAGTGTGTGATATTTGTAGTATGTAATTTTAAATGTCCAAATATTTATCTGTTTATGGTTATAAAAGTCTTTATTAGATATTTTACAAGTAATAGTATTAGTAGATAATCTATTTTTAAATATAATCATTACGTATATGTTGTTATTGTAAAAGGCTTAATGCTTACTATAATAAATTAGTGGAGAGTTGAACTCACTCCATGGACACTGTCCAGAGGACAACCTGTCGATACATTGCATAGATACAACCGAGAACTATCCATTGTACAGTGTACAACTATTATGTAGAACTTTAATTCATGCAACAAACATCATACCCTTAGTAATAATCTGGAATTAAAATCATTGTACATTAATAACTAATATTAAATTTATTGATTTGAAAAATTGAATCGAAAATTTAGCCTATTTGTTTTGCGATAATATGATAGAGTTGTAGTGATATTAATATATGAACGATATAAATAATGTTAATTATCATATATATCTCTTGGTAGAATAAATATTTTTTATATAAATATAAACATTTTACATTAATAATTTGTAATCCATGCTTCTATCCGTCTTCGAATTCACTCACTAGATATATTGATATTGCAATCGATGAATACATATTGATGTTCTCTCTCTCACTACGACAGGCAGCTGGCAACGATCAGATGGTAGGCTACGGCTTGATGGGAGTGGCTGGCTTCGTATTCTCTTACTACACACTATGGGCCATCATACTGGTTAGGCACCTCGACCACTACCACCACTCACGTAACATACATAACAAATGTATTTATCGTGCAATATAATAATTATTTATTAGAAGTTTTGTTATCGTTTATAATTAAATAAATATGAATATTGTGATTCTTATTTGTTTTAACGGTGTTTAAAATAACTATAATCTTTTCTATTTTGTCATCCATTAATATATACTTTAGCATCTCTAGCGTACAATGATAGTAAGATAATATAGATATAATAATTCCCTTCTGGAAGTGTTTACCAAATGTAATGAGTTGTCGAAATAGCTGTTAATTATACGACAACACTCAAAATGATAGATGGATCCGTTGTATGTATACACTTTTATTTATTATAAAAACAAATACCATACACTAACATTCTCCACGTGTCATTGTATAATGAAAAAGGCTAAGGTTATACCAATATTGGGATTAAATAAAACTGTTATAATCACCATCATAATGTACGTATAATACTATCAATAAATATGGCCTTATTAGCGCTAAATGTGAAGTAAATATATCAGGAACATTACTACTACTACTTCAGATATCTTATGTATGAATAATCCGCACTTAACCACTTCTACGCGTTATACATCATACACATCTACACACTGATGATAACACACGCCCCCAACACTTGATTGACAGCCATTCGTTGACGAGGATTACAGTATTCACTCATACTTCCTGCCTCGTATATACGCAGTCGCTCTGCCTGTCATCGCAGGACTTATTGTGTTAACTATTCTCGGTTAGTCACCACTACTACTACTACTACTACTACTGCTACTACCTACAGTACTACTACTGCTACTACCTACTACTACTACCTATAGTACTACTATTACTACTACTACTACTACTACTACTACTGCTACTACTACTACTACTACTACTACTACTACTACTGATACTACCTACAGTACTACTACTACTACTACTGCTACTGCTACTACTACTACTACTACTACTACTACTACTACTACTGCTACTACTACTACTACTACTACTACTACTACTACTACTACTACTACTACTACTGCTACTACTACTACTACTACTACTACTACTACCTACAGTACTACTACTACTACTACTGCTACTACTTCTACTACTACTACTACTACTACTACTACTACTACTACTACTACTACTACTACTACTACTACTACTACTGCTACTACTACTACTACTATTACTACTACTACTACTACTACTACTACTACTACTGCTGCTACTACTACTACTACTACTACTACTACTACTACTACTACTACTACTACTACTACTACTACTACTACTACTACTACTACTACTACTACTACTACTACTACTACTACTACTACTACTACTACTACTACTACTACTACTACTACTACTACTACTACTACTACTACTACTACTACTACTACTACTACTACTACTACTACTACTACTACTACTACTACTACTACTACTACTACTACTACTACTACTACTACTACTACTACCACCACCACCACCACCACCACCACTACTACTACTACTACTACTACTACTACTACTACTACTACTACTACTACTACTACCACCACCACCACCACCACCACCACCACCACCACCACCACCACCACCACCACCACCACCACTACTACTACTACTACTACTACTACTACTACTTTTAGCTGGATTTATGTACAAAGTTATGAATAAGGCGAAGAAATCAAAACAGAATTAAATGTACTATTATTAGTGATATTATTATTGTGTAGATTTATATATAAAAAGTATTATGAAAATAAATAATCACAACAACATATTTCTGACATCTTGTTTGCCCTTTAGATTTTCTGAAAACATATATTTATAAGAGGTAATATTTATAATAAACAAAACAATTGTTTTACTAACCAGAATGTATATTGCCAACAATTTTAGTAAGTTTATTCTTTGCCATCTCAAATTTATGATTCATTGATGATATGTATCTTTTCTAAAAATAGAATTAAGGTATTATGTTCTAATTGTTATTCAAATTCTCTATAATATTAATTGTTCAATATTTAAGATACCATATAACAATTCTCCATGCATATTTCTCATATATTTTACATGGTGAATTATATTATTGAGTATATTTGTTGGAAATATCGTATGCCCCCTTAAAAGAGATGTTTCTTCGTTTTATTTATTTAATACATATAAAAATCAAGTTTAAATTTATATACTCTAGTTAATATATTAGGTAATATTTATATATGCATATGTATACAAAATCTTCATTAATTGTTATTGTTATTGTTATTTTTATTTGGTGGAGTCCTTTCATCCCATCCAGGAACTTAGATGAAGTTTTCACTTATAACCATATATGGCTCTAATGTCCCTTCGAAGCCGCTCTCATGTTAAGGCATCCATGGTTTTAACGAGAGCCGATCATTTATTTATACACAATTATATAAGATCACTTCTAAATAATATTTTAAGACCCATTTTATAAAATTAATTAATGGTCCGGACAAGGGTCGAACCGGTGTCCTACTGCTTGTGTGTCTGACGCCTTAGCCACTGAGCCAAACAGGCAGTTAATTCATCATATAAACATTTATAAATCATGTTTTATGATGAACACGAGTCACGTAATTTATTCATATTTAATTGTTACATCAATTTACAAAAATGTTACATTCCTATATTATATTCTTATTTTTTTATAATATTTTTTGTTTATTTCAATTATATACGTTTTCGTTAGAATTAATTTTTTTTTAATATTTCAGATTTATACTTTTTCCTATACGGTACTTAAATAAAAATTAATTAATGATATCATTATATTAACTATTATATATGATTTAAGACATGATATACTGTATCGTAATGATATAGTATCAATATAAGAGTTACGTTACTTATAGTACCTATAGTTACAATAGTAATGCACGGTAATCCCTATCTAGTAACGTGTGCGACATCACCCCATCAACTGATTATAAACCTAATACTTTAGTATCGGGGCAAGGGAAGTATTCATTTTAATTTGTTATCGACATTTATTTTACTTTAAAATATTTACGAAATATCGAATGTCAAAACGGTGATACTTTGCAAATATTATGAATTGTGTACAACAAAATTCCGCGAAATATTACATAATGTGTATTATATTGTATACATGACTATGTTTGTAGTGCGTAAACAAGGCACTTATAGTTACTTTTCAATGGGATATTACACATCTTTTAAATATAATGAATTATATTTAAATATTTTAAAGTAAAATAATTGTTGATAATAAATTAAATCGAATACTATTTCGGGTGACATGCGAGTTTTGCGATCTTACATGTGAAGATAAGGAAAATTGCTATTTTTTAAAGAGTAGTAAATTGTTAATTATTTTTTTTAATATATCAATAATACCTAGTTACATTATATTTACTATTGTTTATTTAGTAGTGTGTAGTATATAAATAATATATTAAATATATATTAATTTTATAAAATGGGTCTTAAAATATTATTTAGAAGTGATCTTATATAATTGTGTATAAATAAATGATTGGCTCTCGTTAAAACCATGGATGCCTTAATATGAGAGCGGCTTCGAAGGGACATTAGAGCCATATATGGTTATAAGTGAAAAACTTCATCTAAGTTCCTGGATGGGATGAAAGGACTCCACCAAATAAAAATAACAATAACAACAATATATCTATATATATATATATATCTATATCATTTTCATATTATTATTTTTTTTAAAGTATTTAAAAAAAAAAACATCTTTCCTTGCTATATATTTAATTTAAAATATATAGGTATATATTTATAAATAAAAATTGAAATTAATCATGATACATACGTTTTCTAACTATATTTTAAATTTTAAGTATGAATTATTAACAAATTATAGATTATTTAATCGCGCTTATGATAAACATTATTCTGAATAAATTGAATCGAAAATTAATGCTATTTAATTTATTATTGAATTTTTATTTCTTATTCTACTTTCTAATGTTATAACGTTTTCTAACGTTCTAATTTTATATATATATATATTATTTTTAATGTTCTATTATATTTTATTGATAAATGAATAAATGGTTACAAATGATATAATATTATATGTGTGTTATCATAAAATTAGTATTGTTATACTGTTATAATTTATTTTCTTATTGGTGTTTTAAAAATTGTTATTTTACAAGTAATATTTCTAATAGAAAAATGATTTAAAAATATCTAAAAGATTATTTTTGATATATTGTAGATTTATAATTTTTTAAACTTAGAAAAAAATAAATATTGCATGTTCGCTTAAAATATCGTTTGAAATATTATTTATATTTGTAATGATCATTTAGTGATTATTATAGAATATCTATATTTAGTACACTGACAGATACTACTGCCACCTATGATAATAAGTTACACTTAATTACATCAAGTAGATAGAAAGTGATATATCGCTAAGTTGTTTACATTATTATAATAGATAGATAGATAGATAGAAGGATAATAGTTTGTTGATCAGAGTTAAATGATGTACAACAATCAATAATAATATACATATATTTACGCATAATTTACGCACACCGAAAGTAAATAAAATAATACTAAAAGCTATATTTGGGATGTTTAACCAATGAGCTGAATACAATCATCGACTAACTGGGGAAGGGTACGATTTGGTCAAGCCCATATGAGGAGTATGATACTTTATATAATATATGTTTTAATCGCGTCACAACTAAAATATAAATTCTATTTTAGAATGAAACACTAACATCTTTGTTTAAATTCGTCTGTTTCTCATTCATTATTTTGATATATTTGCCGTAATCGAAAGGTTCAATCGTTTTGCATTTGGTTCCGATTTGTTTACTGTTTGATGTCGATTAATAAATTCATATCGGCTATGATTTACACTCAATATATGTTTATTATAAAGAACTAGAATAACTAACTAATGATAATTTGTAAATGTCACTAAACAATAACAAACATGACACTCAATATATGCTTATTATAAAGAACTAGAATAATTAACTGATGGTAATTTGTAAATATCACTAAACAATAACAAACATGACACTCAATATATGCTTATTATAAATAACTAGAATAACAAATGATGTTTTGTAACATATAAGGTTACATAACAATAACAAACATGTTATCGAGTTGTGTGTCCATTTCGATAGCGGCTTGCCTATTCAAAGTGATGATGTTAACGGGCAATGTAATATAATATTGTGTATTATAAACTGTATAGACCATCTGAATATATTTAGTTGTTTAAAATGAGTTAGTTACTTTTAGTAATCAAATATTCACATAATTACAAATATCGATCAATTAGATATGACGATTATTTTATAATATTATAAATAATGTTTGTGTTCTTTTAATTATTTTAAATAAAAGGGATGTAACTATCAGAATGTAATATATACACAAAGAAGTTAATCAAATGTGTGCGGTTAATTGTGAAAATAATAAAAATGTATGATTACAACTAACCCAATATCTTCATTGTCACTCTCTTCTGAACTGTAACGTTATTCATTGAGTTAATTATTTATATTAGTTATTAATCTCTCTAGTCGTAATTATGTGATATTATCTAGTTTAGATAGCGATAATAATGTGTCTACTGAATACTCTACTGAATTTGTCTGATGTGTACAAATATTTAATAATACAAATAATTAGAAAAAATTTATAAGTTTATCTAATTTGTATCTATTTTCATAGTTATATATTTAATAAATAATGTATAACAATTACTATATATATATATATATATATATTAAGGTTCAATATTGAGATGTATAAGAATACTTAAATCATATATTGACGTGTATTCAAATAAAATGCAATACATATCAGAATAATCAAAATTAATTATAATTTTCAACATTTTTTAATTGAATTTATAGAATTTGTGATATTCATGAAATAAATTTCCAGTCAGAAAAATTAAAATATACAATATTAATATAAAATCGAAGTATTTTTTAGATGTAGGCAAGGACAGGACGTATTCCATCTATCTCACAGAATGATAAAATCCTATAGCCTGCATTCTATGTTTTATATACAGTTATATATATATATTTATCCGTGGCATTTGTCTATGGTTGCAAAGACAACAGTTATATTTTAGGTGTTATGATGTATGCTACGATTTATAAGAAAATGATATTGTTAAAATCAATTATTTTAGTGATACATTAACTTTTAAACTCAATAGAGTTATCATTAATATTAAATCTATTTATTTGTAAATATAAAAGTAACTCTCATTGTGTCTCACAATGTAATAGGAATATGTATGCATGCATTCAAGTTACAATAGTATGCTTAAGCATGGTCTTAATACATGATAAATAGATAAGATCTAAAAACTATCAATTATAATATGATAATGAATATATACATATTATTAAAAAAATATATATTTAGTTAAATGTTATAATAGTAAGTTTCAATATACCTGGCTAGTTATATTAGAGGTTGCCAGCTTGTGCAGGTAAGCGTAACTACATCACAATGTATAACACTAATGTATTATGATTTTGATTTCAAGGTAGAAAAACACTGATAAACAAATAAATATTTCAACGATTGTTTTATATTCACATAGGTAATATTTAGTAAATAACGAATAAATCATAAATTTTATTTATTAATATTTAATTTAATATACTATTCATTGTAATAAAATTTATTATAATGAATATTAAATAAAGTAACCCTTTGAAATGTATTTTCATAATTTAAATATATTAATTTATTTAATATATATATATAATATATATAATATATGGAGTGAATTTTGAAATAATTATGGCGGTCTGGTTTTGTCTCGCGATAGTGAATTAACGTTATATATGAATTTATTGATATTATTGAACTCTACATATAACCTTAAATAACTATCAAGAACTTAAACCAGACCACCATAATTATTTCAAAATTCACTCTACTTTATATTATATATATATACATATTTATATTCGTATGTGTCTAACTAAATATTGGAACGCTACGTTGTAATTTACATTTCAATAATTACAAATAATAAAGTTGAATAATATTAAATTAAATTTCTACTATCTTACATACAGATGAGGAGTATGAATGTGTGTGTGTGTGTGTAAATATTAACTATACAATCTATAAACAACACAGCTATACGGATGAACATAGCTAATACAGTCAACTCTCGATATCTCAAAAACACTGCTAATTCAGACTTTCTACAAATACTAATTAGTTTTGTATCTACGTAAGAATAATTTATATCTAGGACAAATTTTTTCGGTCCGTTGAATTCCGAGATATCTAGAGTCAAATAATGTCATAAATAGTTCATAATTAGATATAGTGAAAACAGGAAGTCAACTATTAGTAGATATAACTAGGTTATGTGGTTTATTCTTTCGTTGTAGGCAATTATTATTCCAATTGTAATTGTACACTGTGGCACTGGTCGCAATTATATAGGGTACTTGTCTCGATATGATCTGCTTCTACTATTACCCGTTGTTATAAACATCTGCGGTATACACATTCACTATACCCACCCTCACTCTCACCGTCACCCTAACTCTCACCCTCGCTCGACAACTTCTACTAACTCGACGTCTAGGTTCTGTTTCATGAGTAGGTTCTTCCAGTGCGCCTCGGTTCCATTCGCTGAACTATGGAATATGTAATCACATGTATAGTGTATATATATTTATAACTGCCTGCATGGCTCAGTTGGATAAGGCGTCATACATACAAGCAGTAGGACGCGGGTTCGAGCCCTGTCCAGCCCAATACAATAGGTCTTAAATAATATTTAGAAGTGATCTTATATAATTGTGTTTAAATTAATGATCGGCTCTCGTTATAACCATGGATGCCTTAACATGAGAGTTGCTTCGAAGGGACATTAGAGCCATATGATTATAAGTGAAAACTTCATCTAAGTTCCTGGATGGGATGAAAGGAATCCACCAAATAAAATAACTATGATATGTGGATAATTCAATAATATTGATTAATGATAATGAATGAATATTATATATATTATATATATATGTGATATGTATGCTTACATAAACAACTTTATTAACAAGTATATCAATATATAATGTATGTTATAATTAGCAGTTATTTCAACTTTATACATTGACTCATTATTCGCTTTGATAATAAGAGAATAAGAAAATAAAATAATAAGAAAATAAAATTGTTCATGAAAATAATTTGTATTTAAATTTTGTTTTATTTCATAATACTGTTCTACGATATGTTTTTTATTATCTGTAAACAAAATATTCATGAAAACATTTTATATTTTATATATATTCAGTAGTTTATTATAGTTTATATATATATATATATATTCATTATATATGATATATAATGTAATTTGTAATATTCAAATGCTGTTTTCTCTAAATAATGAATCCACACTAACAGTTCATTAACAGTTCATATATAAATGCTATAATTATAAAAACAATTATAGTTATACTATTAATTTTGTTTGTATTATACAAATAATATACGTTTATATATTCCCATAGAGATAATTTCATAAGTATTATTTTTTAATAAAAATGTAAAAATATAATTTATATAGAATAAATGACAATAAATAACAATTTAAAACAGTCATTTATATATATACAATAGGCTATATATAATAAATATTATAAATATATTTCTATGAGGTATACATGAATATATATATATAAATACAATACAATAAAATAGATTGATTCAATGAATAGAATTATGTTCCCCAGATTATTAATAGACCATATACTGCCTATCTATTTACATGGTAAACTGTGATGGCGATGTGCCCACATCTCCTTAAGGGTTGCGAATATTATAAATATTGCTGCTATTCAACATATTTCATAGATTTACAATAATCTGTGAAAGTTATAAGTAAAGTATGTTATTATTATAGTTATTTTGATTTAAAATAAGTCCTTCCATCCCATCAAGGAACTTAGAGTCAAGTGTTCACTTATAACCATATATGGCTCTAATGTCCCTTATATATGTCACGCCATTAGCGTTACGGTTGCTGACCATACAATGAAGGCCTTCAGTGACCTCTAACCTTATCTCGGTGAGAACTCGCTGCTCGTTTTCTATTTCGTCGATGACGTCGAAATTGTAATTTCTACGAAGAGGAGGGCATTAGTCTTGGATGGTTGTACGTATTGTAATGATGATTTATGAGTGATTGATGGCTGAATAGATTACGCGGCAATACACGAGAGTATTCAAATTAGTGATTCAAACGAGTCGAGTTTTTCGAGTCGAGTCGAGTCAAGCCGGACTGAAACTCGATCGAGCCAGAGTCCGGCTCGAGTCGAGCCGGACTGAAACCCTATCGAGCTTTTTTTAATTATTTAAATTATTTAATAAAATGTATTGAAATGTATCATATTATTAGTGTTTATATTTTTCTATCATTATTGGTGTTATTTTAAATTTAAATTAATATAAAATACTTTTTTAAATATGAATAATTTAGAGTATTCGATTTGAATGCATGATCACATGAATAAAAACCCATATATTTGTAATTACAGATATTATTCAATAAATTATTGTTAATTATAATATAAAAAAAATCATTATTAAGTTATTATTAACTACTTTAGATTTCAAAGTAATATAAAACAGTACTAATTGTATATATTTTAATTTTATCTAACAATTAGTTTTTAAATTTTATTTTAATATTATATTTTGGTATAATTATTATATAATACAAAAATTATGTTTAACATATATTAATATATCATTTGATATAATAGTAAAGTAAATTATAAAACTGTATATTACATTAAGTAATCATTAAATATCGATAATAGTGAATTATAATAATTATAATTATTAAATAAATATGTCAATAATTTTAATAATTTTAATTAATTTTGGGTATTTGTGTATAATAAAAATAATATTTAAAAATGTATATAAACATAATTAATAACTGTACCAATCAAATAGGAAATTAAATATTTATTATTTCATATATATTAAAATATATACATTTTTTATCATAACTTTTGTTTCAATAATAATTTTAAAAAAAACTGCAATTTGACGTTTATTATATAAAAATAAATAAGCTTTCCAGTGATACTAATACAAATTTCCAAAAAAAAATTTGAAAAATTTCTAAAATATTTCCAAAAAATGTAAAAAAAATTTGAAAAAAAAGTGTCGCTGAAGATTTTACATGACAAAAAATCATTGTAATGGCAAACATTTAATTTTTCAGGAATTACAAAATTTATTTTAAACTTTCATTATCTCGAGAGTCTCTAGATAATGAAAATTTAAATTACAAGTCACATTCCATCATATTGTACTTTCACATTCCAGCTCATCGTACTACAACCTACTGCCAAGTCCCATCATATCTTATTGTTACTTATTATCTGTATATTATTTTATTGTAACATTGATTTTATAACGACCATATTTTATGTTACGAAACCATCTTTATCCGGTTTAATTTGTTTCGAAACAAACTTTATCCGGTTTAATTTGTTTCGAAACCAACTTTATCCGGTTTAATTTGTTTCGAAACCAACATAAAGAAGGTTTCAGATGTTTCGAAACCACAAAAGTCGGTTTCATTTGAATCACTAATTCAAATCCATCGGAATAACGCGCAACGATAATAGAAAATATATAACTACATTAAAGTTGTCAATAATGAATCCTAAATAATCGGCATACTTATATTATTATTATTATTATTTTAAAACCGTTTAAATATAATATATATATATATTAACAATAGTGTATATTCTATATATAGAGAGAAGTTATCATTAATTATAATCAATAAAGTTCAGTCATCACTGAATAAATAAGTTGTTAGCTTTAAAACTTAGCGTGGTAGTTATTACGCGATGATCACAGGGAAGCTTGTTTATTAAAGTCTACAGGTAGATATACAATAGTGTATACATTATTAGTTTGTGTAGTGGGAGAAATGTAGCAGAACATAGTAACTATGATGACATTCTGTGTTCTTAAATAAATCTGATAAAATATTATTAATAACCGATACGTCACTAACTTTTCATGATGATTTCTATTGATTATTATGGAATCTGTGTAGTGAGATGTTGTATAAAGGCAGGAGATAGTGTATAAAGGCAGGATATAATGTATAAAGGCAGGATATGATGTATAAAGGCAGGAGATGGTGTAAAGGCAGGATATGGTATATAAAGGCAGGATATGGTGTATAAAGGCAGGTTATGATGTATAAATGCAATATATATATTTGAAATATTAATTAATATACCTAAGTGACAGGGTATCCTTCACATAAATATATTTAAAATTGTATGCAAACTATGCATTATTAATGTAATGTATTAAGCGTCCTAGGGTTTACCCGTGTTATAACCTATGGGTTAATCCATCTTTAAGTCGTGGCTGTAGTAACAGATAGGGAAAAGGACTATTTAAAGGCTATAAACTTTTTATTCGTGATTATTTCGTTATAATTTGTTTACGCGTAAACCCGTAACCGTCTTTACCCTCTTAACCTTCGACCTTAACATGGGCGCACGTGGAACTAACCCGTCAGTGATATTCCTTGTTTAAAACTAAGACGGGGCTCCCCTACGCTTGACCTCCTCTTTATGGGTTTCTTCGGCATCACTGGGTAATCGACATCTCCTCCTCCTGCTGCTTGTTCAGCCATTACTGTACGCGAAGGAGGTTGTGTTGTTATGTTCAGCTCGATAGATAGATAATATGGGTGTATCGATTAAAATCAATATGATACGTAACGATATCTAATAATAACATACAAATAAAAAGAATAACAATAAATACAAATAAGTAGTGATTTTCAAACACAGAAATCATATTAAATAATAATAAAGACGGCTATATTTGGGATGTTGAACAAACGAGCTGAATACAATCATCACATTTTACATACGTATTGAATTGATTCTTAATTTAAGCCATATTTTTTCAATTATACACAATTATATAAATAACTTCTAAATATTATTATAAGAGCTATTTCATTTTTGCAGCAGCGGAAACCTTCCGGGCGGGACTTTAACATAGGCAGTTAATCGTAATATTTTGACATTTATTAATAATCACCATATTATTAGAAGTGAAACTAAAATAGTAAATACTAATTAAAAATATTATGAAAGATTCAAACTTATTGAGTATATATATATCCTATATATATATATATATATATATATATAATATACATTAATTACGAACAAATCTATATACATAAAATAACATGATATATATGTAAAAACATAATACAAACTCTGAGTATAAATTATAATCTCCTATCTAAGTATAGATAATTATCGATCTCCTATATACATTATACTATGAATATAAGTCATTATCGTCATTAGTTTGATAGTCTTTGTTAATGACCAAACTAAATCATAAATAAATTCTAGGTAATGTATGTAAACATATTTAATAGGTAAAAGTATACTTATTATAATAATGTGTATATTAATTCATATAAAATAATATTAAAAAATAATTTTTTCTCCTCGTAATCATAAAAGGGTGAAAGACTTGATAAGCTCTGCTTCTTCCTTCACCCAGGCAATTGCCAAATCTGATTTTATTATTATTATTATTGTTACGGAAAATGTTTGTTTTAACTGCGGTCTACTTTTAATTGAAATTTGTATTATATTTTAGTGTGGTTGAAAAACGTATAAATATTATTTTGATAGACATGTAAATAGGTCATCTTTTAAAATATGCACTATTCGTTTAATATGTTACATTTTTAATTAATTTTTGGTATAATTATTATTACAAAATAATTACAATTATATTCCTTACGAATACTTCTGAAATTAACTTCAACAATAATATGATAAAGACATAGCAACTATGCAGAATAGTCTAATAAATTATTTTATTAAAATAATAATTAATATATTCAATATAATATAAGGCTACAGGGTACACTAGTTGATATCAAATAATTACACTACTAAAGTCTAATATCACATCTTCAATCCAATTAAAACTGAGGTTATCTTACTTCACCTTCCACTCCGAAGTAAAACTTTACAAACACCTCCAACAATTAATAGTAATGGACGGCTTATTAAGTAATCTATCCATGTCAATAAGATTAGTGTTAAAATAGCGAGTACTTTTAGTTTTTATAGATGAACTTTCCAAGAAAGTTAAGAAACTATCATCTACACCCACAACTTATTCGTCATTCAATAACAATATCCGCTGCTACTATTATAGCTTCTGATTATATCCTACCTCTATTCGAATACTGCAATTTCATCCTTTACAATAGAACCTCATTATATATTTCTAAGCACCTAATTCTTCAAATTCTATCACTAGGTGCGTATCTAACATACCAAAATACTCTGATACTCATATATCTACATTCCTAACTAAACTTCATTGGCTACCTGTACAGTGTACACTATAGAATCCTCTATAACATGACTATTGGCATATAAAGCAATCCACCATGGATCTCATTACTATCTAAAGCAATCCACCATGACTCTCCTGACTATCTAGCTTCCCTACACAAATTAAACTTAAATTACCAACTAGTACCACTACATGCTCCACCTTTATATTCCTACTTCAACTATCTCCATACTACAACTTACATTCAACCAATACTCGTCACTGGGCAATATTTGTTCCCTACTCTTGGAATATTCTCCCTCTATCCATCCGTACTACACTACCACTATCAACGTATCACTTTCAACTCTAGAAACTTCTAGAAACTATTGAAGTCCCATTTATTCAATTTAACAATTAACTTAACTTATATATGGATGTATGATCACTATCTCTACAATGGTTACTTTTTGTACTCCGAACTAGATAAATTTCAGTGGTATATTTAATTATATTTCAATGATTTAAAATCTTTAAATCAAGGATATCAAGAATATTTATTTATTTAAAAATAAAATTCTTTCTTATTTTTAAATTTTATTTCTATATGAATTTTTATTAAAATTACGAATTTATTAATAAATTTGGATTAACGATGATATTCTAAATTCTTTGTATAAAATTAAAATTGTTACTCCTGTATCACGATGAAATACGATAAAATCATTCAAGCATAAAATAAAAATGTCATAAATATGCATTAGCAGATGTCCTGTTCTTGGTATAAGTTAACTTAAATTATCAATTATCAATATTAGATCATCATATCATATGATTAATATATATATATATATATATTAATATTATTAATAACTTGAAATTAATATAAATATGGATGAATATTATTCATTGATATATATATATATATATATATATATTATATAATTATTATAATGATATCATATTATTATAATTATCAAAATGATTAGGTAATATGAAATTAGCATACTCATTATGATAAAGGTATTACATTATTGATAAGTATTAAATATGGTTAACAATATAATAGTATAAAATAATGCAAATTATTTATTAAATAAGATCAGCATTATTTTAGGATCATGTATAAAAGTAACCGATCACGTCCCTTCTCTAATTTTACAAGGGACTCAATTTTATATTTGCACCCCTTTTTTAATTAGGAAATGGATGCGATTAAACTCTTTGGTACGCTGTATATGGTACGCTATGGAATTAATTGTACAATCACATCCCATACACAATAAGTTATGATAAATAGGGGAATTAGAATTTTATTTATTTATCAAATTTATTCGATATATTATATAGATAAAGTTATGTATTTAAAATATTCGACTATAGTAATAATCAGAAGATCAAGAGTAGGTGTATCGACATTAAATACAAGACATTCCTGTTAGAGAAGTTACAGTTAAAGTTAACCCATCGAAAATAAACCAGAAAGATATTGATTATCTTCAGTGTTGTGTATTCTTGTTCTTGATTTCACCCAGATTTTTCGTATTCAAATAAATAAACTAGATAACGAAATCTAAATAACCGAGTAACCTTAACTTTAACTTCTCGATCAACACATTCTTTTAGTTAATGTCCATACGCTAACTACAATCGAGTCCCTTATATTATAAGTTATAAGGGACGCGAATATAACATCGAATCGCTTTTAAATTAGAGATGGGACTCGATCGATCCTTAGTCTATATCGAAATAATTATATTGAATATATTTAATATATAATATAATATAATATAATATTGTAATATATTGAATGAATATATTTCAATAATAATTATATATATACAAGTTGAAATAAAGGATCTAATGAACTTTACGATCGACGGACATCTATTGAACAATATCCGTCGATCTTTACTTGATTGTATTGTATTTTAGCATATAAGATTAAATTTACGATCGACGGATATCGATGTCCGTCGAATTTTTCAGTTGATCAAAAATTTCCGTTGATCCGAAATAAAATTGCCTTTAGTTCGTTGCATCCATTATGGTTTCCATAGATTGGATCAATAGAATATTAGGATCACTGACAAATTTGTCCATCGATATCCGTCGATCATAAAGTTAATTTGATATGATATACTATGGAAATCGATGTCCATCAAATTTATCCTTTGATCGTAAATTTATCTAATGCCATAGATTTATAGTTTACCGGTTACATTTTTGGTAAAATAAAAATCTATGTTAAACATTATCATTATCATAATGATTATGATGTTTACCTTTAATTAAATTAAATTGATCAAATGAACTTAACGATTAACTGACAAATTCGACGGATATCGAAAATCGTCGATCGTAAAGTTAATTTGATATGCTATATTATCATAGTAACTATTGAAATCGATGTCACGCAATCGAAGGACATTGTCTGTCGATCATTTAGTTCACTTGATTGTATTGTATTATATGTACTGATGTCAGTCGATCTTAAATTTAATTTTATATGCTAACATATAATACAATCGATGTCCGTCGAATTTTTCCATTGATGATCAACTTGATAGTAAAGTTATGTTGATCCGATAAAGATATTTGTTAATAATTGAATAATAATTATTGGTTATAATTATTATTATAAAAATTGTTATTAAAATAATGTGTTATTATAATAATTATTATTATTATAATTAAATTATAACTATAATATTATTATAATATAATAATAATAATAATAATTATAATTATTTAATAATTTATTATAATTATGATTTAGACTGACATCTGCCCCCAACATATCACGTGTATAACCGAGAGTTCAAGTAAACAGTACGCGTATACACCTATAGTCATAGTTGGCAAAAAACCTTTTTTTTGGCTCCAGGTTTTTTGGTTTTTTGGTTTTTTCCTAGTTTTTATAGGTTTTTTCATAGTTTTTTGGGTTTTTTCATGGTTTTTTGGTTTTTTCAAGGTTTATTTATGGTTTTTTGGTTTTTTCGTTGATGAAAATAATTATTTAATAAAATTATAATTATTGTATAATAATATAAAAATTATATTTTGTAATATATGGTCATTTTAATATAGTATGTAAATACATAATATTTATATATAATAGAATAGCTATTTAATTTATATTTAATCAAAAAACCAAAAAACTAATATTTATAAAAAAACTAATCTTAATAATCAAGTTAATTTACTACTAACAAAAATGTTTTAAAGCTTATATCTAACACTCCCTATATAATATATATATATATAGTATATATCTAACATAATATATAATATATATATTCAATATAATTAATAACTACTATCTGCCGCTACTAGTAGTAGTATCGAATCACCTAAATAGTTTAGGTACTGCGCGGTTTCATACAACAATATCTATATAGCTAAATTAAATTACATGCAATATAAATTAGAATTTACTCGGTACATATATATGTATATCATTCAAAATCATAATTAACCCGATATAGGTGACGCTCTAGGTATTTTATTATACATATTTCTTGTAAGTTTTATATGATATAAGAGAGCATTTTTTGTAATATACCAACGTCTGATGGTACATTGGTATGTCTACGGAAAATACATTCATAATATATACCATCTTTACATTGTATAAACTAATCTAAAACTTACGATAAAATCGTGTGATTCAATTTTATACATATAACTCATATCTTTCCTTAGAAAAAACTTTGCTACTTATATAAATAAACTACAAGTATAAACATAATATACTCGAATTTAATACATTTAAATGTAAATCATATTATATGAGATTTAATTTATATTTAGACAAAAAACAAAGTAGGCTTAATTAACTATTATTTATTTAATAAAATTGAAGTTTTTAAATTAATTATTAATTATAATTATAATTACTTTATAAAGTGTATATAATTATTATAATAATAAAATAGAATATATCATATATTTAATATATGCTATTTAATTTATATTTTAGCAAAAAAGCAAAAAACCAAAAACCAAAAAACCTGCAATTTGAAAAAACCAAAAAACCAATGAAAAAACCAAAAAACAAAAAACCAAAAAACCTCACGATGCCAACTATGCCTATAGTCTATATAGAGTTTATAGGCTATATGGCTTATATAATATCATATTAAATATGAAAGTAAACCACTAACTTAGTGGTCAACTAAGTACTACTTAAAGTAGTATATACTATATACTATATAATATAGTATATATTTGTATATAATATACAAATATCGTAGTGTGATATTTATGTATATATATAACACGACTTTACAATAATTTACTGTGAAATATAACACCAGCCGCGAAATAATTACTTGAACTGTCGATTAGACACGTGACTTATTGGGGGCCAATGTCAGTATTCAGCATAATGATTAATTATAAGTTATAATAATTATAACTAAATTATAATAATTTATTACAAAACCGTTTTTTATATAAAGTTTTATAATGTTATATTTAAGTATATTAAATTATTTTTTAATAAAATATATCATATAGATATTGATAATAAACTTACTTTGTTTAATTAATATGAATAGAGATTATTAAGTGATTAAAATATATAATCGGATTAACAATTTTTACAATTTTTACACAATCAAACATAAATAAATAAATATTATTTTAAATTTTCTAAACACAAATCAAGATAAAAACTGACCAATCGAATGTGAGAATATCCGGGGAGAATATCTTTTAATTACCAAAGATATTAAAATTAAATATAGGTATTTTCCAATAGGTTTCATCATGTAGTTTCATAAAGAGTTTATAATATTTATAGATTAATCTCATAGAGCTAGAGATAAATATGTCTCTCTTTCTAAATAAATATATACAAGCAACACATGAATACATATGATTTGCATTGTGAAGTAAGGTGAAATTCGAAATTATTTGAAAAGGAAACAAATATTATAAATTGTAAATTTCCAATTATATTCTATCTAGTATAGAGACCATCGATATAAAGAAAGAGACATCTTTCTTTATATCGATGATAGAGACAGGCATAGAGAACGAAGTATCTCCACTTCGTTCTCTATGGAGACAGTGATGGGCACCGATCCTTTTTTCCTTGATCAGCGATCCTGAGCAGCTATCCTCTATGTATTCTATTATGCGATCCCGATCCCGATCTACAATTCGTTACCCGATCCCGATACTAAGTTGTTTACCCGATCCCGATCATAGTATTATTTATATATTTAATTAATACGATTTTATTTCATAATCGAAACAATATATATGTAGGTATAATATGGGAGAATACCCGATCCTGGACTACCTAAGCTCAAACATAAATATATTTTTTAATATTTAATTGTTAACCATTTTTTTTTATTATTATGTTAATCCTATTTATTATTATGTTATTAAATTAATCTATCATATAATCCAAAGGTGGTCTTAAAAATATTCCTTATTACAAATTTATTATGATTCATAATAAACTGCCATTATGATAATTATTATCCCAAAGGTTACCCGATCGTGGACCATTTTAATAATATGCATATTTTGACATTTTTACTTTGTATTTTATGTATGATTCATAATGCAATATAATTAAAAAAGTTAAATATAATTTATTATTACAAGAAAAAATATACTATATAATATTACAATGAAATGATAAAAAATCATGATAAAATATAAAATAAAAATAGTGATAATATATTATAATATGATTATTATAAATTGATGATATTAAAATATTAAGAACAATTATATGTTGTATAATTCTAAGTATTAAAAACATCAGTTTTCATTTCAACATGCCTAGATGTTATCTCCGTTGGTTCATGTATTGGAGCAATCAGTTCTATATCTTCATACGATAATTCATCTACTAATCTAGGCAATCAGAAACGATTGCGATAACTACTTCAATCTTCATTCTGATTTGTAACTTCTCCTTTGTTGTCGTAATTCATGGATATGTAAATTAATAGGCATATATAATTAATAAAATTGATAATATAATTAATATATAATTATAAATTAATAAATATCATATTTAATATATTATATTAATATATATATATGTATTAAATAGCTAATTAGTAAATAATTAAATAAATAAATATAGGCATATATGTATATATTTATACTATATATGATATTATATCATTGATATATACTGATATATGAATAATAGGATTATATATATATATATATATATATATATATATATATCATACTATACATTAATAATGGAAGTGAAATTATATTATAAAATCATTCAAAATTGATGGTCCATGATCGAGTAATATTGTATGTAGTAGTAGTAGTAGTAGTAGTAGTAGTAGTAGTAGTAGTAGTAGTAGTAGTAGTAGTAGTAGTAGTAGTGGTGGTGGTGGTGGTGGTGGTGGTGGTGGTGGTGGTGGTGGTGGTGGTGGTGGTGGTGGTGGTGGTGGTGGTGGTGGTAGTAGTAGTAGTAGTAGTAGTAGTAGTAGTAGTAGTAGTAGTAGTAGTAGTAGTAGTAGTAGTAGTAGTAGTAGTAGTAGTAGTAGTAGTAGTAGTAGTAGTAGTAGTAGTAGTAGTAGTAGTAGTAGTAGTAGTAGTAGTAGTAGTAGTAGTAGTAGTAGTAGTAGTAGTAGTAGTAGTAGTAGTAGTAGTAGTAGTAGTAGTAGTAGTAGTAGTAGTAGTAGTAGTAGTAGTAGTAGTAGTAGTAGTAGTAGTAGTAGTAGTAGTAGTAGTAGTAGTAGTAGTAGTAGTCAGCTTTTGATACTTTAACTTTGATATTTTATCTCTTAGATTAGCTAGTCTTGATATTGAATCTTTAGCTCTAAATTGGTTGACTTCTTTCTTCACTAATAGATATTCGGCAGTTAAGATAACTGAATTTGATAAATTAATATTAAATATCAAGTGTAAATTTTATATACCATATGACATATAATTTAATAATCTATATATATATATATATATATATATAAATAATAATAATAAATTTATATTTATTTTTCAAATAAATAATTTATTAAAAAAAGCACATGTACTGAAATGGAAATGGAAACCCCTAAATTTTGGATTTATTTTTATACAATTTCATTGCTATACATACATGATATTAATAGGTACATTTACAAATATATAATACATCGATAATATATTAATATAATATGATATTTACAATTCAGTTAAATATTGTATACAATGATATCTAACCATTTTTATAGTACAATTGTGTAGAACTAAATTAAACCAAGTAAATATTTAAATATCACAGATAGTAAACAAATATTTTGTAAATAAACAAAAATTAAAATAAATTATATACTATATACATAGACATTAGAGTGAGGTCTCCTCCTCACTCTATATCTATGACTATATACCATAGACATCTAAGGGGCGAAACCTTTAATTGTATTAATATATAACGTCTTTGCTATATACAAAGGGCTTTGCTTTATATGATTATTGTTTACAATTTTATAAATATTTATATTATAAATGATTTTTTTAAATTTTATTTGTGTATATATATATATATCTATATATGACTTTGCCTAATATATTATATATTAATCATTTAATCAAATATTTCATTTAGATTCTATTTTTTCTTTTATTTATACTATATTTTAACTCTATTTAGACCATAATATTGTGTCCTCTATTTAGACTCTATTTTGACTATACTGTTATTTTTAACATTTATCTGTAATACAATTTACTTTTTTTCCTCTATTTTATCTCTATTTAGACCATAATATTTTTTCTCTATATTTAGATTCTTTTTCGTTTTTTTGACTCTATTTAGACTCTGTGTGTTTGCTGGGTTATTATACTACATAAACAGAGAATAATCGTGTTCACTGAAGCGAGACGTCGCATGAGTTACGTTACGCATGACGTGCATGAATATCCTATAATAGTCGTGTTTGTAATGTATTAAAGTAATTTATTAGAAATATCATTCACATTGCTACATATATATATATATATATATATATATATATATATATATATTGAATACTATACAAATGGACCCTAAATAAGTCATTGACTTGTACATAATATAAATAACTGCAAAGGTACCTGGACAATACAGTAGGACAATACCTATACATATATACAGTATACATATGTATTATATAATATATTTTTTCCTTACTTTTTTATTTATAATTAATTATAATACATTATTTAGAAATTAACATATCTTGATATACACCAGATAAAAAACAAGAACTGCATATATGTACCCTTTATGGTAGAATTAGGGACCTATCACTTTCCAGCAAGTGGAAGTTCCACTGAGCCATAGACGACAGGCAATAATGTATTATGTAGGTATATATACGAGATAAGTGAATACCTAAACAAGTATAAATATACCTATATATAAATATGCTTCATACATAGAAAGTTATTATATATATATATATATATATATTTATAAAACATTTATAAATCATAATATTATTGTTTATATCAACACTAGTGTAACATGTAATGTAATTCTTGTGAAAAATTTAATTATTTTTAAAATTTTGTTTTATTCACAATTCACAATAACAACAACAATAACCCGTCAATAGACGTGTTAAACTCAATAGTTACAGTTAATATATCGTATATTAAATTATACATATTTTATTATTTACTTAAAAATGGCTACTGAACCCATCAAGAGTATTCCTTCTCCAATGCATAAACTATTGAATGATCGCAAAATATTCGAGGTATTATATATATATATATATATATATTAAATAATGAAAATGTAGTAGTCTATATATATATATATATATATATATATATATATATATATACATATATATATATATATATATATATATATATAATATATATATTATAAGATATATATAAATAAGCTGTTATTATAATTTTAAATAATATAGCAACGATTTAAAATATTTTAAATTTGACCTCGGCATTCGTACTCATAATAAAAGAGACCATATTCGATATCATACGTTGTATGTGAGGCTGGTAATATAGGCTGGATGTTGATGTAGTGTGCATAGAGTAATATGCCGACGTGAGCATAACTGAGAGAATAATCAGTGTGGACCTTTATTAAAGAGGGAAGTTATGTTTTATGTGGTTAAAACATATGTGGCATGTTCTCAGTAGTATGAACATTATCTGGTTACAGTTATAGGTAGGTAGGGGAAAGTAACCTAATACAGACACTTTAACAATAAATTCTCTTAAAATTGTATGACTCATTATTTGTATTCAAAAATTACAATATATTAATATTATATGTTTATAGATATTATTGTGATTTTAAAATGTTATTTATTCTTTTAATTCCATAGATAACGGGGGTGTCCGTATTCGGTACCCATGTCCGAATACTGACACCATATATACGACTAGATAAACTACATATTATTGATGAATCAATCAGAAAAATTACAATTACATTATTTATAATTAATTTTATGATCAATTTATTCTAATTTAATTAGTTAATAATTTATTTATTTTTATTATTTTTTAATTAATAATACACTATAAGTATATAAATAATAATATTTATAGATTTAGCTTTATTGGTGGTATTGATATTATAACACACGCGATTTTTATGAAAATCAGAATAGTTATTACGCTGTGCGCTGATTGGTTATAGGGTGTCCGTATTAATACATCTATAGAGTGTCCGTATTAGGAACTTATATGACCTCTAGATATATGCTTATAACTTAATTAATATTTGATAACAAATATAAAAATTATATATATAATTTTAGAACGCTTTATTTTTTAATAATATAGTGTTGTATTTTATCGATACATTTGTATATTCTTGAGAAAGTTTTAAGTAGACATTTTTTTCATAAATTTAAAAACGTAATAAAAAAATCAGTTTATTGGATATATCAGCAATATTTTGAATAATTAACAAATACAAAAAATACTTTTTTAGACTACTTATATAATTATGAATATTTTATTCATTAACATTTTTTTGTAGGATTTATGGTTTCTGAGATACCGAGAGTGTCCGTATTCGGGCACTGTCCATATTTGGTTACTTTCACCTATATAGTAACATTAAAGTTATACTGATTAAATAACATAATATTAATATTTATTCCCCTTAACAAGTGGACATATAAATGTTATTTCCATGCATTATTAGTTTAATATCACTGCACTTCAACGTGATGCAGTCTGTAGTAATGATTTATCAATGGGTTTATCTGATTATATTTTTGTAATAACATTTATATGAATATTACCTATTAATGGTTACAAATACTTATCAATAAATATCAAAGACTCTTTTAAAAGATAGATTATGTTTTAACACTATTATTCATTTCTATGTAGTATTTTATGTATAATAATTCCCGTGCAGGGAATATATATATGTGTGTATTATATATAAATAATTTATAAACTTCCATTACATATATATTATTAGATAATAGCTAGGTAATATATACTATTATCAAAGCCCCTTTTCCCAGGGCTTTGCTATTATTGTATTTAATATTCATCGATTAAATTATATAATATATACATAAGCATTGGGAAGTATACTTTACAGTTAATTTATTAATGTATGACGTAACATAATATGATGTAATATAAAACTTAATTAAAACTTAATACGACATATATGTACTATATTCACTATATTATATTATTATATATATACACTGAATTATATCTTTACTATATTATACAGTATATTGTTTTTTTAACTTACATTTATATAATACATAAACATATACAAACGCGTTCTAGAATACCAAAAGAATACACAGACAACACATCAGTACGTACGGTTTAAAGGGGTCAGCAACCTTCAGAGGTCAGAGAGATATTGAATTAGAACTTCCGCATCTGTTTCCTAATGGTTCACATAATTATGAAAACTCGTATGTGTATATATTTATATATAAATGATAATATCAACCTATTAACTTATCGACCAAATTAGTAAATGAAATATACAATATAAATCATATCCATTACATATGCATATATATAGGGGCATCATAAAAGGGGGGGTGGGGGACATGACCCCCATCCCCCCTTTTAAAAGTGTGGGATATAATATCTAGTACCTCCCCCCCCCCCACTTTTGAGATCTAAAAATTATTTTATTTATTATGAGGATAATATTTCTGCTATTTAGTCTTTTATAGATTTATATTTTACAATAATTTATAAATATAGTTTGTAAACTATAAATCTACGTGTGCAACCCAATATACGTCTACTATATACAATATGTATATATATATATATATATATATATATATATATATATATATAAATAGAGAATAAGTGATATTATGGTTTTATCTTCTTAGAAAAGTATATGGTAATAATTGATGAATTTAAGATACCCCCATTATAAATCACCCTGTGACGCCCCTACCTATATACATATACATCCTATTCATGTTAATCTTACTGTATACCTATATATTTATATTTAAATATATATATATATATATAAATATACCTATATATTTATATTTAAATATATATATATATATATATATATATATATATATATATATATATATATATATATATATATATATATATATATATATATATATATATATATATATATTGACAAATGAAACACAAAGGTGAATATTACGGAGACGCGAAGAGCAAATCATTCCGATTAAGATCCCTTACAGATAGAAACCGGTCTACTATTCAGTCACGTGAGATGAACTACTACGCTAATACTTCACAACATGTACATATGGCTATATCGTATATGTATATATATATATATATATATATATATATATATATATATGTAGAATTACATTGTATATAATCTAAACTAATAATATTTATTTATTTTCATTTAAAATTTAATTATGTTCTATATTCAAATGGCTTACATTTGTCTTTTCCAAATTATTGCCGTTGTATATATATATATATATATATTATTAATTATATACCTACCTATATACCATAACACTCAAACATAAATACCCATGGTGATAAATAGTATTTATTAAATACAATCCTACCTACCTACCTGCATTAATACCTACACACATATTGGTTAAAACAGGGAGCTTAACCAGGAATTCCTGGTTAAAGCTAAACATGGTTAAACATAGTTAAACATATATAAAAACATACCTACCTACCTATAGTTTAAAGATAAGCATACCTATGACGTAATATACCATATCGATTACGGGTACAATGAATACAGCAAAAGGGGTACGGTACCAAGAAACTTGAAAGTACACGACGAGGTACATATATATTATAACATGTATGATACAAATAAACATACTATTTAGTAGCAATACATATATACATGTATACTATCACATATAACAGATTAACGATTTATTTAACATATATAGTGCGATATCAATATTTGTATTTATATATATTATCAACATATTTTTAGAATTTAAATTAAACTTTATCTGATTAATATAATTATAATATAACACTAACCTATATATATATATACATATATTTATCATATGTATACTAATTCATCTATAGATAAAAAAGATGAATGTACCAATAACTGGAAATCAGACATATGGCTTGCAATACACGAAATGCATGAAGAAAAAACCGGTTTTAGAACCAGGTAAACTATCGTTTGGTCTATGCGATTCCAGCGACGAGAAGCACGGTCACAAAATGGCCGACTTTACCTGGCCGAGAAGATCTTACGTACGATTCGTACAATAGGTGTACCGTATACCTCTACAGAATGTACACTATGCAGATATGTACGATAGGTAAATGTGCATAATAAGAATTTATTAAACATAATAAAATATTAATTTAATTTGTCATGTTTATATTATCGTTAGCGTATTATTTATATTACTAATGTACACATATTAATGCTATATATATTAATAATTAATATATTGTCTAAAATACACCATACTATTTGTATACGCTTTACATTGAACAAAATATATAAATAAATAGTTAAATTAATGGATAATGTAATACAAAAATATAAAATATAATGTAATATTAATATTAAAAAATGATAATGAAATTAAATAATTATATAATATGCATTTTTCGTATATATATGTGTGTTAACATTAATCTAATAGTTTATTTAATAATATGGTTACGTTATATATATATAAATATATTAGACTGCCTATGTGACTCAGTGGCTAAAGCGTCAGGAAACAGGTTCGAGCCTCGTCCGGAAAATTAATTAATATTATAAAATGGGTCTTAAAATATTATTTAGAAATGATCTTATATAATTGTGTATAAATAAATTATCGGCTATCGTTAAAACCTGTGATGCCTTAACATGAGAACGGCTTTAAAGGGACATCAGATCCATATATGGTTATAAGTGAAAACTTCATCTAAGTTCCTGGAATGGATTGGGAAGGATGTTAAGGACTCCACCAAATAACAATATATATATATATATATATATATATATATATATATATATATATATATATATATATGGCTATGCATGAAGGGCGGTACACTTTATAAATGAACACTCGTGTGGGAGGTGTGTAGGAGGTAATTGACAGCTGAATATTTCGAGAGTTCAATGTGGGCGGTCTTATATCGTCACGCTCTACTGCACATGCTAATATATTCTGAACGTGTAACACCTATATGCATAAAATATACTGCGTATACAAATTAACTCCGATTCGTTTATATACCGTGCATACAAATACATACATATGTACATAAAATAATACGTATTATTTATATAACTCTATATTTATATACATATATACATATATCCCTACATGCACACATGCATATTTATTATTTATATAAATATATACATATATACACACAAATACCTACATCCATATATGCGAATTTATATATACTTATTTATATCATACATTTTATATTATATTATCCAATTTTATATAGTTAATAGCTGTATGTTGTAGCCACGTGGAAGGCAGCACTGTGTATGCTGGCTATACTATAGGTGTAGGTTAAATCTAGTAATCAATGAAGGTGGTAGGCAGATGTTATAGGAGGTATTGATTATATCATATTCTAATGCTATGTCCAGAAGAACTATTTTAATTGAGTATTATTGTGTGATTTGTTTTAACTAGATAGGAATTAACAACAATAGTTTTTGTAACATATGTTATTATTATTGAGATGATTTATTAATGTTTTAATAGTTATGTATTATAATATGTTTAACTAGTATAGGTATTAAGGAATGGGTCTATATTTTGATAATACATTTGTATTATTTTTTATTTTAAGGCTGTTATGTTTAATTTTTTGAAAAAAATAAATGATTTTACTAAATGTATGTAATCAGTGATTAATTGTATAATTAAAAGAGTAATGAAATTATTAATGTTGACTAAGTGGGGTTACAATGATGGGTTAAAGTATTGAAGAATAAATAGCTTATTTAATTATAGTAATAATAATACTGTATGTAAGGTTCATACAATTAGAAAATATACTTATACGTATTTTAATGGATCTAATGTATCTTCGAAGAGCTTTCTTATTAAGGCATCCGTGGTTTAACGAGAAGCCTTCATTATTAAGTGGTATCCCACTACAAGTATTCCCAGAAACTTGTCGGAAATATTGTAACTTAAAAACCATTTTCTATTAAGTTGTAATGGGATACCCATATAAAGTTACTATATTTCAGGCTAGTTGATGGAAATACTTGTAGTGGGATAACCCCTTTATATATACAATTATATAATATATTCTAAATATTATTTTATGACCTATTTATATATATAAATATATTTCGTGAATACAATTTAGAATATTGTATATATATATATATTATACTTTTTAAGTAGATACTTATACAGTGTATATTATCAAGACCTCCTATAACCTCGAGGTTATAGGAGGTCTTGATATTATAGTGATTTCGCTCTATGTCTACAAAAACCCAATATAAATAATATATCCATAATTCTTAATATAGTATAATTTGTATAATTTGTATAATCTTTGTCAATGTTTACCTTGTTTATAATTTCCACATGGAAAACAACTTTTAAAAAATTCAAATTTAATTATAATATATAAAATAAAAATGTATGTTTTTGCATTTTATATTGTTTATGAATATATATCAATACCAATTAAATATATATATTTATTAAGTAATATAGATCATATATTTATAACGTCAACAAAAATCTTATAATTACTATAATATAACAAAATTATAATAAATAATATTATTTATAAAATAATTTTATTATTTATGAATTAATATTTATTATATATATTTTTTATAGCAAATACACTTATATTTATATTTAAACAACCAGAGTATGAATTATACACATGTATATTATATTATAAATATATGCATTAAAATAAATTACTGATAACATTATTTTAATAATATTATATATCATAATTATTCTGATAATAATTTTGATAATTCTATTTAATATTATTACTATTATAATTATAATAATAATTATCATCAATATTATGATAATTAGTATGATTATTATATAATTATGAGGTAGCATGATTTCCTCACCTTTTATTTGTTAACATATTAGTTACTACACGTAGTATACTACACGTGTGTGAAGTTCAACAATCGTCGTGCTGTAGGAAAGTGATTATATTAATATTATGATTATCATAATAATTATGTAATATATGAGATTATGATCAAAAATATTGAAATTTAAAAAATAAACTACACACTTATTGCTCGCACCATTCTTTATTCGAATTAGTGATCGTATAAATTTATATATAAATAGTATAAATATATATGTTATTTTATATTATATGAAAAAATGTGTATAATAATTGTATATCCATACTAATATTATATATCAAACTTAAGTAGATATAATCGTAAGATATAATAAGAGTGATTCTTCAGAAAATATGTTATTGTAATAATTTGGCGCCTCTCAAATTCAATAAGAATACATCGACACATATACTAATTTCGATAATATAATATCGTTGCCGGCATTCTAATTACAATCTAATTATATATAATCATAATCATATATGTACTTATTCTACATTTTCCGACTTCCTCAAATTACCTTATATTTGATACTATTAATAATATGATAAGTTAAAAATATACATTTTTAATTAAAAACATACATATATACATATATAATTAGAATACTAAATGGGACCTATAAAGCACAGATACAAAAATGTAGAGGTCTAATTTTGTTGCGTATTTTTAAATATTAAATTGTATTCAGAATTTAACACATTCATATATATATATATATATATATATATATATATATATATATTAGTTGTGCCTAAAGGTGTTCATTACAAAATAATTTTATTTAAATGGATCTTCATAAACATTAAAGCCGCTTTTAGTGTCTCTATTATCGAAATAGTCACTCTAAATATATATACATATATGTATAAATATAAATAATATATATATTATAAATAAATATATATATATAAATAAATATATATATAAATATACAGATATAGATAAATATACAGTTATGATGTTAGGTAACATACGAGACCTCATTAGATACGTCAGTGAATCATGAAGAGGAAACAGTACAGTACATCGGCTCCAGACGCTAAACAACTGAAAACAGACGAGACGCAGACCTTATTCCAGTCTAAACTGTTCGATCTACAGGTACCCCCGTGTGAGCTTAGCCTATCGCCGTCGTGTTGTATCTGTGTAACGCTGAGATTAACAGTGCTCTCGTGCAAAGTAATCTCGCGTCGAGTGATTTCGTGCGCAATATTATATACAGTTTTATGTAGATAATTATTTATAAATAGTAGAATTTATACTACGCACGAAAACACCAATCCGCACGAGATCACTGGTTACTGATATATAGTATATATATATATATATATTAATTATTAACGTTTTTTTTTGTTTATAATATTATAACTATATATACAAAATTTGATTACAAATATTTAGAATCTTTTTACTACTAAAATGCTTAGAATATGAAGTGGTATATATTTACTATTGTTATTACGCAGTAATAAGTAGTGTATTCAAAGCCCAATAAGATATTATATAATAATAATAATATTAAAAATAATTTTTGTTTGTTTTCTGTTTCTGTTTCTTGTTTATATTATTGGTATACTTGGTCATCCAAAAAGGCTTAATAATACTATATCATATTTTCTATTGTCGTTGCTTATTTATATAGTTTGTACACATTAACATAACGAGTGTGCAGTATCAGTGTGTTAAATACGAATGCCACCTGATATTTCCTAACTGCCTAACATCTAGTACCCCTAATTAAGTGAAGACGTTACTTAATTCCTCGTTAATTAATCGCAGAGCGAGGAGTTGATTAAAGAAGTGACCTTGACCCCGAAACAGAAGCTCAAGTCCGATAAATTCCTTCACGAGTTAAGCGATCTGCTACAGTCACTAAAGGATGGACCTCAACGAATGGTTTCAATCTATACTACTACTACTGCTGCCACCTATATTACTTATATACCACTACTGATATTACTGCTGCGATCATAGAATCACTACTACTACTACTACTACTACTACTACTACTACTACTACTACTACTACTACTACTACTACTACTACTACTACTACTACTACTACTACTACTACTACTACTACTACTACTACTACTACTACTACTACTACTACTACTACTACTACTACTACTACTACTACTACTACTACTACTAACTAGTTGTGTTATTGTGCAGGTGAACGACACAGACTGGATGAAGAAAGAGAACCTCAAATCTCCTCTACCCAGTCGCATACATAGCGGAGACAATAAGAATCTCAGATTCACCTTCAGAGCTCCCAAGGTCGTTCAAGTTATCGGTTCCTATACATTAGGTACCTCTGTTAGACCCAGAATTCAAGCTGATCTATTGCTGGAAATGCCAAAGGTTTGTATTAGTAGTTTTATGTTACGGATATGAATTAATTACAGCATGTATATTTTGTTTCCTAATATTTAAATTAAGATTATAGTTCAAGTATACATGTAACGTGTGTTTATATTTTATAGTATACGTTATAATATATATATATATATATATATATATATTGTTAACTTTAATATACATAAACTTAATTCGCAAATATAAAAATAATTGTAGTTAAAATTGTTATATATATGAAAATTTAAAATAAATTATATATATATAGAAATATCTGATTTTTATATTAAGTAACATTAATATCTTGTAATATTTAGAAAATATAAATGTATCAAAATATATATCATGCTATATTATTTATATCGTGAATAAAGAAACTTTTATAACATTGCTTGTATATTTAGATGCATTATAGTTTTATTTACTGCTATCAAATACGTGTTTACAAACATTTCATTTTAGTTAATATCATCTTTACCAGGTACGTGACAGTATTAATTTATTCATATTACTCAATAATTATTAATATATAATATATTATATAATTTGGATAATAATGATATGTATAAGTTATATGTATAAAAATGCTAGCCAGTGGTTTAGGCTTAAACTGTATACATGATTTCATAACAATCATTAAAGTATGAATTTATTCAATTATATATTATTATTATCATTCTTGAACACACGGTTAACATTTTGTATGGAAGAACATACATTACATGTAATTATGATCTGTTCGTATCCGCTATCTCTCTATCTAAAGTGCTCACCGACCTCTCCTCTGTAATATCAATAGGACAGCGTCGAGGCAAAGGACTACATGAACCGCATTTATCTCCAAAAGAGGGCGCTATACCTCGCCGAGTTAGCGCTGCGTCTCAAACGTCAACCTAACTCTATCGTGGACGTAGACAAACTTAGTTACGTGTACGATAACAGCGACGACGCGAAACCCTTCCTTAACATCACTCCTAAAGGTTACGCCCACTTTTACTTAGTCTCTCCTAAAGGTTACGCCTACTTTTACTTAGTCTCTCCTAAATATTTACGCCCACTTTTACTTAGTCTCTCCTAAGGTTTACGCCCACTTTTACTTAGTCTCTCCTAAATATTCACGCCCACTTTTACTTAGTCTCTACTTAGTGTTGACACATATTAAAAGCAACGATTCCCCTTATCCCAACCTTAGTACTTGTAAACCTAATGATGCAAAGTAGTGCAATACAACCATTCATGTTTTAAATATTTATAAATAGTATATAGAAAATCAATTATTTATTGTAGTTCTATTTCTAATATTTATTTCAGTGTTCCATAGGTTATTACCGCCTATGGTAATAACCGGTAATAACCTGTCCGGTAAAAACAGGTTTTTACCATGGTAAAAACCTATTGTTATCTATATAATTAAATATAATATTATCTATAGTATATTAAACCTACTATTGTCTATATAATTTATAATTATATATTATTTATAGATGTTATATGTAATAGATAATATACAATTATATATTAAACAATACTACCTTAAAATCAATATTATAAGATTTTTTATTTTTTTTAAAAACAACCTTTATTAATTTTGACTCTATGTAAAGACATTTTTTGTTAATAAATAATATGATATTGAAATTTAAATAAATGAGTAAATAATTCAATATATTTATTTTTGTATTAGTAAAAGGTAGCTGAAAAAAAGTAGCTGATTTTTCACCGATATGTGCAGTAACGAAATAGTTAAATATTTAGATATATCTCCAAATTATGAATAGCGATATTGTCATGATATCGGTGAAAAATTCGCAGACTTTTTCGGTATGACAGGGGCTTAATTTTGTAAAAAATATATATATATATATATATATATATATATATATATATATATATTAAACGATAGAACTAATAATATTTTCATTGAGAAATTATTTGAATGTATTCATTATTTGATTTTATACCATGCTATTTAATTAAATATATTAAAATCTATAGATATTGTTAATTATATATATATATATAAATACTGAATAGAATATTTATTTTATATATATAAAATTAAATATAGTTAAACATATATTTTTTACAATACTGTATAACTATTTAGTAATATTTTCATTGTGTAATTTTATGTAGAACAGTATGATTTTATTTTATTTATAAATGTATCCAATTACATCAACTTGTTAATTTTACAATATAAGGGTGGCAGACCTCAAAAACAATTTGGATTTAAAAAAATAAATGTACTATAAATGGCATAATTAAAGCAGAGTGATAAAATGTTTGGACAAATTTTCAAATAACAATATTTAGCCATAACATTTATATATAAATGTATCAAATTTAATTTAAATTTCAATATAACATTTTTTTTAAAGGTATTATATTTTATGAGTACTAGGTTATTACCGGTAATTACTGGTTATTACTGGTTTTTACCGTAAATTAAAATCGTAGAGATAGGTTTTTACCGCTTTTTGCCATTTTTTCCCGGTAAAAACAGGTTTTTACCACAAATAAGGGAACCCTGAATACATTTTATTTATATATATATTATATAATATATTATATAATATATAATATAATATATTATATTATTTTGTTGATATATTAATATTATATATATATATATATATATCGCTATTATATGTGTATTTATTTGATATGAAAATATACTTATTTTTGAATATTTTAATAGGATATTAATAACATTATACCGTGGTGAATAATTATTACACTAAAAAGAATGTATCGTATGTACACACACAGTAGATATTAACGCCCATAATGTTAACTTCTAGGTTCGTTGGGGAATCACTTCTGCGTGCGCATACACACCTGTCCCGAAGGTGACCTCTGGAAGAGGAATCGTTTCCAAGCCGATAAGTCAAACTTGCGAGTGAAATGTTTCCTGAACAGTTCCAACCAATCAGGTTCCGTCACTTACTTTCCACGCGTTCGCTTTATATATAATAAGAAAGCAGTTTAAGATGCATAGGTTATAGATCAACCAATCAGATTGTTGTATTTAATTGTATACTAAGCCGATTGGATCAATGGCAACCTTTGCATCATTAAATATGCAGCGGCGCACCCTAAAGCTGAGACCACACTTACTAATATACGAGTATATTCATGTTGGTCTTCAGCTTATTCTATGTTTAATACCATTTATAGATGGAGGCCAACATTTCATATACACAATTAATAGTGAGATAATTCAATTACGAAACAGATTGCCCTTAATATAACTCAGACTTTCTCCATCTGAAAGTGTTAGCGCGAGAAGTTATTTTATTAAATTAACCACCTAAGTAGTTTAGTCGGCTAAGGCGTCAGACACACGACCAGTAGGACACGGGTTCGAGCCTTGTCCGGACCATTATATAGGTTTTCGAATAATATTTCGAAGTGATCTTATATAATTGTGTATAAAAAATAATCGGCTCTCGTTGAAACCACGGATGCTTTAACATGAGAGCGACTTCGAAGGGACATTAGAGACATATATGGTTATAAGTTACACTTCATCTAAATACCGGGATGAGCTACACCAAAATAACAACAACAATAGAAGTGTACATCGCCGCTAAATTACTAATCACGTGCATGAACAACATTATAACAACGGACCCAATGATGACGCTAAAGTGATTAGTTAATTAGACTACACTGTTATACATTGTTATACACACATTCCTGCGTGGTCATCGCGCATGACCGCCCACGTGCAGACGGCTGTCTATAGCGAACCGCCGCTGTGTAAGCCAGTCCTTGAATTCCCTCAATAAACGTACAAAGTCTCTGCGCTCTTATCTATGCATACAGGCATTATGCCTATACATAACTAGTATGCTATAGACACCATATAGATGTGTATACATACCCTAGACATCCATATACTACAACACAACTTAACAGTAACGATGCCATACTTTGCCCCCCCCCCCTCCGAATAACACTAAACTCGAACGCCGCAGAGGCAGCGGATAAACCGACGCCGCTGTACAACGCTCTGATTGGTCGAGATCTCGTTTACCGCGAGAACCTCATGAATATTCACGCGAACATAAGGAAAGGTCGCGTGATCAAGGACGCGATCCGACTGCTGAAAGTGTGGATCCACCAACGCCAATTCAACACCGTTAGTAGCACAGCGACTACGATTGCTCCGTTCTATCGAGCTATAAAGCTATTGCCCGTTATCTATGATTAATAGGTAATTTACTTGATATCGGTCGATCACAGATTTAAATATAGATATTGTAACAGATATAAATACAGATATGTACTATGTTTACTTGTAATAGATATATATATATATATATATATATATATATATATAACTGCATGTAAAAGCGGGCGTCGAACTGCCAGCTGATATATGTGTAGCCATTCACACCGAACTTGCCATTGTTTATGTTCGACGATATCGGGCCGATAAAGGGCAGCTGTATTTGTTGGTGTGAAAGCACCTTTAGATACTAAACCTAAGATTAAAATCTTCCACGGATCACATATGAAAGTAAATCTAATAGAAGCACCGACATTGTAAATACTACTACATTAATGTCACATGATATTAAAGTGTAGTGTTTATGCATATATAATTAATATATATTAGAAGTCATTATTTTATTATAATAAATATAAATATTCTGTTTCTTATGGCCTCTAAATGGCTTTAAATAACACTCTAATCTCTTCTATTGTAGTAGCCCAGAAAAGTATATAATACTAATATATATATATATATATATATATATATATATATATATATATATATATATACAATTCTAATATATATATATGATATAGAGTCAATTTATAGACTATATCTAATATCTACTTTTCCTATAGATACTTTTACTAACGCATACTCGCTATTTAATTTGCTATTAACCACATTATTATCCTCTGTAGCGTATCGGTGGTTTCGACGGGTTCCAGTTGACGTTGTACGTGTCTCGGCTGGTCGAGGAGAAACACTTGACGCCGCGCATGAGCGAACAGCAATGCGTGCGAGTGATCTTCACCCGCCTGTCGGAGGAGGCGTGGCCCGCGTATCTGGCCGACAAGTGCAAAGATGATGAGGGCAGCGTCGATTACGCGGTGAACGCCTGCGTTGAAGAATACAAATTGGTTCGTGGTAGGGGAGAATAGTAATTATCTACAGTATATATCGGTATCTAATTTATCTTTCGTAATTATATAAAATTCAAGCTTGAAATTTATATATATTTTCTTTAAATAATCAATTATATTTTATAACTTATATGTATTTATAACTTAGAAAATATCTTATAAAAATAACTATTAATTATAAAATAAACTGTACAGATAATCTAGACATATCTTAATAATTTATATATAAAATAGTTAGTAATAGAAACAACATTAGTAAGATACATAAAATATTGAATACAAAATTAGATGAAAATAATTATTTTGATAAAATAGTTTATAAATATATCCTATTTGTATTAGATTGAGATTATATATATATATATTTATGCATGTATAAAATAACATACTTTTTATGTACAAATTAAACATTCATGAACATTATTTTTTATAAAACACTATAGTATTTATAATATATATTCGTTTTAAATTTGTCTACATCATAAATAAAGATAAATATGTTATAACAAATTTGAATATGAAAAAAATATATTTCTCGAATACAACATCCCCTTAATGATAATTATACTAGTACAGTTTAGTAGTATCGCTATTAATAATATTATAGTAATTCACGATGAAAATGCTGCCACACCACAAACACAGTGCATTATAGATATTAAATAACCTAAGAGCCACATAATCAACATTCACACGCACTCAAGGTATCGGCTGAGGCTAGCTTAGCTCTGAATTGCCTGGATGACAATAGGGACGGGACCGCCTTCGATAAACTGTTCATCACGAACATGTCTAACGATCTGAAGTTCGATCAGATATTGACGTAAGTACGACTGCACCTCTAGGTATCGGCTTCAGCGGGGTGTTAAGATCGTATGCATTGCCAGCTGTTTGTATCGTAGTATCAGTAAAGCGCGTAGTTATACGAGTGGATCACACAGCACTGTTACTATTACTATAAATAATGAGACAAATACGCAGGGTTTAGTCGTTAATAAATGTGGATTTAATTGTTCCATTAACATTCTTACCACCTTACCAGGTCGAGCTTGCTCGGCAGTCCATGATACGTCTTCTCCACCCTTCTCTATCACTCATCACACATTAATTACACATATATATTAACATTCACTAATGCCGATATCACATCCCTTTATGCCATTGGTTTCGATATATTCTATACATTTAATAAAAATACCCAGTTTACGATCAACGGGTTACCCATGATAGGTATATCTACGATATAGTCGTACCATTGTACACTCGAAGTAAAGTAACCACCGATTACCTCAACGTGAATGCAGTGCACCCCACCGCGCAGTATCAGCCCTACACCCCCCTATTACCCCCTATCACCACACCCCGCTGTATCAGCACTACACCACCCTATCCACCCCCCCGTATTCACCCTATCACCCCACCCCGCAGTATCAGCCCTACACCACCCTACACCCCCCTAACCCCCCTATCACCCCACCCTCAGGGTCGACATATCCAACACCGCCGCCATCGTTAAAGTGCACAGCGCGGTGGCCACTAAACAGCAGCTAATGGACGCAGGCAATGATCACATGGTGGCACTACTACCCGAGCTAAGACAGCTCGTTAAGAGAGCTCTCGGGGATAGACTTAGCGCTCCTCCTTCCTTCTACTACGGACATACCTCCGCACAGGTTACTGGTCAGGCTGAGTCTATTATAATAGTATACCTATACCTGTATACTATATTATAATTAAGAAATATTTAATAATAAATAATAGAATTATATAATATATAAAATTATATTTAGTTTCAATAAAATATCTAATTTTTTACGATTTTAAATACGATTAAGCATATTAACATTCTGTGTTATTTTACCATAATAAATTATATCATCGATATTAGTGAATACTTTAATATATCCAACACCCATATATAACATGTATATTATTTGTATGTGTGATTATTGTAATAATATACTGTATTCAGTGATAATATTCAGTGATAATATTCTGTATTAAAAATAGTTAAAAATGACATTAATTTCTCTGTGTGTATACAATATTCGATGTATGCAAATCGATGTACACTATATACTGGATAATTCATTATTCATTCATTCATTGACATATCATTATATGATATTCATTGTTTAAACGTAACCATTTTAAATCAGTGTAATTCGTTCTATTTTGTATTCGTTTTTATTATTTAATATCGCCTATAATCACAATGTGTTTTTGAAGTCATAATTAACTATTATATCATTATTATTATTATTATTTAAATTGAATATTATTTATAAAATGTGCTACTTATTTAGAAACCTGTAACTCAATTAAATATTTTATAAAAAAGATGCGCACACTTTATTATTCTTAGCATGTTTGTAATGTACAACACTAAGTAGTGTTATAAATAGTAGTAAATAATAGTCTAAATAGTACTATTTTATAGTTTTTAAAACTTCTTTTAGTAAAGTACTTAATTTTTGTTCTTAATATTGTTTTAATAATGAATCTATTGTGTTCATATCAGTGGTCAGTTACGGAAAAATGTCCGGTCAGAAGTACGAAACTGAACATCGGTCTACAATTTGACCATCAGAAGTGGACCCAAGTGCAAGATAAGTGTACAATGACCGGAGAAACCAATCAAAAGGAAATTAAAGAATTCAGACAATTCTGGGGTATAACACTTCAGAAATATTTAACATTTTCCTATTATGAATGATAATATCTATTAAATAGCATATGTAAAATAGTTAAATAACTACATAACTAAATAACTAAAGTTAAATAAGTTAAATAACATCATTAAATAAGTTAACATAACTAAATATCTAAATAACTAAACAAGTTAAATAATACAACTAAATAAATCAACATAACTATAGTTATAAACGACTACATACCTAAATAATTAACTACATAACCGCATACATATAATAAGTTCGACCTTTAATATATAACTAAATAATACGTTAACTATATAACTGAATACGTTAACGATATAACCACATATATATATATATATTATATATTATATTATATATTAACTACATGTATAAACTACATAACAGCATGCGTTGATTAGACAATAACGTAGCTACACTAACACCCCCTACGCCCCCTATAGGAGATAAATGCGAACTGAGAAGATTCGCCGACGGTTCAATCTGCGAGTCCGTACTATGGTCCCCTTCCACGACCGCCGCCGACAAGCGTACCGTGGCCTACATGATCGTGAAGTACGCGCTACGTAGACACGTGAACCTGGAGGTCATGACCTCCGCCGACCCTATGACCTTGCTGCAGCTGCCCCTGGGCGATTGTAATGTTAGTAGTACCGCCGGCGCCGCCATCTAGTGGTCATGTTAACTATGTATGCGTGTGTGTGTGTGTGTGCATAGAGTTTCGCTTTCTATCACTATTTGTGACTATTAATCTTAATATATATATATATTTAATAAATTTAGAATTTTCATATATTTTACTGAGTGGAAATTTGATTATATATATATAAATATATATATATATATATATATTATTGATAATCATTTTAATCATTTCTTTTTATTAATTTTTAATTTATATTAATCGTAATTTACCATATTTAGTTAAATACAATATGATCTTGTGTAATATATATATATATATAAACATAGATATATAGTATTCAGTTAAAGTGCTATATTTTTAAGTAATATGTACCACATATACACATACAGACATACATACACATATACACACACATACACATAGACCCTTATTAATGAATAATATTTATTTTACTTATATGCTATAAATAAATAATTAACACATGAAATTCATATGGATACAATAAAATATAGTTAAATAATAAATAAAAAAGGAACCCTTTAACCCTTTAAAATGCTTTCGAAAAAGGATACTACAAATAATAGAGTAATTATATATATATATATATATATATATACAACTGCCTGTATGGCTTAGTTAGCTAATGTATAAGACACAAGTAGTAGGACGATAGTTCGAGCTTCGTCCGGACCAGTAAAATATGTTTTAACATAATATTTAGAAGTGAACTTATATAATTTTGTATAAATAAATGATCGGCTCTCGTTAAAACCATAGATTAACATGAGAGCGGCTTCGAAGTGACATTAGAGCCATATATGGTTATAAGTAAAAACTTCATCTAAGTTCCTGGATGGGATGAAAGGATGATGAAAGATATATAATATACGTTTATTGTACTCTATAGTCAGTAGTAATACGCAGTATACACACACACACATACACACATACACGCACACATACACACACAACACTCACACACCAACACACATGTCACCCTATCAGACACCAGTAATGGACAAGACATACGGAACGGGCGAGGAGATCTACACTTCCGCTGTGGTGGCAGCCGAACAACTCTGCAAAGACCTCAGAAATCTATCCAACAACGACATCCCCCTGCTGATCGTTGCAACGCACCTCTTGTCACCCACGTTCAGAGCCACCGAGGTTTGCCCTCAGATAAGTATTAATGAATTAACGAATCAGTTATAGTAGTAATTTAGTAGTAGTATATCTGATTTAGTCGTTAATATTGTAATAATAATAATATTTGAATATTGCTATATAATAAATGAAAATTATATAAAGATATATTTAATTTTAAATGTACATTTTTGTACTAGAATTTAATATAAACATATAATTATTTGTTTATTTCTATAGCATTAATTTATCGTTAGAAAATATTTATACTTTCGATTATATATAATATAATGATTAACCATTCAATTTATTAATATAATATACTAATATAATTCTAATAACTCTTGATGTGTCTTTTCTAGAAATTATACTGAATATATATTTACAAAATCCTTTTCATATCCAATATGATAAATATAAAGGAGTAATTATTGAATATAATTCCTATATATAATACTTGCTAAATATATTGTAGACGTTTCCCCTTCGTAAAATGACCTTCAACACGATGCTAGAGGTCGACGGGAGAGAAATGTTCCCCAAGGACAAACACCCATGTCCTATGCACGTCCCTGTATTAGAAGGTAATCTAGCATATGTCTTCTTTTGACTGTGGTAATAGTAGTAGTAGTAGTATAGATTTATTTAATTTCAAATAAAAATGTTTTCATTCACAATTATTTGAATGTATATTATTATTATGTATATTTAATATTTAAAATTAATTTATTTCTGATGAATAGTAACATTGATTAAACTGTAATACATAGAGGAAAATAGTATTTATACGCATATATATTATGTAAAATATGATATTTTATATCGTAAAAAAATTAATATAATATAAAATACTAATTAATTTCTACTCACTATATAGCTCTTTCCATTAAAACATTACTAAAGCTGCTTTCTAAACAAAACAAACAGCCCGCTATCAATACTATATCAGACTATAAACATTGGGCCTATAACAGGCTGTGTTGTTGTTGTTATCAGTTGTACACACTATCTATAACATCATCGTTGACCGCCACAGTACTCTGTATGCTGGAGGCTAGCGGTCAATGGCCTGAGGACGTTAATGCATTAGCCAGAGTGAAGGCCGCCATGCTAATGAAGCTTAACATGGTGCTGAGGAGCAAACTCCGCCTGCTCACTAGAGCTAGAACCAAACACATCGACGTCTATAGGGTTTGTGCACTAGGGGGCGACGTAGACTCGTTAATTACGTATCACTTTGTTTGTATGTTTATATAGTAGTAGTAGTAGTAGTAGTAATAATAATGAACTTATCGATATCACAACAAAATAATTGGGTTTCATAATAACTTTGTATCATAAACGGGTGTGGTATCTAAATATATATATAATTATATACGTAAATATATATTTTTATATATATAATAATATATATATAGTAATACAAGGTAAAAAATGCAAACAAAAAGAACACACTATATTTAGATGAATGAAACTAAAGAGTTGCCTATGTACAAGTAATATATAATGATTGTATACTCAGATATGGGTGACACATGCACAAAATATGCAGCTATCTAATTGTGAAGCCCTTTACGAGCAAATAGCATATTAATATTATAGACTAGAAAACGATATAATAAACACAAAATTCTTATAAATCGCATTAAATACGCATATGAGAAAGCCAATAGATCACAGTAACTTCTCGTGTTAGATAATAATTAAACAATAGTCGTAGCCCGTAATTGATGTAACATATACGTAATAGTAATAGACAATACAATTAAGGATCACAGATCTTATTCGAAGCCATTCAGAAGTAGAAAGATACCGTATATTTGTATTTATATTTATTATATCATTAAGAATATGCTTCTAATCAATGATTATTATTCTTATTATTTTTATAATCTCCATTCATAGTATTATAGATAGATAGATATAGTTTTTTGGAATGGTTTAATTTCATTCTTTTTTCATTTAGTATTCATTCGCGCGTTCTTTCTTCGTTATCCGAATTACTTCAAAATAAGACCTTGGTCTTTGCCAGCTTAGATTATCAGATAATATAATTAAGATTTTAGATTTTGTTCTATATAGATAGTTCTACATTATATGTATAATGAACATCTAATTTTACACGTCTTAACAATATATATATTAATATACTAATATATCCTGCGCCAAATGAAACCCGCTCGTTTACATCACCCCTGTTATATGTCTATACGTCTATATGTATATACAATATTAATATACACATATAATTCATGAACCATATAATGGACAACTATTATGTAAATTGTTTAACTAATCGGGTTGACTCACGCATTGGCGTGCGCCGCATCGTAATTGTTAATTGTCTGCACTAAAGATATTATTCTTGTGATCACAGCGACGTAAGCTGGTATTATATTCGCGTAGATAACCTCGGCAACGTAAGCCGCTGCACCTAACATAGGCACGGCACTGTACGCCATACATACCTTACCTTACCAGGTCGAGCTTGCTCGGCAATTTACAACACGTTCTTTCCATTTATCCCTTTCTTTCATCGTAGCTGGTAATTCCTCGGTACAGAGATAACACTAAATATGACCAACATCTTCGCTTTGTTATTCATTTGCATAACCTTATAACAACCCCCGCACGCACGCGATCACAGGAGCATTACCTGTTTCGTCTGAGGATTGGCTACGCTAGAGAGATGATCCTGCATCGCATGTTCCGCGAGAATAGCGACGCCCCCTTAAAGATGATTGACACGTCGAAATCCCTTCAGCTTCAGTACCAGATCAACTACCTGCCTAAAGTCTGCAACTACATAAATGGGTTAGACTCGAATGAAGGACATTCAGCGAAGGACATTGCGTAGTTATTTTAGAATCACATTACATTTTATTTAATGATTATTAAAATTAGCTGTCTTTAATTATATATTAATTCTTGATTGTCACTTTATTTCTGGAATAAATAAAGAATTATTTCTGGTATACCTTATACATATATATATATATATATGTATCTAATTGTAGATTTCATACATATTTTATTTATGCTTTAATTTAAATTTGTATTATTTGTTAGTATTCCAATTACAATAAATATTATAATATAAATGTAAACATTGAATTTACAATTGATATATTAGAATATGAAATCAGGTTTACAGGTTTGTATCAGATATTTCATAAAAGCTAGATAGGCAATATTACTTATATTTAATACTATACTTTTTTTAATATTTTTATTTTATAGTTTAAATATACTTAAAAGTGACATTACATTTTTCAACAACACAATTATTTTTTGTAAATTTACAATATATTACATTTTTTTTTTAAATTATTTGGTGAAATAAAACATGAAATACTCATTTTAAAACAATACAACTAAATAAATATCATATGAATGTAATTACCAAATGAAATTAATTTGGTAAACATCATTTACAAATTACTAATATTTTATTAAAATATATGTTAGATTTTCATAATTTATATATTTAATTAAAATTTATTTTTATATATATATTATATTTTTTTTGGTGGTGTCCTTTCATCCCATCAATAAACTTAAATGAAGTTTTCACTTATAACCATATGGCTCTAATATTCCTTCGAAGCCGCTCTCATGGTAAGGCATCCATGGTTTTAACGAGAGCATATCATTTATTTATACACAATCATATATGATCACTTCTAAATATTATTTTAAGACCTATTTTCATGGTCCTGATGGGACTTGAACCCGTGTCCTACTGCTTGTGTGTCTGACGCCTTAACCAACTGAGCCACACAGGCAGTTATATATCTATATTATAATTTAATGTATATGTGGTGTTGTGGATACTTCATAGGTGGCATTATATAGAGAATGCTAGAAGGTTGAAATATTATTATTATTATTATATATTGTGAATATTATATATGGATTCATTTAATTTGTTATTTATAAGATAAAATAAAACATAAAAATAAATAATTTACTTTAGATTCTAATTATTCTGAATAATGATTGAATACAACTCAAGCTTACATAATGTATGATAAATTTTCGGATAATTTAATATTATGGGTTCTATACATAGATATTTACGTGTATTTTATAAGAAAAAGAGTGTTCTACTAAAAGTATATTATCTGTTTTTTATTTTATTTATTCAATACAATATTTAATAATTTTTATTTAAAATTCTAAAAATGATATTATATTCTTAAATTATGACGATTATTAAATTAAATTAATTTTTTTTATAATTTATTATAATATATTTAAATTATATATTTTAAAAGTTGTTATTTTATAGTTATATGTTACGTAAAAACATTATTTGTATATCATTTTAAAGATAATATTAGCTATTTTAATAATATCATATAAATTAAATTTGATACACCCTTTTTTTGTTTCTCAATTTCAGTCATCGCACCAACCCTTAATCAGTATATCATATATAATATTGTATATATTATTTTATTTAATATATAGTATTGATATATAATAACTAAAATCAAGATAAACTAATATTAAAAAGTATTGTCACTTTAAAAATAATCGTTTTTACTTTCTTGTAAACGTTAAAGCAATGAACGTCAATTTCCATTTAAAAAATATTTCATAACTTTTAAAAAAATATTTAAAATTATTACAATATCAAAAATAAATATATACAAAACAATATAACAAGCCTATAATCTATAATACGATAATACTGACCGCTAATATTATCTAGCATATTCCATCAGTGTTATTAAAGTGAACCGAGTATTTTATAATCACTTTAAACGTTGATTATTAATATATTAGTGGTCCATATTTATATTATAATTCTTTTCATCACTTTATTTCTGGTGGAAATAAAGCATTATTTCGAGTGTAAATAAACCTTATTTTGTACCTGAATTATAATTAGCCATTATTAATTAGCATTTGTTACCTTTATAATTTATTAAATATGAATAGTATATGTGCAATGTACTATTCAATGTTACATATACTATATAACAAAACCTCCTGACCGATAATACCACCTAACCTAACCTATACCCCCTAACAGAGTGAATCAAGCCAACCTAACGAGCTACGGCAGTGCGTGTAGACTGTGCAAGAGATGGCTGTCCTCTCAGATGTTACTGGACGATAGTTGTATGTTCACTGAGCTCAGCGTCGAGTTGATCGTGGCCTATCTGTACATACAACCCCTTCCATTCTCTACACCAGTGTTAGTAGAGTGGGGTGGGGGTAGGGGTGGTATAAGTGGAGCTGATAGTGGGTTATCTGTACATACAACCCTTGCCATTCTCTACGCCAGTGTTAGTGGGGTGGGGTGGTACTAGGAGTGGGTTGATATTGGCGTATCTGTAAATACAACCCCTGCCATTCTCTACACCAGTGTTAGTAGAGTGGGGTGGGGGTAGTGTTGGATAGTGGTATAAATAGAGTCTTTTCTCTACACCTGCGTTAGTTTTATATGGCGGGATGGAGTAACACCTTTATCTCATTATATACAACCCCGTTCTTTATACAAATATAAATATTTAACAGATCCAGTAGTGGTCGTAGGTCGTTGCTATTTTATCTCATTATATACGCAATATTAATGTATAAAATCAAAGCAGTGCCGTGTAATACGAATGAGATATATTTAGTCCTCTTAATTTGTTTATATTCGTAAATTGTTCATAAAACTAGAGAAATAAGCCCCCGTTAATAGATAACATTGAACCATTGACCCCATTGATATATCTATAATAGCAATATATTTTGATACGTCTAAATATACTTATTTGTCTTGAATTTGTTGAACATTTTCTTAACAAATTGCGATAAGATATTTTTTATGGACAATATTATTAAAAAATCGCGAAAAATTACCCCCACTTTAAATGCGCTATACTTTTAAATAGATAGAATTTATTCTCCCAAATATTGAATATACATTAAAAGTTACCCGTAAGCTATAAATTGTATTATAATAAGACTTATATTAATGTAGCGTACATTACTTTGAACCTCATTATCTGCGCGCGGTTACTCCACCCATACAATGACGACATGCATACGTGTAACTGAAGCTGACCCCCCCCCTATAGGACTCCTAACGTAGCGTTCAGGAGGTTTCTGAACCTGCTAGCTAGTTACAACTTCACGTCGAAGCCTCTCATCGTGAACTTCAATGAAGAACTGACCGGTTAGTTGTGCTGACCCGAGGCCACCCTACTGCTTAGCTTAGTATGGGGTGACCATTCTCTGTGACCACCCTACTGCTTGGGGTAGTATGGGGTAACCTACTAAGGGGTGTTAATCCAGGTTAAGGGGTTATCCAACTCTCTACAGATTAATAATATTTTAAGGGGAAACACATTCTAAAGTGGTTATCCAACTCTCTAAGGGAGTTAATAACCTTATTAATAACCCTATATGGGTTAATAACTTCTACGGGCACTAATAATTCATCAATTCTCAATTCATTCCTAATGAGCTGATTACTTCCTATGGGGAAAATAATATTCTCCATAAATGCTTACTTAATATGAGTTATGGTAGCGATGCATATATATAGATTTCTTAATAATATATACTATCCATCAGTAACTTTACTAATTCATAACTACTACTATGCCAGGGTATTTTGGTTTAACATTTACACCTGGTTTACATGCTGGGATTGTAGCATAAAATAGTAAATTGTAAGGAATTAGCTCTCTCTTGAATATGATTGTAAAAACTTTAAACATCTAACAACGATTCTCAGATTATAATAGTACCGCTACCACCACTTAGGGGCTGATTTCTCTCGTATCGAGTCGTTATTCAAGAAACAGAAACGAGAAGACCTACCATCCATGTTGATAGTGACGCCGCAGGATGTTGATGATACCATGATGTGGAAGCGACAGGTTATAGCCGTATTCAGTAGTAGTAGTAGTAAAGATGTGAGATCACTCCCCACATAATAAACATAACTACGAGTAACCTAGTTGCCAAGTAACTTAGTATCATTCATTGAAATATATATATTTATCATATGGTAATCACTGTAAGGGGAATATGACATTCCCCGTACGATTCAAGATATTCCTTAAGTCAAGGGCTTAATGTAAGTAATCGCTGTAATACAATTCAGATTTTAGATAAAATATCAAACAAGGTTTTAAATGCTTAATTAATATATCTCTTATTTATTTCATAAGTATAATTTTAAAATGTGATAATAAATTGAATCAATGTATAATTATAATAAACGCCTAATTTTGATATAATGAAAAATGGAATTTGTATCTATAATTTGCCTAAGTGGCATGTGTTCCCTTCAGAAAATATATGGTAGCGAATATATAGTAGAAGTACAGCGTTATAATGTTTATCTACTTAACAGATACATATTTGACATAACTTCTAATCTTAATTCCCAAATTCAAAAGACACCAGTTATTATGTATTTAAATCACAAATTAAAAACTACTTGATATGAAATCTAACTATTTTAACCTCTATTATTATTATCCTCATCGCTTCCATTAATTATTGTTATTATTATTACTAGTACTATTATTTAAACACCGTCGCTAATAACACATCCAACAATAGTAATCGTATATATTACGCGAGTTTTTTATGAATAATGACAACCCTCAGGTGGCTCCATCTACGGTGGTGTTCAACTACTGCAGATCACTAGCCAAACAAGCCGTTCGACAAGACTTTCAATCCGAACACTTTATCGTCAAGGTTAACGAGCGATATATTCACTGTTAATGTAACAACTTCATCACAACGGAACTTATTTCTTATGTTCATTGTTCATTTCTATAACGTAATATTGTTCGAATACATCGATACATCGATAACAATATAATAACAATGCTAATAAATTGATCTATTGATCGTATTTATTTATTAAAGCACTACAAGTAATTTTAGTAGTGATCGTCAGAAGTGGTACACTGTGCCATACGAATAATGTATCCTATCTAATACCCGTACAATACCACTATCCACAGACTCCGTACAATATCCCTTACCAACGCAGAACCTGTCTAATACCCCGTAACCACGCCCTCCTATCTACACCCCACAGAGCCTGTTCACACCCAGCTACGATTGTTTCGACGCCGTCCTAACGCTACAAACGAGACAACTATGTCGCGGCTACCAAGCGCTAAGCCCCGCCCCCAATGCCTGCGTCCCCTACGAAGGAAGCCTGCGTGCCACCAATAAGCTTCCTGTCAGCGAATACGACCCGGCCGTGATCTATCTGACACTGTTGAGGGTTAGCGATGGTGGGGTGTCTAGAGTAATACTGCCCTCAGTAACGGATATATCATTCCCCTATCTGACACTGTTAAGGGTTAGCGATGGTGGGGTGTCTAGAGTAATACTGCCCTCAGTAACGGGTATATCATTCCTCTATCTAACACTGTTGAGGGATAGTGATGTATGTGTTTGTGTACATTAAATGTATATTTCATCAATTAATTACTGTAACAAAAATTTATGTGGAGATTATTTACGATTTCTTTAAAACACTAGCAAGCCTTGCTAAGCGAGGTAATCTGTAATCTAAAACGTAGTATATATTGGTAGAAGTATATAGAAGTTAACATTTCAGAGTAACTTATAGTATTGAAATTAATGATGGCTCTAGATAGAGTTTATATAGAGGTTAGATAGAGGCTAGATAGAGGCATCAAGCTAATACCCAAACTATTAAAAAAAAAAAGATGAACCCGCGAGAGATATTTAATAACTCAACAACACAATACATTTAATGTTTCACTACTACATCTGTTACTACTAAACTAACTGCTGCAACCCGCGCGTAGGATTCATTCGATGAGATAGCAGTGTTCTTCCACGATGTGCACGGGGGTGATAAGATAGCTGTTCTCTGGAGACCCAACTGTTTCAAGGTTAGCCCCACTCCCCCCCATGCATCAAACTAAGCCCCGCTATCTCTTGTCCTGTTCTAGTTAGCCCTACTCCCCCCATGCATTAAACTAAGCCCCGCCAGATAAATGTTATTTTAAATATGTAGATATGTAAATGTTGATATATCATGTTTTTATGATTGCGAGAGATGTATATATATGAGAAATAAGCTAAATAATATATTTTATCAGCATGAAATATTAGATTATAAGATATACAAAGATTATATTTTTGTTCTCACAAAATAGTATTAACTTATTCTAAATAAGCATAGAGCTAGAGAGAAATAGAGTGGTAATACTCAATGCCTCACAACATAAGCTAATGCCGAAATAAAAAATCAGCCATATTGAGGTGACAAAATATTAAAATATAATATTCTTTTAATCATAACTTTTTTATTATTAATTATATCAAAAAAGTAAAATATGAAACTTATATTACTTTTTTATCCTCTTTCCAATGGTATTATTAATTTTATTCTAGCTACAAAATAAAAAATCAAATAGGTCAAATCCGCCATTTTGAGGTGACTAAATTAGATTGACGCTTACCGCATGTCAGATACCTTGTTTACTACTCTATTTCTCTATAGCTCTATGGAAATAAGCTACACTAATAATTATCAAAGTTTATACAAGACTGGTGAGTGATTTAATAACTTTGCAGCTATACTTCTACACGCTTAACGATAATAATAAAACATTTATTTTAGGAGGATTCTAAAGATTCGGAGTATCGTGAAAATAAAGTGAAGGCAATCGTCGAAGATTTTGAAATCCTCGGAAAAGGAATCGTAAAAGATATCGAAATCAAATAATGAATTATTTATTATGAAATATTTTATTCGTTTTTATCACGTAGTTAGTGTAATATCGATAATAATTTATTATTACAAATACACGAAATATTAATAAAAATATATTGTCATAAAAATACGAATATAATAATAATTGAGTATACTATATATTATACTATGTATTTAAACTTCTACTAGTAATCATCTACTAGTGATCGTAGTGTAGTTAAGAGTTGGTATCGTACGATAAGATGGCTTCGAAGTCCCTGTAACTGATGATGCCGTCACCATCTATATCTATATTCCTGTGAGGGGGGTGTGACATCTCGTTATCATGGGGGGTGTGAGGGTGTTGTGTACCTCGTAGGGTGTAGATCGATAAAGGGCACAAATGCCCTCGATCGAATGTTAAGCCCTTAAATATGATTAGGTAGGGGGAAGTGATTTAACATGAAAAATATAAATACTCTCAAATTTCCATTTATAAGTATGAATTCATATAATATAATTATAATTGTGTATCAAATTAATGCGCGCGGGCATAAGTTGCACCTGTAGAAATTGCCTATTTTACGGTGTGTGTTTCTTGCAGAGAATGTGTGCATTTAATCGATCTAACCCCATTGTATAATAGAGGTGCTAACTTGTAGATTTCATTTTTCACGTTTTGTTTCATCGATGGTAAAACAGATCTTATCATTGCGTCCACGTCGCAAGCAAGTAAATATCCCCTATCTGTATGTGTGTGTAGTTCATGATATGTAGTGGTTAAATGTAGGCAATATAAAGAATATATAATAGTTATTATTAAAATTCAAACAAATAGAAATAAGTTATGTTATTAATTATATATATATATATATATAGTAAATGAAATTAAAGATATATTAGTAATACAAATTTATGATAGATAATAATTATTATTAAAATATTATAATCAGTAATAGTTGATATTAATAATTTGACATATAAATTAATATTAAAGCCATATCAGTAACAACGAACATTTATAATCGCATAATAGGAAAGCATTCCTAATGAGATCGTAGTTATCGATATCGTGAGCTAGCTTCACGATTAGTGTTATGAAGCAATCGAGAGTCATGCCCCTTCCCAAGTCTTTGGTAGTAGCCGATACACCGATAGTGGACATTTGCTTCTGTAAATCTGCCTACATTGTAGTGTAGTATTGATTGATAATTTATTTAAGCAAATACATAAAAAGTCAAAATATATAATCGAAAGTATAAAGTATAAACATTTGCTAAAGATAACATATTTTATAGAACTAATACGAAATTAAAATATTTTATATTACCGTAAATTATTATTTTATAATTGTGTAGTGTGTTTATGTTTTAGTGAATTCTGAATGCCAAAGGGAACAGTCGTGTTTTTTACATTCATTTATCATTTATAATATTTTATTTATATTTCCTTTGCTGAATACCAGGAATTTATAAAATATATATTTTTGATTTACATTTCTTTTGTCTGGATGTTACATATTTTTTTTTCTTCATCAATTTTGATAAATTTTGATATCATTTTATTATAGTGTAATGTATATTTAGTAATTTTTTTTATTGATTTTTATAGTGCATGGTATGTACTGCATATATATGTTGTAGTATGAAAGTGTCGATTTTAATATGGATTATATTAGATTTATGAGATATTTGCATATAAATTTATATATCTACATATATATTTTGGTATTTTTATACATAAATACATACACATATATATAATATGACTAGATCAAGCAAGAAAACTACATCATTAAACAATACCAAGCTTATTGATAACGATGATGTAGATGGTTTTAAAGATATCGGATTTATTTAATGAAAAAATAAGTATGATCAAATCTGTTAATGCTATTATCATTAACATATTAAATATAATCTTAAATAATCAGAATTACATTATCAAATCAATAATCAAATAAATATTAATAATTTAAATATTTGTGCTAGTATAACTTCCAAAAACATAATTGATAAAATATCAACATCAATAGGAGATAAACTATAGCAGAATCATTATCTAAATCAAATGTATCGATACATAAAAAAGATACAATTCGTTGCTACTCCTCATATAATATTGATGAATATAAAGATATCAATTTATCAAGTAGAAATACTGATAGTAACAAAATTGATAATCACATGTTAAAGAACACACGTTAATGTTAAAGAAATTAAGAATGGTAAATTTCATTTGGAAAATCATTAGGAATGCTTTCCTATTATGCGATTATAAATGTTCGTTGTTACTGATATGGCTTTAATATTAATTTATATGTCAAATTATTAATATCAGTAATAGTTGATATTAATAATTTGACATATAAATTAATATTAAAGCCATATCAGTAACAACGAACATTTATAATCGCATAATAGGAAAGCATTCCTAATGAGATCGTAGTTATCGATATCGTGAGCTAGCTTCACGATTAGTGTTATGAAGCAATCGAGAGTCATGTCCCTTCCCAAGTCTTTGGTAGTAGCCGATACACCGATAGTGGACATTTGCTTCTGTAAATCTGCCTACATTGTAGTGTAGTATTGATTGATAATTTATTTAAGCAAATACATAAAAAGTCAAAATATATAATCGAAAGTATAAAGTATAAACATTTGCTAAAGATAACATATTTTATAGAACTAATACGAAATTAAAATATTTTATATTACCGTAAATTATTATTTTATAATTGTGTAGTGTGTTTATGTTTTAGTGAATTCTGAATGCCAAAGGGAACAGTCGTGTTTTTTACATTCATTTATCATTTATAATATTTTATTTATATTTCCTTTGCTGAATACCAGGAATTTATAAAATATATATTTTTGATTTACATTTCTTTTGTCTGGATGTTACATATTTTTTTTTCTTCATCAATTTTGATAAATTTTGATATCATTTTATTATAGTGTAATGTATATTTAGTAATTTTTTTTATTGATTTTTATAGTGCATGGTATGTACTGCATATATATGTTGTAGTATGAAAGTGTCGATTTTAATATGGATTATATTAGATTTATGAGATATTTGCATATAAATTTATATATCTACATATATATTTTGGTATTTTTATACATAAATACATACACATATATATAATATGACTAGATCAAGCAAGAAAACTACATCATTAAACAATACCAAGCTTATTGATAACGATGATGTAGATGGTTTTAAAGATATCGGATTTATTTAATGAAAAAATAAGTATGATCAAATCTGTTAATGCTATTATCATTAACATATTAAATATAATCTTAAATAATCAGAATTACATTATCAAATCAATAACCTCACATATTAATAATTTAAATATTTGTGCTAGTATAACTTCCAAAAACATAATTGATAAAATATCAACATCAATAGGAGATAAACTATAGCAGAATCATTATCTAAATCAAATGTATCGATACATAAAAAAGATACAATTCGTTGCTACTCCTCATATAATATTGATGAATATAAAGATATCAATTTATCAAGTAGAAATACTGATAGTAACAAAATTGATAATCACATGTTAAAGAACACACGTTAATGTTAAAGAAATTAAGAATGGTAAATTTCATTTGGAAAATCATTTTAGACTAGGAAATCTTAAAAAATATAAAGATACCAAATCTAATAAACATAAATAATGACCTCTTTAATTTATTTTTGTTAAATTCGAATTAAAGCCAAATTGTATATCTCAATTATCTAATCTAAAACATATTGATAATAAAATTATAATAATAAACAATTAAAAGAAATGATAGTAAAAATAATAGTTATATAAGAATTATAAGAATATAATAATTATATAAGAAATGTTATAATTAAAAGAATATGGTTATAAGTTTATCATACATTTTTTTTAATAACAACTTCAATATTATTAAAATAAAATTAAATGATCAACTTACTAGTAATGAATTATAAGTTATTATCAATATATTCTTATATGTTATAAAAAAAGAGGTAATATATCAATATTTATTTTAAATATAAGTTGTTTTAATAATAATATTAACCTTTTTACTGAATATCTGAGTTATATAAAAAATAAATTCAATATAATACTTTAAACTGAAACTTGGCCTAGGAGTCTTTATAAACCTTCAATTTATTTTCCTATATATAATGTATTTCAGTTTAATCGTTTGTGTAAGAAAAAGAAGCGAGGTGATCGAGTATTATCTTTAGTTGATAAAAGTTTGGAAGCTTCTATTGTCGAAGAGTTAACTTATCAAATACCCGATGATATTGATATTGTGACTATTAAAATTATCTTTTATAATGTTTCTTATAATGATATACACATCTTTTTATTATATAGACAACCAAATTATAATAAACAATTATTTATGGTTTTATTTATAAACATATTTCTAATTTTAATTTTTCTAATTTAATTCGTTGTCGTTATTTTAATATAAATTTATTAGATAAGTTATATTCACGTGCATTTTTTAATATTTTAAATCAATTAGGATTAATTAGTAGACTTATTGATACACCAACATATATTATAACACAATATCCACTCAAATTGATAATTTTTTATTAATTCTTTATTTGGTACTTTTCAACACATATATCAGATCATTTACCTAATCATTCATACTAATAATAATAATAATAATAGAATTAAATGGATTAAAAATCAAAAATTATATTTATATGGATTAGATAAGGTTAACTTGTCATGCATTTAACTTATTAAATATGCTTAAATATATAATCAAACTAGATAATATCATTAAGAGAAATTATTCATTATAACAAAGTAGTTTCATAATATTAAATAGAATACATTATGTAAAAATTAATATATGTATGTATATATATAAAGATAAGATATATATAAGAACTAAAAAAACCGTTATATGGTGTATTATATAAATATGTAATAAGAGAGAAAATATTATAATTTAGCCATTTTTTTTAAAATAACTATTTATAATCATTATTTTTTAATAATATCTAATTATATATAATATATATATTTATATATATATATATATATATATATATATATATTTACTTAGTATAAAAAGTATTTCAGCCTAGCTATTATAATTAAAATATTTATATATAATAATAATATTTATTAGAAGAATTAAAATTATTTTTTTTTAAATTACAATGATATTTATATAATGTTTTCTTCTAAATGGCTTCAAAATAATATAAATACTTTCAATATATATATATATTGAGTTTCTATTCCTTGTTTGCAATGTTATGTAATAAAAATAATTCTATTAATCTTGATTATTAATGTATCGCCGATCACTTGCGTGCAGATTAATGAAATAAGATGACATAGATAACTGATGCGAACGTACCTTACTCGGCTTATACCCGAACAACACCAGGTAGGCTATCTTGTATTCGCTCCTCGTCAGATATCCTTTGTTTCCATCGTCGTACTGCTTGAATATCTGCATTTCAAAAGTAATATATTAATATCTGTGTGTCTAACGTGACAGTTAGGATGGTATAATATAATTTATATATATATAAATATAGGTGATCACGTTTCCTTTGATGGAATACATGGTGAAGTATTGCCTAACTTTATTATGATTATGATTACATGGTCAACTGTAAATCATGTTAGTGATACTTAGTATGTATATGGTTATGGCAAAAAATAGAAAATTTAGATAAATAACGAATGGCAAACTATATTATAATAATTGTCATGAATAAGGTTTATTTATATTGATGATTTTAATCCATAAACGATACACGTACAGTGTACGTCGTACACAGTATGTCGTACAGTGATGTATTCAATTATATTCAAGTTCCTATATTATTTCGACACCATTAATGAACTATGTAGTTGGGGTCATAGTAATTTGTGTTTACTAAATCTTATCTCTAATTGAGATACAAAATATATTATAATATATATATATATATATATATATATATATATATATATGTGTGTGTGTATATTAAATATGTATATATTATTATTATACTACCTACAGTTTTAAACGTGTCCCTAATTATTATGGTACCTGGTCAAAAAATTTAGATTTTTTATTAAATATGGTTACGAGTAACAATATTATATTATAGTATATATATATTGAATATAGCATAATGAAATATATACATACTATATACGATCATCATTAGTTAATATTTAAATTATATTAATTTAATAAATATACATTTTTAAATAAAATGTCCGTTATTCAGTTACAACCCTTTAAGGACTATAATTATTAGGTATAATAATATTATATTATAATATTATATAATAATTATAATATATAAAATATTTAATATTCATTCAATTTATTAATTTTCTATTTATCTATTTATAATTTAATATTATTTAACATTATTTATTAAAATATACATACCCTTTCCACGTTAAGAGTATTGAATATCAACTTATCCATATTCAAATATCTCTAATTATAATTTAAATTATCAACATTACTTTAATAAGTAGATCAACTATAATAAGTATAATCAAAAGAGAATAGTGTTGATTCAATCATTGAACTTCAATGTAATACATTATCATAATATCATAATCATATGATAATCATTATCATAATCATTATGATAATGATTATGATTTAAGTTTTTAATTTTTAATTATTATTAATTTAATAATTACTATTAGTAATGATACCACAGTATTTATTATGTTAGTATGATTATTATATTAAATATAATGATAAATATAAATCATAATTTAACAATATAATTATATAAATTACGAAGAAATATATATATTTAATATTTAGTACTAAAATTTTAAAATCATTTGATTATATTGGAAACCCTTTTATTTACCAATGATTATAAAATAATTACTAAATTAAGAAGCATTTGCAGATATGGTTTGTATCAATGCTAAGATTTTCCAAAGGAATGCATCGCAGAATCCTTGATCACGCTTTAAAGCTTGGGGTTTGTTTGTATGTAGCCAGTAAGACTAACGGTAATCTCGAACAACTAAGCTAGGAGAACTTTTGAGTAATCTCGGAAGATTTATTAAACAATGTTTATTTCATAATTATCCCATTATTGATAACTTAATTATTAAATTCTTAAATACTGATTCCAAATATACGTATAAATAATTACTAGAGGATAAAATTAAAGAAGTTAAGAATACTTATCTATAGAATTATCTACCATACTGATAAAGTAAAATTAATTTAATCATATAAGATACAATGTTGAACGAAGTAAAAAATATATATTAGATATGGATGGCCAGATAACAACTCCTTAACAACATGTGTTATTGAATAATCTAGAAGTAGAAATGAACTTAACATCTATAACGAGTTATTAAGTATTATATTGTTTTTTTCGTAATATTATTGGTATGTTTTGTTATTAACGTCATCTGTTTTTTGTATAGGTATTGTAATATAATATATATAATTAGACACGCCCACATTATTAGTGATAAACACTTCACTTGTATCTTAGCAGTCAAACCAATAGCACTTACGTTAATCTATAATAGATAATACTATATACCCCAAACCACGAAGAATCATCTGCAGAGTACTCTGGCAGATATCTTGAAGCTACTCAAAGGTAATACATCCTACATATAATAGTATACCCAATACATATATTATATATCAATTGGTTCGTCTATAGAGTTATAACTTATATATTAAGATTATGATAATCTTATCCTAAATATATAATGTATAATATATATATAATATATGTATTGGGTATACTATTATATGTAGGATGTATTACCTTTGAGTAGCTTCAAGATATCTGCCAGAGTACTCTGCAGATGATTCTTCGTGGTTTGGGGTATATAGTATTATCTATTATAGATTAACGTAAGTGTTATTGGTTTGACTGCTAAGATACAAGTGAAGTGTTTATCACTAATAATGTGGGCGTGTCTAATTATATATATTATATTACACCCTTATACCAAATTTTTAATCTAAAATTTATACACCTTAAATAATCACAAGTGAAGTGTTTATCACTAATAATGTGGGCGTGTCTAATTATATATTTTGTTACATATTATATTACACCCTTATACCAAATTTTTAATCTAAAATTTCTACACCTTAAATCCCATGAGGCATATGGCTCCTCATTGCTCAATCAAGCGTTGAGGTGGTCTAACCTCCCTACCTGATCTTGTAACAATTGTGTTTTTTTCAACTGGTACTAGATCTATCCTATTACGCCTGATTGTGTTGTCATTTGATTTTATTGTGTACGTTCTTTCATTGTTATCATCGAATTGTATTACGGTTCCCATTCTGTCCATGTCTTTAATATAGACATCTTCATCCAGTGCCAATCTTCTTTTAGTTTTTGATAGTTTGTTGTCGCTGTACTGTTTTTCCTTGAGTTTCTTCTCCATGACCTTCTTTTTGAATTCAACATGATCTTTTTCGAGCATCATATTTTGATTTAGTAGATCTGGTAATGTCGTATTTAATCTACGATTCATTAACAACTCAGCTGGGGATCTACCGAAAGATAATGGTGTATTTCGATATGACAATAGACCTAAATATGGGTCTTCAGATTTCTCCATGATCTGCTTTAGCGTTTGTATAGCTCTTTCAGCTACTCCGTTGCCTTTTGGATATTTTGGTGATGATGTTAAATGTTTAAACTTGTATGTTTTGGAAAATTCTTTGAATTCTTCGCTGCTGTATTGAGTTCCGTTATCTGAGATCATGTTCTCAGGAATACCGTGTCGTGCAAATATTGATTTTAATGACGAAATTATTGTGATCGATCTCATGTCTTTCAATAACATCGTTTCAATATATCGGGAATAATAATCCACCACTATAATGTATTTTTGTTGCTTGAATTGAAATAAGTCTGAGCCTACTGTTTCCCAAGCTTTGGAAGGTACTGGTACTATCTTTACAGGTTCTCGTTGAGTCCTTGCATTTATATTGCAGTTTATACATTCCCTTATTTCCTTGTCGATATCGTTTGAGATACCAAACCAAAACACACTCTTTTTTGCCCTTTCTAGACATTTCGTGATTCCTAAGTGTCCTATATGGATATTTCTTAACATTTCTTTTCTCATACTGACAGGTATAATAGCTCTATTCTGGTACGTTAAGCAACCTTGAATCGTTGATAAATATTGTTGGCTATTATAATATTTTCGACCTAAATTATGTTTCAAATCTGATTTTGTCCATCCTTCAATAATCTTCTTCTTCAACCATGTTATCTCTGGATCATTATTCTGAGCTTTGATTATAGATTGTATTTTACATGATTCCCCAGGTACGAAAACACTACTTGCCATCTCTTCGGTTTCGATTTCTAATAGGTCGCACCCTGTATCTTTCGAAGGGTATCTTGATAATGTATCGGCAATGATATTGTTTTTACCGGGTATATATTTCATGTTTACGGCATATCTCATCAATCGTATTCTGTACCTTTGGATTATTATAGGCACCTTCTCTATTTCTTTGCTTCCTAATAGAGTTATTAAAGGTTTATGATCGGTTTCTACGTATATGGGTGCACCTACTATATAATAGTTAAATCTTTCAAGAGCCCATACTACGCCCAACGCTTCCTTCTCTATAGTTGCGTATCTTTTCTCAGTATCACTTAGGGATCTACTGGCTGCTCCAATCATTTTTCGGTTTCCGTTTTCGTCTTATTGTGTTAGTATCGCACCTATACCGTGATCCGATGCGTCTGTTGTCAATATTGTTTTCTTGTTAACATCGAAATACGATAATGTCTTCGTATTCTGTAACTCTTCTTTCAATATTCTGAAACTTTCTTCTTGCTTCGTATCCCAAATCCAAGAACAATCTTTCCTAAGCAATTCTCTTAATGGAGCACTGTATTCGGATATATTTGGGTTAAATCGAGAAAATTGGTTTATCATCCCAAGAAAACTCCTGACACTTTTACTCATATCTATGATTCCTTGGACTTTTTGTCCAGCTTTAATTCCTTTACTGGTAATTTTAAACCCTAAGAAATCTACTTCTTCTTTACGGAATACACATTTATTTTTATTTAATGTCAATCCTGATTCTACTATTTTATTGAGTACTGTTTTTAGATTTCTATCATGTTCGTCTGCATCCATTCCCATTACTAATACGTCATCCACGTGTACGATTAGCCCCTTGCAGTCTTTTAAGATTTTAGATATTTCTTTACAAAATATTTCGGGAGCTGAGGTTAAGCCAAACGGTAATTTTTTATAATAATACCTCCCCCATGGCGTTAGGAATGTTGTCAATGCCCAGCATTTTTTTTCTAATGGAATTTGCCAAAACCCTGAATTTGCATCCAATTTTGAAAAAATGTTTCCTTTGATTTTACTTAGACTACCCTCGACCGTTTCCATAGGATGTATCTCTCGTTTCACTGCTGCATTTAACTTCGTTAAATCTGTGCAAATTCTTATTTTACCGTTTCCTTTCTTTGCAATAACCATTGGGCTACACCATTCTGTGGGACCACATGCTTCTTCGATTACTCCTAATTCGATCATTTTCTGTAGTTCGTTTTGGACTTCCGTTTGTTGATGTACTGGAACTGGTCTTGGTACATTAATTGAATATGGTTTTATTCCCTCTTTTATTTCAATTTTGTATTTCCTATTAATACTTCCTAATCCATCAAATAATTTAGGATCCAGCTGGCAATCTAGCGCATCTACTAATTTGACAATATCCAATTCTATTGATGCCTTTCTCGAGAGTAAACCTGTCATTTGTTTTTCTAAAATGAATATGTCCTCTTTTATTGTTTTACCTTTATATGTAATCAATGCTTCTAAGTATCCCTTAGCATTAATTTCAGTATTATTTGGTCCTCTTAATATTATATTAGTCTTCTTTAAAATTGGTAATAACTTATTATATGGCATTACGGATACGCTTGCGCCTGTATCTATCTTAAACTTAATAACTTTTTCGAATTGTTCACAATTTACTGTTAAATCTTTTATCCATTTATTTTGTTCAATGTTAGTTTTAATTTCGCCTAAAAATATAAAATTTTCGTCTATTTTTGAACAACAAATTTCATTTGTTTCGTATGTTCGCTGATTGTAGTTATCACTCCTTGATTTACAAGACTTTGCCCAGTGTCCTAACTTGTTACAGATATTGCATTTTGTGTTGAATGCTTTACATGACCTTGGTTCATGTATTCGATCACATCTGCCGCATTTTTTTTTATTAAACTTTTGGCTTGGTTTATTATAAGTTTCGTTATTCTTATATTTATTGATTTTTTTGTTAATATAATCAATATTTTCGTATTCTTTATTATTGATTTTCTGCATTTGGTTATTACTTGTTTCTTTTATTTTTGTAGCTTGGACTACCTCTTCGGCTGTAATTTCTTTACCTTTAACTTCTTGTAGGAATCTCTGGCGTAAATTATTGTCAATCATGCCTATGATGATTCTATCTTTGATCAATGAATCTTTCAAATCTTTGAATTCGCAAGTCATAGCCAGTTTTCGTAATTCAGCATAGTAGCATTCAATATTCTCGCTTTCAAATTGATCACGTTTAAAAAATACATATCTTTCATATGTCAAGTTTCTTTTTGGAATGAAATACGCTTTAAACTTTTCTTTTATCCACTCTAAGTTTTTCTTACCAGAGGATTTTGTTTTTTTTTCATCTATCATTACTTCGATAGTTTCATCTTCAAATGAATTGTATATATCTACGCCATCTGATCCTATTGTATTTAGAAATATACCGACTTGTGACTTTTCTGATTTGTTTTCCAATTCTCTAGCATTTTCATAAATTTCATAAGATTGTATCCATCTTTTATATATTTCGGCCCCTCTGATTTTATCTACAATTAATATTTCTGGGATTCTACATTCACTCATTTTTATAATAAATGTACTAATATTATGTTATTTCTGTAAATTCTGTGTGAATATAAATATATTTATATATATATTAAACAACCTATTCTATGGTATTAAATTAATTACCCATAAGATAGTTATATACACTATTAAAATAAACAATTAATAATATCCAGTAACTTATTATGTAATAAATATACAATGTATATTTTTATATATTTAATTAATTTTTAATTAGTTTTTTTTTTTTTTTTTCTAATTAATTTTTAATTAATTTACAATAACAACTTGTTATGTAATAATCTAAGTACACTGTACTTAATGTATGTCGAGTCTAATAATAAGCTTGCCTTATAATTATGATTTTAATCCCAAATCTTAATACCACGTAACTAATATCACTATTTAACTATCTAGTTAAAGAACAACCGCTGTCACCATGTAATATGTTATTATATATCAATTGGTTCGTCTATAGAGTTATAACTTATATATTAAGATTATGATAATCTTATCCTAAATATATAAATATAATAACATATTACAGGTATATTGGTTTATTTTATTTTTAACGTGTTCTGTTTGTATATATATATATGTGTTTCAAATTTATTATACAATTAAAATATAAAATTAATAAAGTACTACCTACTATTATTACAGATTTTGGTAAGTATTACATTATTTGTTTGTTTCATTCTAGTATTGGTTTAATTCATTTTTAAGATATTCTGTTTATAATATATTTAAAATTTAACATTTAAATATTAAACTATATAACTAATAATGTATTACTAAAATAGGGTAGAAAGATAAGAATAATTCTATAAAGTTAAAGTAGAAATTGAATATTTCGATGCCACTTACAAAATAATGTATTTTATTTCTATTTTCTATTATTTTTATGATATATTTTATTTCTATTTTGATTATTTTTCGTTTATTTTTACTATATGATTTATTTCTACTTTTGATTGATTTTTGTTTATTTTTACGGTAACTGCAAAAAGTTTTAATTTCTTTAATTTTTTAATTTCGTATTATTCTTTATTTATTTCTATAACGTATGTTATCGTTACTAACGATTCGTTAGCAAATATTTATACTTTATACTTTCGATTATATTTTCGGCTATGCATAGCCTATACATGTATTTGCTTAAATAAATTATCGATCAATCAGTATTATGAATCAATATTGATATATATATATACGAGATCAATAGTTATAATTCCATAATCGTATCAGAAAAACATTATTTCATAACAAAACCCAGCCTTTAAAAAATATCCAGGTATGATACGAATAATGGGTTTATAAACCCTTTAGTCGTATCAAATAAATAACATTTTTTTAATATAGTACAAACACAAATATATAATGATTTATTGACAACACAGTTGTGACCTTATTATGATTTAATACAACCTATTACCAGGGAGATTCTCCTGCTCCCTGCTCTTACCTCTGATTACACAAGTTAATTTATACAATTTATACTTATATGTATTGTCTAAAATCTAATTTAATTAAATTATAATTACAATTAATGTAATTGTACGGTAATTAGTAATTATTATTTACTATTTACTAATTTAAACGAGTGTGAATTTTAAATATACTTAGGTAAATAAACTAACTATTTGTAACTATGCCAATACATATATGTATACTTATACACACATAGAATATATATATATATATATATATATATATTATATTACATTATAGTATAGTTAATTTAAATGAACTGATATATGTTAAGAAAATCTATGTTAACTATGACATTAGTCTAATAATTTTAGTAGATTCAACAATTTTACCATTTACGCATATATCATTAGATAATTTACGAAAGTTAAAATTCATAGATGTATTAAATATACTATTGCATTATTTAGTTATTTAATATTTTATTTAATAATTAATTTATCTTTAAAATAAATATAATTATTATTACATATATTAAATGATTTTAATCATATATATATATATATATATATATATATAAGTATATTTAAAATATTAAAATGTATGTTAAATCATGCCTACTTTCATAGAGCTAGAGAGAAATTTTCTGTTTAGCTCTATGCCTCACAAAGCTAAAGGAGGCCATGGTTAAATATATAATACGATGTGCTATTGAGTTTTATTAGTAGATATTTTATTTACAAATATGTATAATAATATCACATGATCAAAATACGATATATGATTGGTTGAAAAGGGGCACTACCACAAATGGAATATCAATAAATTTCAATATGGCTGCTTTTGTTATTTTAATAATTAGTAGTTAATTTTTTTTAATATATTTCATAAACGTAACTCTAATATGTCTTCTAATAATCAACGTTTAACTCGTATGAATTCTAGAAAATCTCACAGATCGAGTAGAAAACGATCGTGTTCTCCAACACCAGGAACAACTGGTTTGAATATTATTTAGATTATATAAAAAATAACTCATATTATCTCATAGACAGGGCATTGGCCTCTTTTGACAAATTTGATGTATATTTAATTTTTAATGATTATATAATTATATTATATGGTATTCATTCAATTTTTTAATATATATTTACAGTGTTAAAATGTACATTATATCCTCATTAAAATAATAAATAATATATAACAAGGAAGAAATTTTGTCATAATATAGATAAAAAACATTTCTGAGATATCTAATAGATAATGATTATCTAATATAATATATCGTAAAATAATGTTTTTACATTTTAGTAATGCTTATTATTTATATTATTGTATATAGTTAACATTTATTATGTATTTCATTTTATTTACTTATATATTTCACTAGTAATTGTTTCAGCTTATAATAAAACATTCATATATTAAGAATTTTGTAGTTATAAATATTTAATCAATATCATATTGCATTTTATTATTTTAATACACTAATAATTAATTTCATTTAAAATATGTACTATGCATGTATATTTAATACATAAATATAATAGATGTATTTACTGTTAACAAAATGATTATAAATTTTTAAGAATTAATAAAAATTAAAATTAAATATATTATTTAATAATAATTTATTATAATAATAATTATATTATTTTTTTTGTTTTTTTTATTTTTAATTACCTTTATTAATTTATAGTCTCTTAAATATTTTAGAGTACACATTAATTTAGTTGGTAAAGTATATTTATATTTTATGGGTATACATAGTATCAGATTTGGATCAAATAAATAATATATTTATGACTAGTAAATAAATATTAGCATCTCAATAAATTTGAATATAGTCTTCTCAGATATTTAAATAAACTTCGAAAGTGCTTCCATAGCTATTATTCCACATTAGTAATAGAGTTTAATCACATATAGCCTATATGATATAGGCTACATTATGTGCATATGAGTCATACTTACATAGAATGAATGAGCTTACCATAGCATAACATTCATCTTTGCTAATTGGTGTCGTTACGTTACTCTTATATAATAAATAAATTTAGAATACATAATCGTTTAATACCTGATTTGTGTAACTTATATTATCGTAATAAAGCCACCTTCGGCGATCACCGATATAATTAGCGGATTATCAGTTTGCAACAAATTATCAATTAGTTTATTTAAATAATCGCAAACTTTTAGTCTGGTACTATTATCATTTTATTAATAAAACATTTTCACTAATTATTTCAAGTAAATCTATTATTTACTAATCTATAATTATAGTTTGGATAACATCATAACTAGGATTACATCGCTTCAGTATTTAGTAGGCGTTTTATGAAGGTTACATCATTTGTATCGGTTAAATATATTTTATTTTTTAACATATAACCTTTACAAAACAATAATGCCATTAATATAAACAATATTATTGGTTATCCTTTACAGAACTATTTTGTAACTATGCAATATGCTTTATACCATATACTATATTCGGTAGAGTATATTCTACTTAGTAACCATACAGAATTTGGCAAGAGTAAGCTATTGATAATAATTGAACTAGATATACTGCAATACTATTAAAATTCATACTCTTTTTTTATCAGTACATATTATTATATTTATTATTAGTATAAAATATAAACTATTTAAAAATAATATTATTTGTATTAATTCGATATATTACATCGTTATGATAAATATTCACGCCCCTATGGATAATGCATCGTTTGTGATTTAACAAATGTAAATAAAACGGGATTCATAGTGTTATCAAATACAAGGCAGTCGAGTATAACAACGTAGGTTATCAATCAAGTGCATGATATTAAAATACAAAATTAGACCGTACTAAATCTGTCAATCAAAATAATGCGTAAAGTATAAAATCACCCACACACATATATATATATACACTCTTCTATAATACAAATTACTATTTATATTATTTATTTATATATTATTATATATTATATATTATATATTTATATATTATTAATAATAATTTATTATATATTATATATTCAAACTACTTGTTCACTTTTTAATTGAATTATAGTTGTTTTAATACAATATACACTTATACACATAGATCTAAAATATTATTACATTATTTAAAAAAATGTACAATAAAATAATAATTTATTTTCCAACGGATATAGAATATCGCTTATAAATATTACTTACTATAAATATTATTTCTTTAAATATTGGTGAAAATTGCTCAAAACTTGGTAAGATATGGTCGGGCTGAATTTTCAGTGAGAAATGAGCTTTAAAATATATTTTATATTTTGTAGGTTTTTCCAATACTGTATAGCAACCATTGTTATTTTTAATGATACAAGTCATGTATAATGAAGATTACCTGGTAATAGTACACACAGAATGTTACTGAACAATATATATTTAATCATTACAATAAATAGTAAAGGTTTCATAATATTATTAAAACTAATATTTTATTAATATATTCATAAAAAACAGGTATTTAAAATTTATTAATGCTATTAAAAATAAGTTGAATGTGTTGTTATAAATAAATAATCATCTATATTATATATATATTTATATTTATATATTGATAATTATTTGAGGAATTATATTTGAGTATCTCAATTCAATTTATTTTAAATTTAAAAGTACATTTATTTAGTAGCCAAATTTCTATACAATTTAAATATCATTCTAGTTATTAATTAAAACACTTACAATAGATTTTAATAGAAAAATATGGTTTATTCTTATCATTTAAATTTCCACTAATAAACATTAATAACAAATATTTTTCTAATTCTCATTTTTTGATTCGTTTCATCACTTCATTCTGTCTGTTAAATACAAATTTAACAGAACTTTTTCTAGAATTTATTTTTAATAATAATCTATTTTACTTAGCAATTAGTTATTATAGTAAAACTAATTAATATCCGATATATGTTATCGTTTAGTAATTATTAATCTATTTTCTAATTTGCATTGAATTATAATTGTTATTAATACGAGAGACACACAAACTGATCGTCACCGTCGTAACGTGAGAGTAAGTGATGTAAGTAAGTAAGTATCTGTAAGATGAACTGTTTTAATACGAAACCAACTCTATAAGTACTACTTATTAAGTAGACTGTTTCACGATATCTATCTATGCACATTATGTTAATGATTTAGATACACGAGTAGCTGGTGCTCCGCTAATACACTACTGATGTGTATGTGGGTGGGTGTGTGTGTGTTGGTGTGTGTGTGTGTGTAAAGCCACACACTCTACACTAACCTGCACATTCCGACTGAAACAGTCTGACAACTACAACACTAATGCTTTACGATGTCATACTATTGGCTTGTTCCGATGATGTACGTAATGCAGTGCGTAGGCTTCAGTATAAGCCTCGAGCTATACCATCAGCTATACAGAAGGGGAGGATATGCGCTCCCACATTATTTGTAATATACATCAAAGATATGTCGTAGCGTTTTTAATTTTATTACCATATAAATAAATTAATTTTGAATGTATTTAACCCTCTTTGTAACATTCCCGTTTACGCCCCTACATAGATTATCTAATAGTTATTATATAGTAGAAACTCTTTAGACATGCTTCAATTGTTACTGAAGAGGTCAGAGTAACACCTCACTCCGACCTCTACTCCGCACTTTGTGTTAATCACAGGGTTCGAAAAAATCAGATTTTTATGATTTAAATCAAATTATTTGATTTTAAATCAAATAATATTTAAATTGTAAAATAATATAATAAATAGATGTTTAATTACTTTAACTCCAGTGCTAGAATTAGTTATTTCAAAATATAGCCAAATTAAATCTTGTTTTCTACCAGACATATTAATATAATACTAGTATTATACAACTACTAAGTAAAAATCAGATTACACATATAATATGTATATTCAATTAACAATATTTCAATTATAAATTGAATTTTGAAATTGTATAATATAAAAGAAATTATATATTTACCTTTGATGTTTATAAAACATAAAAATAAAGTATATAAAATAATTTTTTTGATTTTATATAGAAAAAAATAATATATCTTTCTCTAATAATTTCTATGATATAATTTCTTATTTATTTAACATTATATATTTTTACTTTGATGTTTATGAATTATAAATTATGATATATATATAATTCTCATTTATTTAATTAATGAAATAATTATTATAAAAATCATGTTCTAATAATTATATAATATACTTTGAAAAATATTGATTTAAATCAAAAAAAATATGATTTTTTTTTGGCTGATTTAAACTTGATTTAAACTTGATTTAAATCATTAGAACCCTGGTTAATCGCATCTAATACCAAGTACGCATATAAATACGTATATGATTATAAGAAATGCATTGTATCGTATTATATTATTATTGATATGGTTTAATATTAATAATTTAACACGTTTGCTACTGCTTCAATATACCCCACACATGATGATACATGGGTTGTTGTGCACTAAACTAATGGTCACAGCTGTAAGGTTATTGTATTTCTTTACCACTACTTCTCCACATTAATCACTAACTGCTAACTATATTGAGTGTTTTATTCAGTGTCGGCGATGTGGTGACTTTATGTGGTCTATATATCATATTTTACCACAGGGGTGTCACCATTCGAATAGTTGTTATCAATGTTTGTATGTTGAGTGATGATGAGTCAGCATTATTTAGTCAGCATCCGTGGTGATATATTACTGTAGTGATCGTAACATTACAAATATTGTAGGTAAGTATGAAACAAATAGGTAAGAGTTGAATCGCAATATATGCTGGCAATGGCGTTGAACGCAATATATTTTGTTATGTTTGTATATGGATCTATTAATACAAAGATAGATATAAATAAATATAATTTATTGAGTGGATATAAATAGAATATGAATTTTTCATATTCATAATATTTAACCCCTAACAAATATTGATTGACTTGTGGTTTGTTTGTGTTTTATGAATAATGCTCCATTTATAATAAAAGCGAAAACTTGTTTAGTTAATTTTAAATATAGGTAATAGTTAATTTATAAATTAAATATGTCGAAAGTGAGTTAAATGTGAATATGCATATACAATTTACATAATGTCATATTACTTCAAACATAACATGATTTAATAAATTAAGAATATGTAATATATATATATATATATATAGGTGCGTCGGAATGATATATTTTATGGGGGTGGGGATATTTATTTCTATTATATATTATATATCATATATACTATTATTTATTAATATAATTACTAATTTATATCTTATTAATATCGGATATCTCTTTGGTCTAGGTTAATATGCAATTAATAATATTTAATTTTTATAACAATACTTAAGTATTCTAGAAATATATTAGAAAATATATATAAAACATTAAAAAATGTATAAATATAGATTATTCAATTATTTGTATTTATAAATATACCCATTAAGGGGACGTGATACCATTGATTTTTTCGAAAAAAAATTAAATTTCAAATTTCGTATTAATGTAAAATTTGAATACTTCACATATTATCTTTTATGTGGTGTTTAAATTATGTTAATTACATTATTCATTTTGTTCATATTATATTATTTGTACCTGTATATTCATATTGTTTATATTCATATATTATATTTGAAACTTGATTTACTCAGAATAATTATTTGTGACCAATCATGCTGACATAACTGGTATTAACTTTTGTACAATTGAATATTTTTTCTTTATTTTTTCAATATAACTAGATAAAACCTGTAAGATTAAAGTTATTTGTCAAAATTAAAAAATATTTATTTAACAAATTTTAATTAGCAATTTAGTTGGAAAATTAACATTTTTTATCAGATATTTCAATTATTTTTTTTAGAAACGTATAACATAAAGATGTGTAAACATCTATAAATTTCAACATATAATATAAAAATATGGAATATTATTAATAGATTAAAAATAAAAATAAAAAAATAAAGTGAATATTTGTTGAGTTAATAGATTTCTAAAAATAGCAATTTTTCGTATCTTTTACATGTAAACAAAACAATGGTATCGCGTCCCCTTAAAGTATTGTCCCCTTAAGGTATCTATTATGTATTGTGTGAATTGTTTCTTGATGGATATTTGCCAATACTGCTGCATTTAATCTTCTATCCGGACCATAACCACATCTCTATAGTTTGTAGTTCACACTCACACAGGCAGACACAGAGCTTGATGGGCAAACCAATAACAGTTTTATCAATTATATTAAAATAATAATAATAATAATTTAAATGTCAGTGTTCCATCATGTATATGTTTGCCTTGTCAGCTAGTATTGAACTTATTTATTGATTTGAACATAGGTAATTCGATCTTTACTCTTTCAATCGATAATTTTTCATACATTTTTATCTGTTTAGTGTAGAAATTAATAGGATTAATATAAAAAATAAACCTCTTTTTCATGAATTATATTATTTTTTAATAATGATTCCTTTAATTTAATTAATAATAATGTATAAATGATGTTTCATTAGTATCAAATTTGGTTTTAATTTTCATAAATATGAAACAATTCAGTATATTTTATTCTGTAAATATTAATGATACACAATTGTGTATTAATATTAATATATTAACTGATCATATCTAATCACATTCTTATATTAACATAACATTAATAATGTAATATTATTTTATCTAGATAAGGTACTTTTTTTATCTTGAATTTTCATAACTATTCTTCTCATACCTATTTATAATAATTTATATTATATTTCTTATAATTCTTTAGCAAAAATTTGTATTAACAAAGACTATACTAGAATTTATTTATCTATATATAACATTTATTATAACACATTTTATAAGGGGGGGGTGGTCAGATACCCTACCCCCCTTCCGACGCCCCTATATATATATATATGTAATATAGCCAAGGATTGGATTGTCTGCTGACACACCTTTTATTACAATATTATTTTCATCTTGAATGATTTTATTATATTGTATCATGATAAAGTAGTTATCATCATTACATAATCAAACCTAACCTATAAATACATTCTTAATTTTAATAATATCCTATCTTTCAGCTTTTATTTATTCATTAAAATAAAATGAACTATATAAATGAAACTATCTATTCCGGAATACAACAAGTGACCACCATTGTAGAGATGTCGAGCAGATGTCCTGTCCTTGATATCAGCTTATTATATTGGTTGACAGTTCTGTGTAAATAATTAAACTTCTTACTGCCACTCTATTCAGAATTTAATGATAATGATGATAATGGAGTTGTTAATTATTAATAGAAAACATATTATACATATATATATATATATTATTCACCCATTTAAGAATTATATATATATATAGGGGCGTCGGAACGATATTTTTTATGGGGGGGGCTATTTATTTATATTTTATATTATATATCCTATTATTTATTACTAACTATATCTTATTAATATCGTATACCTCTTTAGTTTATGTCAACCCTTTAATATGCAATTAATAATATTTAATTTTTATAACAATAAGTATGAATATATTAGAAAATAAATAATAAACATTACATAATTTATTATTATATAAATATAGATTTTTAAATATACCCATCTCAATTGTGTGAATTATTTTTTGATTGATATTTGCCAATACTAATACATTGAATCTACTATCTAGCATAGTAGATCGTAACAACGTATTTATTATTCGTAGCTTACTAAATCCACGCTAACATGACACAGAACTTGAGGGAAAACCAATACAATTTTATCAAATCTATTATGCCGGAAAATATTTTTTGAATTTTAGGAGATTGTTCTATCATGTATAGCCTCATGTTTATCCTCATCAGATGGTATTGAACTTATCGATTGCTTTGAACATATGGAAATTCGATCTTTCAATCGTTAATTCTTTATACATTTTTTAATAAACTATATGTTTAGTGTAGAAAATTAATAGGATTAATTAGATTAATCTAAAAAAAACACCTTTTTTTCATGAATTATATTATTTGTAATAATTATTACTTTAATTTATAAGAATGTATAAATAATGTTTTCTTAGTATAAAATTTGGTTTTAATTTTCATCATTATGGAATCAAACAACTCAGTAATCAACCTATATTTTATTCTGTAAATATTAATGATAAAGTATATTAACATATTAACTGATCATATCTAATCACATTCTTATATTAACATATATGTTATAACATTAATAATGTTATATTATTTTATCTAGATGAGGTCTTAAATAGTCTTTTGAGCTTTCATTACTATTCATCTCATACATATTTATAATAATTTATATTATATGTCTTATTATTATTCTCTGAATCAGATATACTTAGATATACTTAGAAAACTAAATAAGATATATTTAAAATTAAAATAATTTATTATAATATTTCATTATAAACCTATAAGCTATTTTGTATTTTCTAAAATGTTTTATATAATATGTTTATAAAAGTATTTTATTAACCTTGAATCAATATAAAAACTTGTATTTATAAAATATAAAATACTTTTGATTCTATATCTTCAATGAATGTGTGCACATTATTTCTATCATTATTCAATTTAATTAGAATCATCTTTACTATTATCTGATCCTTTATGTTTATTTATTATTGATTTTTATTATGATTATATATAATTATAATCATATATGCTTTCAAGTTTATTTTTTATAAATGTTACCTTCAATAGTATTTGTTGGTATAATGAAAGATTTAACCTTCATATCCAAGCTTTCAAATATCAAACTTTAAATATTCATAGAAAATATATTTGATTTATTCATATTTTTTAATAATAAATTTGCAATATATTTGTGGTCATTGGTAATATAATCTAATTCTTTATATTATTTTAGTGCATCGATTATACAATTCATACGATTATACCACCATATTGATCTAATGTTGTTTTAATTTCCTACATGCTTTTCGCAGTCATCTTGTTGGGCATAATGGTTTAAATGTATTTGCTTTGTTATTATTAGTACCTATTATATACAATCCGGAATTTGATCGTTTGTTCATATAATAATCCCAAATCATGAACCACTCTCAAGGCTCTTCTTATATTTATATTAATATCTAATGATTATGCTAATAAGTTTGTGCGATGAGCTCAACATTGTGTATAAAAAGTTAATGGCTGTCTATTCATTATTATAGTCTTTACACTATTATATTGACCAGAAATATTAACTGCACCGTCATATGACTGTCCTCTTAATTTATAAATAGGAAAGTTAAGATGTTAAAGTTCAGATAACATTAAATTTGCTATATTTAAGTTGTATCCTCAGTAATATTGCATATTTTTTTAATTTCTAGTTGTTATGTCAAATATCGAACCACCAAAATGTCCTGCTCAATTCCGGATATATCTTGAATTCCATCACATTGAATTAAGAAACTTCCATTAATATCTTATAATCAAATATTTAATAATTCAGATTTATATAGTTGAATGATTTCATTCTTAATATCGCCAGATAACCTCGTATCTCTCAGAGATTCTCTCATGAATATTATCATATTTCATGGATGGGGGGGGGGGCAAACAATACTTAGCCCCCCCATATGTTTGGTAAAATTCTTTAGAAAAAATGTGTATTAACAAAGACAATATACTATATTTAATATATATAAAATTTATTAATACACATTTCATGGGGGGGGCAAAACATACTTAGCCCCCCCCATATTTTTGAATGGGGGGGTCCGATACCCCCCGCCCCCCCCTGTTCCGACGCCCCTATATATATATATATATATATGTGTAACTTACCATCAACCATTAGAAAATCTTAACATCATGTATTATATAATAGACACAGATTGAGTCTGTATTAAATACTGTATTATATGTCTGCTTAGAAATGATTCATTTATAATGGGTTCCACTACTATATAGAAGTGGCTGGCAACAATTGAGTAGTGAATTTAATGAAATCTCTCTATGCATAGTGTATGTACAATGCCCATCTCACAATTTCTCACCATTTCTCACCGTTTCTCACCATTTCTCATTGTCTCTCATTGTGAGCTTATGTCACTTACCCTTCTGCCTCTGCTTGTAATGCATTTAATCCATACACCTACTAATATGCATAGCTCTTGCTGGAATAACCATATTACAATGCTTGGCTTGGATGCTTTATAAATAAATTATATATGTATGTACTATATACATGTAGACACATGATATGCTGTTTCTCTTTGGAATTCAGAATATAATTATAAATTTATAATTGTTCTTTGTCTATGATTTAGTCATTATTATAATATGTCATATTATTATGGATGAATGAATGAATAATATTTATTTTACTTATATATATATATATAGTATACTATAGATAAATAAATAATACACATGGAATATGTATAAAATACAATATAGTTTTATAATACGTAAAAAAGGAATCCTTTAATAGTAAGATGCTTTCGAGAAAGGATTCCACACAACAATATATAAGAATAAAAGAACAAACACAAAAACATATAATAATAACATAACTATAATATTATAGTTATATTATATTATATTAATTAATAAATAATTAAATTAAATTACATAGTGAATCAAATAGTTTCAATCTCACATGAGGTAAACATCTACTCACAACATGCACACATGGCATGCCCGAATGGCCTTTATCGGTTACATGTCTTGGTATATTAGTCCAAAGTATGTTATCATTATCTAATGTATTTCTATTTTAGAAAACCATAATATGATGGAATTAACTCTCATATGTGCATGCTATGAATAGCTTCACATACACATACAACAAGAATACTATGAGAAACAAGCCGTAAATAATTTAAAATATATACATAATCGTTTAATTATATGATAACATTATATTGATATAAATTGAGAACTAATTAATACCGTATACTATACTATAGTACCAAGTGTGTGTTTACCAGTAGGTCTACTATAGTAGCACGTGCTATTTGCATTACTAACTAGTACATGTGACACTTGACATCATTATAGGCGTTATGTAATATACGTTATGCAATTGAGGTACATATTTACATACATAAATTATATTTAAGCGTATTTCATCATCCTAAACCAGTATGTGTATATAGAGTTTATATCGTAAACTAATAAGGCTAATTACTTAAGTATATTTTGTTATTGCATCAAATGAAAATCACATCATCATCATCCAGATTATTCCTCAATCAGATGTGATCTAGTTCTAGTACACTAGATCTAGTCGATAAAGATAAAGTATTTACTATACTAGTCTACGCTGCTGGTACCTCTATTGCGTTATAACATTGTGTCATGTAGTGCATGCAGTTGTCATTGTCACATCGAACACTGTTAAGTTGGCGTGTGTTCGTAATTATGCAGACTGCCATGATGTCGATGTATTTAACATTCAATTATAATTATTAAACACATTTCAATAATACATAATATATTTTAACCATCGAGTTCATATATAACATATATATATATGCTGCATATGTGTCTCAGTTGGTTAATTTGTCAGACACACAAGCAGTAGGACCCGAGTTCGATCCTCGCCCAGACCATTAAAATAGGTCTTATTAAAATATTTGTTATTAAAAAAAAATGATTTCATTATAGGCTATTGTATTGTCTACTTGTTTTGAAAATTTCTATTTATTATTTCCATTATTCAATGAGATATTGAATTTTAGAGTACATTTTGTGTAAATGGCATTTAAAAAGAAATCGATAATGTGCACTTATCATTTCTTGTGATCTAAATGATTGCATTAATTGGAAAAAACTCATATCATAGTTACCACTATAGTATAAAATAAATTGTAAACAAACAAAGACTAAAAATAATTTCATTTTGTACTTCCAATAAAGTACTGTTTTGATGTACTTATATTACGATTTGAAGTATACTTTATAGCTCAAATGATAGATAAATATTTGCTTATGTTATTTCTAACATAATAATTAAAAACATTTTTTTCTCAAAAATAATAATTCTGAAGGACGTGGACGTTCTGGACGTCCCCTTAAGTACTAACCTATATATATTAATAAAAAAATATATATATTGAAAACAATATTAATATATGAAATTAGCTAACAGCTATTAAATTAGGCTGCTGTTCTACAAAAGTGGAATCATGTTGTGAGGTGTGTGTCATCTAACTTTTACGTTATACGTTTTACAGTACACAGTTTTATTGCGTAGTTAAAATGTATAATAACGCTCCTTTCTTAAACCTTGGTACCTAACGTATACTCCGCCCCCTTTGCAGCTGTTCCCGCCCGCAAACAATGCCCCGTCGCCACGGATACCGGCTCCCTAACGACATGTTCCTCGTCCTCCTCCTCCTCCTCGTCGTCCTCGTCCACCTCATCCGGTAACCACGGCAACCATCATCACTACAACCTCCGTCGGAAGTCTTCCTCTACTACCGCTGCTGCTACGGCTGCTGCCGCGTCGTCCAATCAGAATGCTCTCTGCCGTAACGGCAACGATCTAGCCGCGGCTGTCTCCTCCGGGGGCGGGGGTGGTGGGGGGTGCGGAGGGGCGGCCGACTTCATCAGAGAGCCTACAACAGGTAGCGGGGCAGCCTACAGTTCAGACAGCGACACCGCCGCAGCTCAAGATGACCTCAACGACATCGACGACCTCGATATGGGCGCCACGCTCGACTCTATCGCTCGCCACCGCTACCGCGGCCGTCGTCTATCCTGCGGTACCGCCCAGTCATGTTCCGCTGCCGTCGCCACCACAATGTCTGCCGCTTCACCCCCATCCCAGGGTTCAGCCGCCTGCTCCCCCTCCTCCTGCTCCTCGTCCCTGACCTCGGCGTCGAGACTACCGGCTCCCTCTAGCGGCGCTCACTACCTTCAACACGAACTACCCGACGAGGTTCTGCTGAATATATTCTCTTACCTGTTGGAATACGACGTCACCAGTGCCATCAAGGTCTGCAAACGCTTTCAACAGATCGGCAACGACTGCAAACTATGGTTAGCGCTTTACCCCGTGAACTTCGACCCCCACCCCTACTACGATTGCTTTATCCTAGTGTTATCCGCGGTGTCACTCTATTTATATACTATATTGTTATGTATGTATCAGCAGTCAATTAGCCCTACCTCTATGCATATCATTATGAATGCTGCTGCTGCTACTGCTTTAATCACATACACATACCTTTATACCAGTGTGCATACACTGTACTGTCTAGTGCAGCCTTATCTCATTGTGCAGTCATCACTAAGTTCGTTCACCTTTAACCCCTACGCTAATTAACTCATGCAATGTTATTCTCTGCAAATACACGAATATTATTGACTTTTATTGATTTCGATTCATTAACTCACCGACCATGTCATAGAATCTATTAATAGCCATCGGGTTCATTGACCTCTGAGGTATTAATCATTACTAACACACTAGGAAAGACTTATATCAGAGCGTATACGAATACGACTTGCCCATTACGAACCCCGAGCCAAAAGTCTACGAGTTTGAGGATCCTGCGATATCGTCGCATGACAATCCCTGGAAACAAAGCTTCCGACTCATGGTTAGCAGTACTGCCACCTATGGGGGTATCTTGATACTACTATTGTAGTTATATGATGTAGTTATATGATGCTATATATCTCTGTTCTCTCTCTATATATCATTGATTTCTATATCTCTCTCACTCTCTCACTCTCTCTTTCTTTATCATAGGCACTATACTTCTATAACAAGCCTAGTTATTTGATAGTGCTACCCTCTATTACCTATTAACACTACCACACGCTCAACATCTATTATGATTGACACATGTTACATCACTGCTTTAATGCCCCTAATGAGATAATCATCTTATCGGATAAACTGGTTAAGGCATCATAGTAATGGAGACAGAGATAATCTATTTATTTCTGTGAGAGTATCTACTTATATATATATGTGTGCTTTACTGGTATTCGTTCGTATATGTGTGTATATATATATATATATGTGTGTGTGGATATATTTGTGTATGCGTGTATATGCTAATATGTGTTTGTATATGTAAATGTGCCTAGTAACAGTAGGTGTATGTATACCTATGTATGTACGTATACTTATGTATGTGTGTTTATGAAGATGTATTCACATGTATGTTGGCAATGATACAAATGAGACCGAAGAGTTATTAGCTAAATCATATGAATAATGTAATAGTTAATGTAGTAGATGCGTAATTAACAACACTTGCTCTCCTTGTTCCCTTCCATTTTCTCTATCTGCCTCTCTCTATCTGCCTCTCTCTATCTCCCTCTCTCTATCTGCCTCTCTCTATCTGCCTCTCTCTATCTGCCTCTCTCTATCTCCCTCTCTCTATCTGCCTATCTCTATCTCCCTCTCTCTATCTCCCTTTCTCTATCTCCCTCTCTCTATCTCCCTTTCTCTTCCCTAGTTAGGCCTACATGTCTGGTTAACTCTTCCCTTTCTGTGGCTTCATTCTCCATCTCATTCCTCTCTGTAGCTCACAATATTTCTCTCCATGATGAAGACTCCATCCCTTCCTGACTCTCTCTCTCTGCTTCTGTCCTGCCAGTATTTCACTACACAACTATTCCTATCTATCTCCCCCGATCCCCTCCCTTGATATCAGCATCAATAAGGTGATATTTGATAAAGCCCCATAACTCTCCTACCCCATGATATGGTTGCACTACCATCTATTGGTGAAGATACTTAAATCCCCCCACTACAGAATAGTATCGCGTGATAATGTGTGTATCATTACATCATTAACCTCTAGTTGAACTCTTCAACTCTATTTCTCTGCTATTATTTGAATCACCCTAGATAATGAATCTCTTCATGATAACAATAGTAATGGTTCAGCGTAGTTATAATAATCGATATCTTTAATCGATTAGATATTTAAACCTCTGTATCTAAACACCTGATATACTACTACTACCGTCACTCCACAGTATAACTCTCTACACGTAAGGCCTGGCTACCATGATGATTACGAGTCTCACTTTGACAGGTACAAGGGCCGTACTATACTGGTATGTATTACTGTCTACTATCACTCCACTCCACTCTACTCCACTCCAGTCCAGTCCAGTCCGCTAACTTAGCTAGATCTTCCACTAGGACATCTTTGATCTCTCTAGGTCATCTTAATCTATTATAATCACTAGTTAATTACTAAGCCATTTAGGTAATTTGTAATCTAACTTACTCATCTCAACGTTCTTATACATTATCCTGTCATATTTATGTTCTATCCTCGCCCCTATTGATAATCACAATTATATTGACTCTCTTCTAAGGTAGCAATTTCTCAATCCAAACCTATCCACTTACTCTAAACCCGATACGGTCACCTTTAACCGTCTCATCGGTTCACCTCTGACCTCTATTGACCCCCGCCCCCAGTTCTTCGACACAATAGAGTCAGCCGTCACCTACGCAGAAGAAGAGCTAGAGAACGCCACTATCCTCATACACAAGGGCCACTACCAGCGAGAGTTCCTCGTGATCGACTGCAACGTCACCATCATCGGGGCTGGTTTGTACCTAGTGTAGTGTATTAGTCATGCGTTTAGTGTATTAGTCATGCGTGTAGTGTATTAGTCATGCGTTTAGTGTATTAGTCATGCGTGTAGTGTATTAGTCATGCTCGTAGTGTATTAAGCCGCTTTCACACCAAAAAAAAACAACCCGATATCTAAGGCTTCAAATTATTCATTTTAAAAACTCACCAGATATTGGGCAAGTCGGAGATTTAAGATTTAATAATAGGTAATGGTTATATATAATCACTTGCGTAAGGCAAGAGTCGACCTTCTCTATATCTATCTGTATAGTTATAGCCGTTCACACCGAAACTGCCCGATTTTGATTTTCGGTGATATTGGGCTATAAAAATAGAGATGATATTAAGCTATTTTTTTTTGCTTTGAAAGCAGCTTAAAAAGAATTCTGCTTTAAGGGAATTCTTTTTAATTCATTTTAAGGGAATTCTTCAATCAGTGATTTATCTACTGTAGCGTTACCAGCATTGTTTATCTTACCATCATTGTCCATCTACCTCTAGTGTATGACTCATTCTCTAAGTAATATACATGCGAGAGATCAAATCAATATATTCTGTTCCATTCATACCACGAATTATCATACTCGAACATTCCACATCTCAATATCTGTATCATCCCAACACCCCTCATTCCTAACAATATATTATATACTTATACTTTATCAACATTTTTTTAACAATAATATGATCTCCCTCCCCCCTTTCTAAGCCTTCCACACCATACCTAACCATTCATAACGATCACCCACTGCTCCTAATCACATGTAATGATTGTAACTCTTATCTCCTCTATAACCCAACCCTACTAACTATTACCTACACCTTCTCATAACCATAACGATATCCACCCTGCTCCTCTAAATGTAGCACACATCTACCTCGCCTCGCCCACTCTTAACCTCTGACCCCTGACCCCCCCCCCCCCGACAGCTCCTGGTAACATTGCTGAGAATGTGATTATAGAACGTCAAACGGAGAGCACAATAATGTTTGGAGAAGGGGCTAAAGATACCTACCTGGGATATGTTACGCTGCGATTCACTCCTGACAGTACTAGTACGGTAGGTGTGGGTGGGGCTAATTGTAGTTATGATAGTGGTAGTGGTGGTGGTGGTAGTGATGATGGTAGTTGTAGTGGTGGTAGTGGTGGTGGTAGTGATAGTGGTGGTGGTTATGGTGTGGTAGTGGATGTGGTGGTGGTTGTGGTGGTGGTGGTGGTGGTGGTAGTTATGGTGATAGTGGTGGTGGTAATAGTGGTGGTAGTTGTAGTGGTAGTTGTAGTTGTTGTTGTTGTTGTTGTTGGCGGCAGGGTGGCGTCACATGGACCAGAGTCCATGCGCGAACGCCAGAACAGCCCTTGGGTTTGATACCAAGACTGAAAGATGGGGTGCCTTCCCCCCAAACACTCGAATACGTTTTACGCCGTCGCCGGACACTCTTGAATCCAGTGCTCTAGAGTTTCATGGTCCGCTTCGCAATAAGGGCAGGTTGGCGAGGAGTTAGCATCCACTACGCTTCTGTACGCTGCAAGTTTGCGGCAGTGACCGCTGCGTAGCTGCGCAATGAGAACCGCATCGGGACGGGAGAGAGGGTCAGTGTTGCGGGGTCCGTCGAAGACAGCTTTAGTCCTTAGGTGGCTGGTGGGCGGGTCGACGATTTCGCGCTTGATGAGCGCCTTGGCCGATTGGTAGGAGATATCACCGAGGTTAGGCAAGGGCTCATCTGTTGAGATCGCCGACTCCCCAGCTGCTTTGTCGGCCCATTCATTTCCCACTAGCCCACAGTGACCTGGTACCCATTGCAGAATGACCGGGGACCGGAGCCTTGCAAGACATGCTCTTAGTTGGGCGAGGCCCTTGTCATCTGTCTTCTCTGAACTTTTCAACGCATTTAATGCAGCCTGGCTGTCCGTGCATATCATTGACATTGACCTACCCAACAACACAGGTTCTCTCGCATCCAGGTATTCCGTGGCCAAAAGAAGGGCAGCGACCTCGGTCTCGTATGAGGATGTCCAGCGATTACCCTTCTTTGACACAGAATCGATGAGCGTGGGGTTCGTCGGAGGACCCTCCGTGACGATCGCCGCACTGCCTCCGAAAGCGATGCCGCCGACTGCAGAACCATCTGTGTAGATAGTCAGTTCGCGGGTTCCTGCGTCGTTTATGGACTGAATCGCGTCCGCCAGAAGTTCCGCAACGCTGTTCATCTTTGAGGAGCCGCCCACCAATGAGGTCCTGACAGACCATAACGGAGAAGAGTCCCATTTCCACGGTGGTAGGTGCCATTTCTGAAATAGCTCGCGGGGAATCTCGTCCAGACCCAGTTCTTCGCACTCGGCCTTGCCCATGCAACTGAAGCTGTTCCTGTTCTTCCATCTGTGCTTTACAGGGGAAGCAAACAAGGAACGCCTCGGGTTGTCTGGGGGGAGTCTTGAAGACTTCTCCCACGCGATCAGACAGTTCCTGCGCACCGTTGTGGCAAAAGATGTTAGCTCGGCCTCATTTCTTAGGCATTCTAGCGGGATGTCAGCTAATTGGCCCGTGAGACATCTGAGCGCGCGGTTCTGGATTCGCTCTAAGATCTGCAGGTTGGATTTAGCTAACCAGGGCTGATACGCTGTGCCACAGAAGTGAAGGACGCTATGAATGGTAGCCATGTATATAGTTCTGAGACTATGTCGGCTCCAGCCCCATTCCTTCGATGCTAGCGACGCCATGATCCGAATGCGGCCCATCACTCTCGCCTTAACAGCTTCCGCTTGAGGGCGAAAGGAGAGCGTCCGGTCATACATGACTCCCAGGAAGGTGGGGGTTCTGTTAAATGCGAAGGCTTGGCCGTTGAGCTGGATCGAAGGGGACCAATTCGCTTCTGCGGGGTCTGTGGAGAAGAAGGCCACTTCGCATTTGGACGGGTTTAGCATCAACCTGTGCTCCTCGCTCCATGCACCGAAGTTGTTTACCGCTCTCTGGACGGCCTCCTGAGATATCACTCTGTCCTTGTGTTGTGACCATACCGCAATGTCGTCCGCGTACATGCTAATGAACGTTCCTTCTGGTGCCTCGTCTCGAATCGAGTTGTAGTGGTAGTGGTGGTGGTAGTTATGGTGGTAGTGGTGGTGGTAGTGGAGGTGGTAATGGTAGTGGTGGTTGTAGTGATAGTTGTAGTGTTGAGAATAGAAGTAGTAGTAAAAGTGCAAGGAAGTGGTGGTAAAAGGGGTAATAAGGTTGATGGTGGTAATAGTCGTAGTTTTAATTATTTAATATTAAATGTAATATCAATGTAGTAGATACGTGTGTAGAGTATTTCATAATTCATCGTATTCTAATATTTGTTATGCACTCAATAATACATATGTCTGCATAGTAATGTGCACACAATTTACAAATATGAATACTGATTATATTACTACGTATTTATTTCATCACTGCACTATATACTCCTCACCATATCACAAATTTAAATACCTCTACATTTATAGTGAACATTCCTCCTCCTCCTACTTCTCATCCCCTCCTCATTCTCATCATCCTCTTCCCTACCCCTTACAGATTCCCCATCACAAGCATTATGCCCTTGAGATCACTGACGGCTGTTCCCCAACTATTGACCACTGTATCATACGGTCAACATCAGTAGGTTAGCTAACCCCCCCCCTCTTTACCCCTCCCCTCACCCTCTTGAGTGTTAACTACTGGTGGTACACTGTTATACACCTTTCTTTTACCCATGTACTATAATGGTACCTGTTTATACACAACTACATACACATATTCATACACACCTACACACACATGCACACACACACATTTCCTTATATGGACTAAATTTATAGACAACACTAACGCACATCTATAAATATAATTAATGTTTCTAAGTAAGTAGTATTATTATTACTTAAAAGAGAGATGTGCCCACCCCTAGCCTATGTTATACTATGCAGTATGTCCATCACTGTACACTGTACAGTATCATATTATTAACTATGTGTTCCACCACTACCTTCCTTTGATTATAGAATTACTGCATTCAATTAATGAATCAGTATTTCATTATCTAAAAAAAATAATATAAATATATATATATAGATATATATATGTGTTATTTGTTTAAATATGCTAGACACTATGCCTGTTTATCACTGGTAACATATCACTTCTAACAACTAGTGGGTGCAGCTGTATGTGTATCTGGAACTGGAGCGGAACCCTTCGTACGAAAGTGTGACATCAGTGACTGCGAGAATGTCGGCATTTACATCACTGACAGAGCTCAGGTATCATCACCACCACCATCATCATCTGCATCATCATCACTACCATTACCAAATCATCTGCATCATCATCATCATCATCTGCATCATCATCTCATCATCACCATCATCATCATCATCATCTGCATCATCATCAATATCATCATCATCTGCATCATCACCATCATCTGCATCATCATCATCATCATCTGCATCATCATCTCATCATCACCATCATCATCATCATCATCTGCGTCATCATTAATATCATCATCATCATCATCTGCATCATCACCATCATCATCATCATCTGCATCATCATCATCATCATCATTATCATCATCATCATTAATATCATCTCATCATCATCATCATTAATATCATCATCCCCATCATTTGAATCATCATCATCATCATCATCATCATCATCATCACTACCATAATCATCATCATCATCTGTATCATCACCATTACCACCATCATAAATATATTCATCATTAATATCATCATCCCCATCATTTGCATCATCATCATCATCATCAATATTACTACTACTATTACACCCCACTCCACCCCACCACCAGGGTATCTACGAAGACAATGAGATAAGCCGTAACGCGCTGGCTGGCATCTGGGTGAAGAACCACGCCAACCCGATCATGAGACGTAATCACATCCACAGGGGTCGTGATGTCGGTATCTTTACCTTCGATAACGGCATCGTTAGTACAGAGAGAGTACCTATACCACAGTTATCTTTAGTAACACCACCTATACCAATATCACCTTTAGTAGCACCACCTATACCCATATCATATTCACCTTTACTAGCGCCACCTATACCAAGATCATATTCACCTTTACTAGCGCCACCTATACCACAGTTACCTTTAGTAACGCCACCTATACCAATATCACCTTTAGTAGCGCCACCTATACCAATATCATATTTACATTTATATATGACTAAATATACGCAATAGAAAAATATGTCTTGGAATTATATATATTGTTATTGTTATTGTTATTTTTATTTGGTGGAGTCCTTTCATCCCATCCAGGAACTTAGATGAAGTTTTCACTTATAACCATATATGGCTCTAATGTCCCTTCGAAGCCGCTCTCATGTTAAGGCATCCATGGTTTTAACGAGAGCCGATCATTTATTTATACACAATTATATAAGATCACTTCTAAATAATATTTTAAGACCCATTTTATAAAATTAATTAATGGTCCGGACGAGGGTCGAACCCGTGTCCTACTGCTTGTGTGTCTGACAAAAGATATATATATATATAAAGATATATATATATATATATCTTTATATTATACCAAACAAAAACAGTATTAGATTATATTATAAATTTAAATCGCTGTGACATTTTGAATGCCAGTAAATATGAGTAAATTATTATTCTGAGATAAACGAATTTGAAAAAATATTGAATAAAATTATTATTTATTATAAATTAGTGTATATTTATATATATATATATATATATAATATATAATGTTAGTGATTTAATGATATATGTGAATTTATTGAAATTATTGAACTTCTCATATCATTAAATCACTAACGGTAAATATAATCAGTTCGCCATAAACATTTCAAAATTCAAAACTCCACCCATTATATATATATATTATTTGTTTATAAATTATTACTTTACTATATAGTAATATATATGTATTATATCTTTATTAATAAATTTATATTTTTATAAATTATTATATTACTATTTAATAAATAGTATTTATATACATACATTTATTATATATATATATATATATATATAATAATAAATAATACTATTTATATATAAATAAATAAATCAGATTTATTATTTCATGTTGTAAAGCATGACATAATGGAGAAATTAATAAACAAATGTATTTATTTTTGCGAGAACTTCCCCTATCATAATATATATATATTATTTATTTAAAACATGCTTATTAGTTATAAATATCAACTTTACCAAAGAGAGTCGCTAGCTAATAACTATAAGCATAGAAAACAAAAATTATTGTTTTTAAATTTTTTAACTTTTTTTAATCAGTAATATATTTTTTTATATTATACCAATAGAATACTGATGATTCAAAAAATATAAAATAGTATAATTATTTTTTATTTCATACTAATATAAAACACTACTTTTTGAGTATTAAACGTATTAAACCATATTAAACTCAACATTTTCGCTTAATATAAACAATTATTTATATATTATAATATATAACTTAATCCAAATTAATAAAAAAATAAAATTGAAAAATCATATTAATCCCAGCATTACCATTACAACAAAAGTGCCTAATCGTATAGGTGATATGTAATATGGGTTGTATGGGGAGCTGTGGAGTAAAGAGAACATCTAGCGGCACATTATGCATATAAGTATAGGGAGGAGGAGGAGGAGCAGGAGGAGGAGAGAGAGGCGCTCAGCAACAGAGAGAAAATCACATTAAATATAATCTATTATTATTAAATATTATATTATTATAAAATATAAATGCTGATTTCAATTACTTTTTTACGTTGATAACATTTTCTCAATCTGGAGGTACCTCCGCCATGCCTCTTCTCTCATTACCGCACTCCTTAATCGGTTCCTCACCCACTGACCAGGGTTACTTCGAAAGCAACGACATCCACCACAACCGCATAGCGGGGTTCGAGGTGAAGGCCGGAGCTAACCCTACTGTGGTTAAGTGTGACATCCACCACGGCCTGACCGGCGGTATTTACGTTCACGAGAACGGCAGGGGTCAGTTCATCGATAACAGTATTCACTCGAACAACTACGCGGGCGTCTGGGTTACCTCCAACAGCGATCCTACTATTAGGTTTGTTTGCCCCACCAATAGTTAGCCCTACTATTAGGTTTGTTTGCCCCACTAGTTAACCCTACTATGGGGTTAGTTTACCCAACTAGCCTGCCCTATTAGTAGGTTTGTTTGCCCCACCACTAGCTAGCCCCACTATGGAATTTGTTTGCCCCACTAGTTAGCTCTAATATTAGGTTTAACCCCATAAGCGTGTAGTTATGCTTACAATATATATATATATATATATATATTTATGTAGGGTTTTTTTATTAGACCTATTAGTAGGGTTTACACAACTATCCCTATATCTGAGGGTTAGCCCTATAAGGTTTCCATATTGATACTAGTATACCATAATATAAAGTTACCACAATAGATACTGTACCACCACCACTACTACTAGTATAATATATTACTTCAACACCACGCATACCACAGAAAGAATGAGATCTACAATGGTCACCAAGGGGGAGTGTACATATTCGGTGATGGGCGTGGCCTAATCGAATACAATAACATCTACGGCAATGCTTTAGCTGGCATACAGATACGCACGAACAGTAATCCTATTGTACGTCACAACAAGATACATCATGGCCAGCATGGCGGTATCTATGTGGTTTGTATGTCCTTCTGTATGTGGGTGGGGCGAGGGGGTATCTATGTAGTTTATATGTCCTTCAGTAGGGGGGTGGGGTGAGGGGTATCTATGTGGTTTGTATGTCTTTTAGTATGGGGGTTGGAGGAGAGATGGGAGAGATAACTAGATATAAAGAGAGTACTTTTCTCAAGAGAAATATCTTTACACATATTTCCTTATACTGTAATCTTACGAATTCTACGGGTATTTAAATATTAAGATTTGCGAAATTTTATTATCCTGCTTATTGAAATTCTCTCTGTGAAAAGCACATAAGTAGAGAGGACCACTGTAGCTACTATGCGATACACCCTCCGATCCCACCTACCTACATCTGTGTATACACTAGTGATGTAAATGATGCCGAACCGAGACTTTAATTTACGGAAAACAAACGAGCCCGAGCCGAGTTGTGACTTTAGGTAATTGAGGCTGATACTGGCATCATTTACATACACTTACATGTCTACGTCTACAGTAGAGACCACACACCATTAGAATCCAACTAATCCATTAAATAGAAATTATTATTATTTGTAAGAAGTTTTGTTGTCGTTTAATTCAATAATTATATAAATAAATATTCTGTTTATCGTAGCTTCTAAAGGCTACACTATTTTACTACCTTTGCTATTATTGTACCCCCGGTAACCTAAACTTTCACGTTACAGCACGAGAAAGGACAAGGTCTAATCGAGGAGAATGAAGTATATTCTAATACCCTGGCCGGGGTGTGGATCACTACGGGAAGTACGCCCATTCTACGCCGCAACCGCATTCACTGCGGTAAACAGGTTTACATCATCATCTCAGCTCCTATATTATGTATCGTTATAAATTTGTTATTAGTAGGGGCGCTAGAACGATTTTGTATGTGGGGGCGGCCAACCAATCAAAATAAATTTTGTGGTAAAAGTAGGGGGTCCAATACAATGGAGGTCCCCCTGGATTTTAAAATTGGGGTTACATATCCCCCCCTATCCCCCCCTGTTGCAGCGCCAATAGTTATTAGCATACCTGTATTGATTCATATATAGTTACATTTCCCATTATAATTACCAAGATACATTATTTTCATGACATCGATAGAAAAATATAATATATATTATAATGGTACATATATTTATATATTATTATTATAATATAATATAATATATATATATGTTAAATATTATTATATATGACATATAAATATATAAGTTTATATATTTATTACAAAATCAGAATAGAGTTATATCCATGCGTATATAGCCTGTGTAAGACTGTATAAGCATGTGTATACCTCGTATATAGAAATACCCTTCCGTTATATCACTACCCAACACTACCCTACAGGTTGGTGTGTATTTCTACGACAATGGGCATGGAATACTGGAGGATAATAATATCTTCAACCATCTCTACTCCGGAGTACAGATCAGGTTATTAGTTAAACGTAATCTAGTAGTAGTGGTATTAGAGTGTGTGGTAGCAGTAGTAGTTGTGTGGAAATAGTAGCTGATATATATGTATATGTATTTAATTATATTCAAATTAATCAAATTTATGTGAAATATTTGTAAAATAAAATACTTGTATTATGTAAATAATGATTACAATTATAAAATCACAATGAAATGATTGAGCTCGTGCGAAAGTGAACCTCTGAACCATGTAATGTAAGGACATAAGGGAATGTTGTATAATTTATAAGTATAAAGCTGAGATATTTGTTAACCATATTATACGTTATTGAATAATAGAAATAAAGAAAACCAATACCATAATAGTCGAATGTTTTTATATATTAGTATAATATTTATATATAGTTTTATACATAATAAGCATTAGTATATGTATAATATATACACATGATGAATATTATCTAGAATATAAATAAATCATCTATATTAATACCCTAATGACGTATATGAACATTATTATACTTTTATTTATGAATTACAAGTATATATAATGAGCCTATTAAAGGATGCACGTATGCTAACAGATATCTATACTCCTATAGTTAATAAACTCATATTTAAATATTAACCTTATAAACACACATAGTATTACGTATCATACCTCGTTGTAAACCCCGCCCCCGCCCCGCCCCCAGAACCGGTTCCAACCCGATGATAAAGCGCAACAAGATCTGGGGTGGTCAGAATGGAGGTATCCTAGTGTACAACGGCGGTCAAGGCATTATCGAATACAACGAGATCTTCGACAACGCCATGGCCGGCGTCTGGATCAAGACCGACTCGGACCCCACCCTCCGACACAACAAGATCCACGACGGCCGCGACGGGGGCATCTGTATCTTCAACGGGGGGCGCGGGGTTCTAGAAGAGAATGATATCTTCCGTAACGCCCAGGCTGGGGTTCTCATTAGCAACCAGAGCCACCCGGTGATGCGGCGTAATCGTATCTTTGACGGACAGGCCGCGGGGGTAGAGATCACTAATAACGCCACCGCAACCCTCGAGGGTAACAGCATCTTTCAGAATAAGTTTGGCGGCCTGTCGTTGGCTACCGGAGTCACGCCCACTTTGACTGGTTAGCCATGCCCCTAAACCACCAACTTACACTTCATTATCTTCCTTATGACACTGTTGCATTACTATTGCTAATATGTATTACGTTAATAGTTGTGATCGTGTTTATATTCCTCTATAAACTTCGCATTATTACACTTACACTCACACACTACATGTGCACAGATAATAAGATATTCAATAATGAGAATGCGGTTGAGAAAGCAGTCTCTAACGGACAATGTCTCTACAGGATATCCAGCTACACTAGCTTCCCTATGCACAACTTCTATAGGTCTGTACCCATATCTCCCCGCATCCCCCCGCCCATATCATATTAGGCCTCACTTGCAAACAATAAGCACCACTATTTACGTATACTAAGTGCAGTGCTTATTTATCAAATATTAGATGTTTTCATGATAAATACATAACATATCCATTGTTAGTGATGTAAATGATGCTCAGCTAAGATTTTCATTATTGATACAGAGTAGATTTTTCTATTTTTTGTTAACAAATTAATCAGAGAAAAGAATTATATCTTACACCAGTCATAATTTGTACAATATGTCCTATAATCTATGGAAATGACTTTTCTTACTAATTCACAACATAAAAATGACATGTTGATTTGTTTTCCTTACATACATTTTACATTTTTCGGTTTTCGGACTGCAAACTGTGCTTATAAAGCAATCGGCCGTCCATATATATATTAAGTTAATGTTTCATATTAAATAGGTAGGTTTTCAGTAGTTTCTTGAAGTTGGGAGTTGATGGTGTAGTACGGATGGATGTGGGGAGAGTGTTCCACGAGTATGGGACGGATATTGCCCATGCTCGAGTGTTGGTTGAATGTAATTTGTGTTTAGGAGGAAGTTGAAGTAGAAACGTATTGGTGGAGCGTGTAGTGGTACTAGTTGGTAATTTAAGTTTTAGTAGGGATGCTAGGTAGTCAGGAGAGTCATGGTGGATTGCTTTATGAGCCAGTAGTAGAGTTTTATATAGGATTCTATGGCGTACAGGTAGCCAGTGGAGTTTAACTAAGAATGGAGATATATGAGTGTGGGAGTATTTTGGTATGTTGAATATACACCTAGCTATAGAATTTTGAAGAATTTGTAGTTTAGTAATATACGATGAGGGGTATTATAAAGGATAAAATTGCAGTAGTCGAATAGAGGTAGGATGTAAGCAGAAGCTATAATAGTAGCTGTGGATATTGATATTGAATGACGAATAAGGCGTAGTGAATGTAGTTGATAGTTTAATAGTTTTGTTATGTGGGACAGTTGTCTGTAAAAATTAAAAGTATTGTCAAATATAACACCAAGATTTTTGACATGGGTTGAGTACATGATGAGCTGTCCATTAATGTTAATTGGAGGGGGAGTTGGTAACGTTTTACTTCGGAGTGGAAGGTGAAGGAATATAGCCTCGGTTTTAATTGGGTTAAAGACGAGGGAGTTTATTGTGAGCCAGTTATGAATGGTGGTAATAGTAGAGGAGAGGATGTCGGGTGCAAAATTAACGTTTTCTGTACATTGTACATAAAGTTGTATGTCGTCTGCATATGTATGGAAGCTAACTGGAGAATTCGAGATAAGGTGGAGAAGGGGAATTATGTAAATGTTAAAGAGTATTGGTCCAAGGACTGACCCTTGGGGAACACCGTGTGTTACAAGACGGGAAGATGAACGGGTTGAGTGAACTAAAACTGAGGAAGTTCGGTTGGTTATGAATGAGGATAGCCATTTGTGTGCAGTACCAGTGATACCTATAGATGTAAGACGGTGTATGAGAATCGTGTGGTCAATAGTGTCAAACGCAGAGGAGAGATCAAGTAGTGCGAGTATTGTGCCATTTTTGTTATCAAGGTTAGTGAGAATATCACTGGATATCTTCGCTAGTGCGGTTTCTGTTGATTTGGAAGGAAGATATGCACTTTGGAAGATATGAGGGATTTTGTGTGATATTAAATAAGACGTTAGTTGTTTCGCGACGATTCGTTCCAAAGTTTTGGAAAATATCGACAGGTTTGAGATTGGACGATAATTGTTGAGGCTCTGAGGGTCAAGGTTTGGTTTCTTAAGGAGGGGTGTAATGAGTGCATGTTTATAGGATGTTGGAAACGTACCGGATTCGAGGGATTCACAGAATATATTATTGAGAGGGATAGTGAGGGATTCAGTGATTTCGTGTAAAAGGGAAAGAGGAATAGGGTCAAGAGGAGATACATTTTTAGTTGCTTTAAGAAGTGTGCCTATGTCTGACATGGAAGGGACTGAAAATACATTAAGTGAGTGAGTTGGCATGGTGGGGGTTATTAAAGTGGTATATCGTGGGAGATTGCTGAGAGTACGTGTAAGCTTATGATGGAAATAGTCATCAAAAGTTGATGATAAGGTGTCTGGTGGAAAGTCGGGTAAAGTTTTCTTTTTATTACGCCCAAGGAGTTACGAACAAATGGTGAACGTTTTCTTTTGATCTGATGAGCATGATTCCAGAGAGGCAGTAATATGAAGCGATTTTGCAATTAAGAGATCACGTCTATGTTTGGACTTGAACAGTTGATAAAGCGCAAGAATAGATTCAGATTTTGATTTAATCAATTTCTTTTCAAGTGTACGCAATTTACGCTTTTGTTTTAGGAGTGCGAGGGTATACCAGGAAGTGTCAAGTCTAAGGAAGGATTTTTTAATAATTATTGGAGCGTGGGAATCGAGGGTACTTGAAAGAGTGGTAAATAATTCATCAGGTGAGTTATGTGGGAGGGTTAGGAAGTCTCTGATGAAATCGTGAGTGTTGATGATTTTTGCGGAAAGAACGAGTGTTAGTGGGGTGGGGAGGTTTAAGGGATTGGAGGGTAAAAAATATAATGTGATGATCAGAAATACAAGGGCCAACAGAGTGAGAACAAATCAAGTTGGATGACTTATGGGAAATGAGGAGATCGAGTGTATTCCCATATTTGTGTGTGGGGTAAGTATTATGAAGTTTAAGATTGGAGGATGACAGTATATTGAGTAGAGATTTAGAATGATTAGTTGATAGGTTAGTAGCAATATTAAAATCACCTATAATGATATTAGATTCAGACATTAGATGGGTGAATGAATAAAATTCAGAGAGGAATAAAGGAATTGAGGAAGAGGGGGGTCGGTAAAAAAGTGATATATTAAAAGTCTTGGAGTATGGGGGACTAATGGAACAGGTAAACGCCTCAGAGTGATCATTATTATGGTCACGTAGAGGGGATACATGAAGGGAGGATTTAAAGATAATGCCAATACCTCCTCCATAATTATTGGTATTACGTCTAGGTAAATGAGAAAAAGAGTAAGGACCAGTATTCAGAGATGATATAAGGGGTATGTCATCAGGCATAATCCATGTTTCAGTGATGAATATAAGATCAAGGTCATGTTCTGCAGCAAGTTCTAAGATAAGTGGAATCTTGTTACGGATGGAGCAGGTGTTTAATAATGCAGATTTAATTAGGCAGTTATGGCGTTCTGGGGAAGATGGGGACAATGGAGTTAAAAGTGTAGATGGGGATTGCAGTGTGTGAATGGTCAGATTTGTGGAAGTGGTTTTGCAAAGCATATTTTTATTTGTGTGGACTTTTGGAATTGAGTGTCATTGTGAGAGGGGTGGGGAAGGGTTCACAATTGGTGGACACGGAATAGGAGTTGGTGATGGGGTAGTTTGTGTAGATTGAGTACTAGTAGTATTTAAATCTTCATTACACTGATCTACAGATAGTAAGTTACTATGTTGAGTATGAATAGTGGAGTCAGTATGTTTGGATGAATGTATCGGATTATTAGATGCTGATTGTCGCATGTTAATGCATGTGTGATTGTTGAAGAGTTTGCTCCAATGCTTAATAACAGAAAGGGGTGGGGTTAAGGGAGATGTTTTCCAATTAACTTTGTTGTTGTGGTAGTGACGTAATTCGTAGTTGTTTGTTTTACTGTTGAATACGTATTTGATTTTTGAGTTGTACATGAGATTGTTTTTTATGGCGAATAGGATTATCGGACTGGGGAAGGCCGACTTTGATATGGGTGATGTTGTATATGTTGTAGGTTTAGAGTATTTGTTTGGAATTATAATAGTGTGAGATTGGTTCAAATTATTTATAACATTTTGTTTAGGTTTAGAAATCGTTAGGGAGAGTAGGGGAGGAATGTGTTTATTCAGTGGACAATTAATTGATGTGATTGATCTAGAAGGTGACGGTTGAATGGGCTTAGTCTTATTTAATTTAATAAATTCTTTTATGATCTTAGTGTTGTTAATTTGTTGATCTTTTATATTATAAATGCTGTCCATAATATGATTTAAAGTGTTGGTTTGGGACATTGGTTCATCTATGTTTATATCGTTATTAGGTTGTGGTGAGACTTTTGTTGCTATGTGAAGTGGTGGTGACAACGTATTATTAAATGTGATACATTTGGGACATATATATAAGAATGAAGGAGAACGCATGAGTTGGATAGCATAATTGGGAGGGTTGTTGCGATTATTCCATTTAAATGTTAAAGAATTATTATCTTTTAGGCAGTTATAGTGTACATGTATATGACACCTATAACATTTAACAAAGTCAGTTTCTGTATTATTTAAACTAGATTTACAGTGATTACATGATGCAGTGGTGTTGTCCATTATATAGTTTATGACTAGCAATGTAACTAATTTATTATTTCTAGGAATTTGTGTTTGTTTAATTCAGTGATTAATAATGAGCTATAAATAGAATATATTAATAGAGAAAAATGTGTGCACAGTATAATAGAATGTAAACAATATTATTGTAAACAATTCAGTGATTTTAAAATTAATATATTTTTAAATAATGATCATATAAATGTTGTTTAATGAATAGAAGTAATGAATGAAATAAATAAATAATAAGTGTGGGATATAGAGTGAATGTTTATACACAGGGCTGTATGTTGTATTAAGTGCGGATAACTTATCTTTATGTCGGATTGATCAGATAAATGATTTATGAAATTAAATTAATGTTAGCAATAAAAGTAAACAGGAAGTATGATATAGTATGATACCTTATCTATTATCTATTATCAGATAAAATAAGCTGAATGATTAATGAAAACCTATATGATTATTATTTTACATGTAAATTAAAATTTATTAAAAACATATTAAAATGACTATATTATATATCGAATAGCTTTATATATTTTATAATTTTAATATGTAAATGAAGTATGATGCTTTCTGAAATATTGATAAAGTAACCAATCATGTTCTACTCACTACGCATCACGTCACTGTGCGTATCCACACTATTCAGTAGATCGTGCGTTATGCAATAATTATCCAAATATAGTTCAGTTTATATATAGATAATATAATATATGTAATGTTTTCCATATAACACTTTCTTAGTTATTTTATTTCAATATTTATATTATTGATTATTTCTACTTACTGATATTGACACAATGTTATTTCGGTAACTGAGAATGGTTACCTATATGAATTCTATGCACATTTAGCCTGATGACAAGCTAGACATAGACAGCAGCAATGCTTTAGATTTAAGCATCACTTAGGTTACTACTACATGATATACCCACACTGCTCACACGTGTTCCATACCCCCCTCACCCCTCCCTCCATACCACAGATGTAGAACCTGTAACACTACGGAGAGAAACGCAATCTGTTCTAACTGCATCACTAGTTGTCATTCCGGTCACCAGGTGGACTTCATTAGACACGACAGGTACCGCCCCCTATATAGTCGAAAGCATAAAGTTAAACTATTTAAAATACATCGTTATTGAAATAAACAAACTATAATACAACATGATACGAGATATATAATGTAACCATTACAACCATTATCTGTAATACAGATATACGCTCTTATAATACTGATCATGATCTCTAACTACAACTACAGTTATTGTAAGATAGTTACTTATAGTATGTGTGTGTAGTGTAGTGTACTGTATCAGTTGAATAAGGTACATAATAATAAGAAAACACTGTATATAAAACCATGGTCCGATTTAAATCACCCAATAAAAATCATGGTTTAAATCAACTTTTTTAAATTATTAATTATTTTATTTACTATATTACAAAAAAACATTACATATCATTGAAACCATACATTTAAGATACAAATGAAATAATGACAACATTTACTAGTAATTGTAGTATAATAGATATCTTATTATTAGTATCTCACAATTAAATCCCCTAATAAACATATTGATTTTTTTTTCTATTTATAATATAAATTTTACAGAGTATTCATAAATATTATTTATTTTAAAAATTACATTGAAAATTATCAATGATTATAATATATTTTATTATCTTAACTTTCTATTCATTAATGACTTTATTTTCATTAAAAATTAATTACATTATAATTATGCAATATGTAGACAAATTGCTGAGATAACATTTTATAAATATATTATTTCATATCATCATTCAATTTTCAATTTCAATAAAATAGATCAATGCAGTTTTATTTATTTATAGTGTAAATTGTTTATTCAACACCATTCTTTATAAATGTAAAGCTAACACTTGCCCTAATGCCAATCTCCGCCACCAGGTTTTTCTGCGACTGTGGCGCCGGAACCCTCCGCAGTCAGTGCAAGCTACAGGGTGAACCCACTCAAGACACTGACACTCTGTATGATTCGGCTGCTCCCAGCGGCTCGCATACGCTAATGGTGAACTAGACACGCCCCCTTCACTAATCACCTCCCCCGAATTATCACCGACCAATCATACATTATATTCAGTATTTTATAAATCCCCGCCTTCCCTCTATTTGATTGTCACGCTCCTCTCTCTATCCCCCTCCCCCCCTCTCGCACACCTACACCAAACCTCAACCCTAGTTTAAATTACCCCACCCCCTGCTGCCCCCCCCCCCAACACATACAACACGATGTGCTCTTTTTACATTCTTATAGCGCGCGTACCCCGCACACGCGCCCGTATGTATACCCAATCCTAACTAAAGTCTAATCTACAGCCATTTCATACCGCTCGTACCCACAGATGTACGCCCCCTTACACATCTGTGTATATCTACACATACATATAGGTAATCTCGTATCGTTATTTTTATTATGATTTTGTGCAAGTAATTATACGTATAACCTAGACTATTATCATCGCGTCGAACTGTCCTCTCCGCTGAGTATATCCTTACATTTTACATACATTCACGTCCTACGTACACACACGTGTGTGTATACGCGCGCGCGCGTTTTAAACTAGATCGGAACGTGCGCAAAGACCACCACCGCAACTCCATAATCATTGAACTCTTGAACATCAGTATCATTATCAAAATCGTATTCTAATTATTATTCGAATTATTATCACTCTTTTATTTATTTTATCCGAAATACACCCGCATACATATACATATTTTGTAATACTATATTATTTATCATCATCATCATCATTATTATTATTATCATCGCTATTATGTTTATTCACACATCATCATCGCTTCGTTTATAAACACAACACCACCACCGATGCAAGGTGACTATTGCTTTTGTATGCAAACATCCACGCACACACACACGCGCACGCATGGGACGAGGCAAGCTTACATGAGTGTGTGTGTGCGCGTGTGTGAAGACTACCTAGTACACATTGCAGGATATGGGTTTGCACTATCACTACTACGACCACCTCATTCTACTAGTATAATTATCATCATTGTTTTGAAATGTATTTAATATGTTTTATCCTTGTAATAAATTTATAAAACCACGACTCCATCATCGCCACCACCTTATAAGACTATTTATATAACATAATTAATATGCTCTCTATCGTGTATTATGTATTTTTATAAGTTTAGAATCATTGTACAACACCCTCGATACCTTAGGTAATAGTTACTGCTGATTTAAAATGAAATTTACAAATTTAATGTTCATTTATTTATTCTTTATTTATAAAATGTCGTCGATAATTCTGGAGGTTTGACGTCGAATGTGTCAGTTGCCTCATCTTCTGAGATCGTTCTCTAGCATCTCGAGTGACTTGTTGAAGCCTCGTTTGGTTAGTACGAATATCTGCCTGTAGGGCAGTAGACAGCTCTCCTCATCTCCGTCCTCCCACGATATCGCCTGATCCTTCTTGTCGGCAACGCTGTATTCTATTGTGAACTCGCTATTCTGTAGTAGGTACATTGATGGACGGTATTAATTAATAATTAGGGTAGGTATTAATTTTCGCATAGATTAATTATAAAAATCATATATTTTGAAGCCTGTTAGTAGGAACAAGCATACAAATATAATATAAACTAGAATATGAAAAAAACTGTTTTCTAATAAATTATTTAGATTTAAAAATAGGTATACGATAAAGAGTTTCAACCTTCACCCAGCTAACGTACTCCTATTGTTATACATTGATATCTTCAACGTATATAATCTGCTTAATACGCATTATAGGTAGGCAACATTAGTAGTATGATATACATCTCATTTGAACCTTTAGAAAAGTACAATAATACCGAATAGTTAGCATATTATAATCTGAATTCAACATTTTATTACAGAATATAAATAGATATCTAGAGAACATTGAGAACATTGTGTTCATAATATAATCGGTTGTAATGCACTTTATATAGATAGACTTAGTTAACTTCACTACTCTCTTGGCCACTGCTGTTAACTTTGATATGGTACACACATATTTGTTAGATTCTACTTATAAACAATTATCATAGAAAAGATAATCGAGTGACTTGCAGATGCAGATGTATATATAATAATAAATTGTGAATAATTCTGATAATATTAATCTCATAAAATATGTTTATTAATATATAATATATCTATATATATATCGAGCATTATAATATAAAATCAACATGATTATTTTACTAACTACATAATTGTTTAAACCTATAGTTATAAATTAATTATCTCACTTAATTAATTATTATTTAGTTATAATTAATAACAAAAGCACTGCTGTATGGTAAATGATGAAACCTGAAACATGTACTGTTCCTCTGCCTGCACGTATACGGTTGTATCTCGGTCACCTTTGACCTTGTACATTTTAGACAGCATTACGTAATAGTCGAAGTCGTAATTTTCACCCTTTTTAGTCGCTTTCTCCATCTCCGTACTACGAATGTATGCAGTCTAGATTAGATCAACTCTCCTTCTAATATATTAATAATATTACAATGATATTGTTTGTTATCTGTTTCATTATCTAGTTTATACTATTAATATGCCTTTTCTTCCTAAATTGCACCAAAATAATATAGCGTATTTTTATATATTATTTATATGTAGTTTTTATACAGTTAGGAAATAATTATCATAATGCATATTTCTGGTACCCGTATAATTGAAATCTATTCTACAAATAATCGTTACTCTTGGTAATCTATACGATCTATAGTATTCTACAATCTGTGCACTAAAAGGTTTTCTCAAATTGATTCTGCTTGCTAAATGTATGTCATGGTTGTGTTTATTAATAATATAAAATTAATCTGTACATATTATTAGTTTGGTACACTAAAGGGTCTGGTAAACCCATATGGGGCATGGGCAACCCTGAAGCTTCTTCATTTATTGATTCTCATCATTACTTATAGTGATCACTTGTTCGATGTGATGGCTAATATTATTATTATAAAAAATAAATTAAATATCTTTAAAAATACAATTGTTATATAATATATTATGCATATGGTATTATTAAGGTAAAATACCTCGAAACTCTTCTGAATATTTTATTTGTTATTTTTTCTTATAATGATTACAATAATAAAATTTATCTTATCTTATTATAATATTACGATAGGTATGTACAATGTACATTGTACATGTTTATGTGTGTGAATTAAAATATAAGATAGCTCTGCTTATTACCTCTTAATCTACAACCATCTATCTTATCTAATCCACAGTAGCGCTTAATATGCGCAGCTTATACGTAGATGTTTCTAGGCAAAGATATAACACACGTGAAATCGTGTAATTTTACACCAAAATAAACAGCGCCACCTACATAGGTTATATATTACTATTGTCAGCAGCGGGGAGTATATATTAATTAGGTTGCCTAGATAGGGTGTACAGTAGACCGGTTCGTACTCAATTTTTTTTCTTAATTTTATAAACCTTCACATCTGTGACAATTATGTATGCTATGATAAATAAGTGTTTAAAATTTTAGACATATATCTTAAATAGTTTTATATCACGAGACCTTTTTATTTTAACATTTAATACATATACAATTTAACATGGGGGAGATATAGAAATAAGTTTTATTCAATTTTTATAAAATTGAATGATTTTTTTTAAGCCAATTATGGATATATTCTAGAAACATATATTACAAGTAGTATTAACTATACAAAATATTTTTCATAACAATCTAGATGCCAACATTTTATAAAATAATTTTAGTAAAAAAATATATCTAAAAATCGTATAATTTAATATAAATTAATTATTATAATTTAATTTAAAAAATTAAAATATATAATTTATAGATAATAATAATACAATTCAAATTAATTATTAAAAAATTAAAAAAAAATTTAGAAAATTTAATACAATCAAATATATATTTTTTATTTTTTTTATTTTTTTTATTTTATTTGTATAAAGGACATTTATATCTAACTTATATCCACAATTCAATACAATATGATCACTCAAACTTATGTAAAATATAATTATATATATTTTAAAAAATTAATTATTTTGAAATAAATACTTTTTAAAATGGTGTATTTTCTCGAGTTTTAGGAGATATTAATATTAGTAATTTGTAGATATAAAAATGAAATATAGATATTATATTAATAATAAATATAAATAATGGTAAATATTATATTAATTCATTAAATATAATACAAATACATAATTAATTTTAAATATTTTTATTTTAAATGTAAACATCAAAGATAATAAGATGGTGGAATGACTATTATACATGTAATATTTTAAATTAAATTTTAAAATAATAATTTATATTTCAAACTTTAAATGCTTCGGTAAGGTAAGGTAACTATTTTTTTATAAAAATTGTTAATACATATTATACTAAAATATGTAAAAAAGATGTATTATATTTTATATGAAGGATTAAAAATTGATTCGAACGAACCGGTCTAGTGTACAGTGTACACAGCTTTAGGTGTATATCTAACCAAAGCGCCTGGTAACAAGGCATCGCGATGTCGTGAGGTATGTTAACGAATCTGTCGCTAATGATCATGCCTATGTTGCAGTTCTTCCTCGCAAACAGATCCCTGAGATTACGGTCCCCTTTAGATGACTTCTTCAGTAGAAACTCTTTTATCTCCTTCAAACACGCCTACAAACATGTTGACGGTGAGTCGATATAACTGATAAAAGTGTAAATCTATTTGTTTCTGATTCGAATGTTAATACCAAATGTATTTATTATTATAATATATATTAATTTAATATGATATCAATATAAACATTATCTACACTATACTATTACTACTGCTACTGCTACTAATAAGAAGATTTAATTAGGACATACAATGAGGAAAAGCATAGTTACAAAAAATACACAAGATAAAAAGAGGAAATACAATGAGGACACGAGGAGATACAATGATGACACGAGTAGATATAATGAGGACATGAGGAGACACTTATTGTGTCCTCTTATTATTCTCATGTCCTATGTGTATCTCTGCATAAGGACATGAGGAAATACAATAAGGACATGAGGGGATACAATAAGGACACGAGTAGATACAATAAGGACACGAATAGATACAATAAGGACACGAGGGGATACAATAAGGACACGAATAGATACAATGAGGACACGATTAGATACAATAAGGACACGCTATACTGACCGGTAGCGGTTCTTGTGTCAGACTGAGGACGCTGACCATACCGTAGACGTGCATACTATCTTCTAGTTCATTCTGCAGCTTCCTGTCCTCTTTCATCTCCTCGTCTTCTTCGTCGCTAGCTTCGTCGTCTGATACGGGGTTGTCTATCTATCAGGTGACGTGTGTTGTGTTAGTGTGGGGGGGCGATCACTGAGTGTGGGGGGTGTGGGGAGTGTGTGTGTGGGAATGTGTGTGTGGGAATGTGTGGGAGTATGTGTGTGTATGTTAGGGTGTGTGGTGTTGGAGTTTGTGGGAGTGTGTGTGTATAGATTAAGAAGTCTTTTAATGAATATAATATTTCATGCTGCGTTGAAATCACTCAACCGTGAAATACAATTTCTGATATTTAAATGGAGCCATGTCCTTTACATAATAATATTGATATATTTCTTATCGAAGCAAACATAAAGTTGAAATATTTTTTAACGACGGTATACATTATTGTAATATACAAAGATTAATAGGAAATTAACAAATAAATTATGTAAAACATTTTACAGTTACTGTCTTAATAGTGTTCTAATAACATACTTATTTGGATTACCTCTATTATATTATATGGTCAATATCACATGAACTTATATTCTATTGGGGTATAGACTAGTAGATATTAAACCTTAAGAATACTGCCGATGTGGTTCTGTTTGATGAGCAAGTCTGCCACGTCTGACAGATTAATGGAGCACCTGAGAAATAGCTGTAAGGGGGGGTGTATTGATTAGTATTGGTTGAGAGGTATACTGAGAGGGTAATAGATTAAGGGTGGGGGGGTGTACTGATAAGTATTGGTTGAGGAGTATACTGAGAGGGTAATAGCTTAAGGGTGGGGGGGTGTACTGATAAGTATTGGTTGAGGGGTATTCTGAGAGGGTAATAGCTTAAGGGTGGGGGGGTGTACTGATAAGTATTGGTTGAGGGGTATTCTGAGAGGGTAATAGCTTAAGGGTGGGGGGGTGTACTGATAAGTATTGGTTGAGGAGTATACTGAGAGGGTAATAGCTTAAGGGTGGGGGGTGTACTGATAAGTATTGGTTGAGGGGTATTCTGAGAGGGTAATAGCTTAAGGGTGGGGGGGTGTACTGATAAGTATTGGTTGAGGAGTATACTGAGAGGATAATAGCTTAAGGGTGGGGGAGTGTACTGATAAGTATTGGTTGAGGGGTATTCTGAGAGGATAATAGCTTAAGGGTGGGGGGTGTACTGATAAGTATTAACTAAACACAGATCTATAGTAGAGAAGTAATACTGCTATAATTAGCTGCGTATGTGAGAGAGGGTGTTATGGGCGTATTGCTGGCGATATAATGATGAGTATTAACTACACTGATTTATATAATAATACCGAGAGTATATTATAAACGATTATAATTATTATTATTATTTAAACATTATTAATTTAAGGATTTATAGTATGAACTTTATAGTATTAATTAATAAATTGGAACGAATACGAATTAATCTGGGATAACTTGCGAAGTAATTTGGGACGTAGATAAATATTGTAATAGTTAATAACATCATTCATAGTAATAAATTATTACTAATAATTATAATAATGTATAATAAAAAAGAGTAATAATATTATTAATATAGAATTTTATATATGTTTATCTGGATATTAACATTAATATATAATATATTTATTGTACATTGGATTGGGTGTTTGAACGCACCATTTCATACTGATTACCTGAACGCCGATGTACATCAGTGATGTAGTAGTGATGTAGTAGTGATGTAGTAGTGATGTAGTAGTGATGTAGTAGTGATGTAGTAGTGATGTAGTAGTGATGTAGTAGTGGTGTAGTAGTGATGTAGTAGTGATGTACTAATGAGTACAGTAGCGTGATGTAGTAACAGTGACAGTAACCTGGTTCAGTAGTTTCTCTATGCCGTTGAAGTCGTGACTCTCGAATTTATGCGCTACGAACTCAACTTGTACTGTCTATGGTTAGTGGACAACATGGTTACAATGATTGTAGATGTGAGTGTGTGTGTATAGAATTAATAGGATATACGCACAATGGAATAGTATCAGAGTATCTTTTAATCGAAAGTAAGCATTAGGGTCAAAGTTATTCAAAAACGGTTGTAAGTAGTTCGTATTTTAATATTTTAAGTATGCACATTTTATCACTCAACTTTGTACACATATTGTACACACTTACAATCTGATCGTAACAATCACGTATTTAAAATCGTGACAAAACTCCTACACACTATTGTAAATATCAACAAATAATTGTAATGTATAGTGATTTAAATAATTAGTATATATATATATATATGTTACCTATAAGCCATTGCATGTATGATATTCTATAAATAGACATACAATAATTATAATGGCTAATCATATTTTATGTAGATAGTGTTGTTAAAAAACGCGTTTTTTATTATTGTTTGTTCAAAACATGTTTTAAACGGTTTTTTTCGTTTTTAATTCGTTTTATATCCGTTTTTTTCTGTTACAAAATATAAAATTATTTAAATAAAGTAGATATGTTGTTAAATAATAAAATAATAATAAAGTAAGTACATATTATATGAATAATCAATAATAATTCAAATAATATATTATCTGTATTATTAGCATTATTAAATCATATTGTCAAAATATACATTAGTATGACAATTATAATAATTATAATATTTATTTTGTATAATTAATATTATAAAAGCTGTATGAACTTTCATATTTATATTATAATAAATTATTATAAATAATAAAGTAAAATTAGATTTCTTTTATGTTCTGATATAATAAATTATATAATAATATATATTATGAACTTTCATATTTCTTTTATATATTAATATATTATTATTAAAAAAATATGAAAATTCATACTATTTTTTTATATAATATTAAACATAATATATATTATTATACAATTTATTATATCAAAACATAAAAGAAATCTAATTTAACTTTTAATAATAATATTATATTTGTATACACATATTTTATACATTTATTAAATAATCATTCATTTTTCAATTATTATACAATTTATTATATCAAAAAAAAGAGCAGATAAATTATTATTTGTCAAATTGAATTTAAATTTAAATTTAAATATTAACAATTAAATAAATATATGTATAAAATGTATGTCTCTTGTTTTTTTCTGTTTTTTTCGTTTTTTATTCTATGTTTAAAACGCGTTTAAAACGTCTGTTTAAAACGTGTTTTTTATTAACTCACAACCTTATATGTAGATAATATTTAATATTGTGGGTTTCGCTTAGTATACATATATATATATATATATGTATACTACATTGTATTGTATAGTATTATCATTCATTGTATTGTATTCACATATGTGTACCTAACTTGAAATTCAATAATGTGTGCTGTGAAGCATTATGTTTAGACCATCAATATAAAGAAAGTGGATATACAATTGACACAATGCATGTAAAAGATAGATATGTGAATGGCATTTTATCAATACATTAACAAAATGGCTTCAGTGATTTTGATTGGATATTAGTCATATTATATATGTCAAATATTAAAACAATAGGCTTTTCGTCGAAATAGATTAAAGTGACTTCGGATTTAGATTATAAATATCAATAAAATAGTATGATATCTTCAATTTTAATACACAAAATTACGAGGAATGTTGATATGATGTATTTTAAATATATAATTTTATTTTTAGTATAGATAGTACCTTACAATTGGTAGTAATTATCAATATATATATATGTATAAATAAATAATATTAATTTAAAATTTAGTAGGTATTTAGTAGTGGGCTACGACTGGAGCGCCTCTATTGAAATACTCTACATTCAATTGCTTATCCACTTTCTTTATATCGATGGTCTAGACACGCCCTTCTTGACCTCTCGTTGTTGTATTTCATTAAGAAATTCTTATATATACAAATTCGTCAGCTATCTAATGCATCAACCATTCTGAATGGTTCACTCATTGTAGATTCACATTATTGTTTAAACCTTACATTATTGCATACTTTATTAATATAGAAAACCGACTAATGGATCTGTTTGATAGCAGAATTTCCTATTGACACATTTCCTTGCAATTGAACAAATCGGTACACACGCGATAAAGGCGCGCAATATAATACATTATTTTTGTAGAAGAGACGCCCAACTCTAGATATGGGCGTGTCTTAGTTATTTATAGATGTGGACCAGAGAGTCATAGATAAATATGTTTATTTGCCAATTCAGCATAAATGCGTGTTACATATGTATACACACACATATATATATATATATATACACACACACACACACACAGTTTATTTAATTTGTCTGACATATATGTATTACATCGGTATACAGCCATATACTTTATAATATAAAGTTTATATATATATGTAATAACTGCCTATTATGAGTATAACTAACCTAGTTGGTTTCCAGGACCAGAATGTATGTATCATCTAAAGACACATATAATGGGTGTGGCTTAGCGTCATACCCGAATAGGCAGCTACAAAGTGACAGCCTATAACATATTACTACATCTCCCTTTTTAAGATTAATAATATTCAAATACCTTGATGATTATATTTAACTAAAATAATAATAATAATAATAATGAATTAAATAATGAACAACACATAAATAATATACCCACCACCCTCTTCCCGTATCTTAGTTAATCTCTATTAATCGATCAGGTGGTTTTGAAATTCTTCCTGACCGAGTTACGTAAGAGGTATTCTTTAATGGTATAATCATTTGTCTATTACGTCTTATAAACCTTTTGTCGGTATCTAAGACATATGATCGATCACTCTCTGGAGATCTATATGCTATTTTGGCTACTTTCCGTAGATCTTTAACAAATACTTCTTCGTTGTTCTCTAGTTCTCTCTTTTCTATAGTATACTTATTGTCTCGGTATTTCTTATTGTTTTCTTTATTTTCTTTATTAAATTTAATAAATTTCGGTTGATTAATTCTTCTTAATCCTTTCGGTATATCAGGTACCGTTGTATTCAGTCTTCTCCCCATTAACAATTCAGCAGGCGATATTCCAAAGCTTAAAGGTGTGCTTCTATAAGCCAATAATCCTAAGTATGGATCATCTTCTTTACTTAATATATTCTTTATTGTTTGAACTCCCCTTTCTGCAACTGAATTTCCTTGAGGGTGCTTGGGTGATGACGTAATATGTTGAAAACTGTAACTTTGGGAGAATTCTTTAAATTCTTTGCTGGAAAACTGTCTTCCGTTATCAGAAACGAAAGTCTCTGGTATTCCATGTCTTGAAAATATAGATTTCATTGATAGAATAACTGTTTCTGATAGTTCATTCTTCAGCAACATAGTTTCAATATATCTCGAGTAATAGTCTACTATTATTAGATATTTCTTATCTTTAAAGGTATAAAGATCAGTTCCAACAATCTCCCAAGCTTTCTTTGGTACAGGTATTATTTTCATAGGTTCTCTTGTTGTCCTACTATTCATTAAACAAGTTCTACAGTTTCTTACCATTCTTTCTACATCTCTACTAATCCCAAACCACCACACACATTCTCGTGCTCTTGCTTGACATTTTGATATACCTTGGTGTCCTACATGTAGTTCACTTAAAATGACTTGCTGATATGTTCTAGGGATGACTAACCTATTCTGGTAGGTTAGACACCCATTCATCATGCTTAAGTTTGCAGTATTTTCATAATACTTGCTTAGATCACTATTCTTACGGTCTTTATACGACCATCCATTACATATTTTACTAATAACTTCTTTTATTATTACGTCATCCTCTTGGATTTTTCTTATTTTATTGAGTTTTACTGACTCACCAGGAACAAAAGTAGATTCTACTAGTTGATTTACTTCAATTTCAAGTATATTAGAAGTACTTGTCGTCTTAGAAGGATATCTTGATAAAGCATCAGCTCCAATATTTAATTTTCCAGGTATATATACCATTTCTACCGAATATCTCATCAAACGTATTCTACATCTTTGTATCCTTATAGGGATCTTTTCTACTTCTTTCCGTCCTAACAGGGTAATCAAAGGTTTATGGTCAGTCTCTACAACTATAGGTGCTCCACAAATATAATAGTTAAACTTCTCGAGACCCCAAACGACTCCTAAAGCTTCTTTTTCAATCACTGCATAATTCTTTTCAGCACTGGTTAAGGATCTACTAGCGGCTCCAATCATTCTTCTGTTTCCTTCCGAATCAATTTGGGAAAGAACAGCCCCGATTCCTTGATTACAAGCATCTGTCGTAATCATAGTTTTTTTCTTTGGGTCGAAGTGCGCTAATATAGGAGGTTCATTAAACATTTTTTTTAGTTTCTCAAAACTAATTTCTTGATCTCTATCCCAAAACCATCCAATATCTTTTTTCAATAGCTCTCTGATTGGTTCACTGACGGTAGCTATTTCATGATTAAATCTTGAATATAGGTTAATCAATCCCAGGAAACTTCTTACTGCTTTTACACAATCTGGCACTGGAAAATCTCTAATTCCTTGAATTTTTTCTCCAGCTTGTATCCCATCCCCACTGATTTTAAATCCTAAAAATTCTACTTTTATAGAACCAAATGAACATTTCTCTCTGTTTAATGTCATTCCTGCTTTACTTATTTTATTCAATACTGCATCTAGTCTTGTATCATGTTCTTCTTTATTTTCACCCATAACTAGTACTTCGTCCATGTGTATCACCACTCCTTTGCAATCTTTTAGAATTCTGTCCATCTCTACAGAAAATTTCAGGGGCTGATGTAAGTCCAAAAGGTAGTTTTTTATAATAAAACCGTCCCCATGGCGTTAAGAATGTTGTCAATTTCTGTGAGCTTTCCTCTAAGGGTATTTGCCAAAACCCTGAGTTTGCGTCTAGCTTACTGAATATTTTGCCCTTAATCTTGGCTAAGCTACTCTCAACTGTTGCCATCGGATATACTTCCCTCTTTACAGCTTTGTTGAATTTCGTCATATCGGTGCATATACGAATCTTCCCGTTTCCCTTGATGGCCACTACCATTGGGCTACACCAATCTGTTGGACTATTGGCTTCTTCTATGACGTTTAAACTCATCATCCTATCTAGTTCTTCCTTAACTTTTTCTTGTTGGTGTATGGGTACTGGTCTTGGTACATATATAGAAGTTGGTATAATATTATCGTTCTTCTCTATCTTATATGTATATTCTAAGCTTCCTAAACCTTCAAAAAGTCTATTATCGATTTCATCAATTAGTTTTACTATTCCAAGTCCTACTGATAATCTTCTGGATAATAGCACTACGGTTTGTTTTTCTAGTATAAATATCTCTTCTTTCATGGATTTTCCTTTATAGGTGACAATCGCATCAAAACATCCTATAACTTCTATATGAGTATTATTAGGACCTTTAAGAATTGTTGTCGATTGTCTCATCTGGGGTAAAGATTTGCTAAACGGTATCACTGTAACGCTAGCACCTGTATCTATTTTTAAAGATACTTGTTCTTGGTAACTTAAATTAATATATATATATATATTAATAAGTGAATAATTAATAAATATAAATTACACTGCTATCTTTGGTATACACATTCTTAGTATAGTATGTATATAAATATCTATAGTATATATTAGTAATAGTATATTATTTGTCCTTGTATCATCTTATTATGACATTATATAACAAGAATATATATATATATATGTGTGTTTATGTGAGTGTGTACATATGTGTGTATATATGTTAATGTATAAATAAATATGATAATGTATTGTATCATATATAATTTAAATTCCAAGGTTAATACCATGCAATGCATGGCATGCATGCATGCATTCCTTTGTTCAATAATTATAAACTAATAAAAATATGTATATATATAATATATGTGTATATGTGTGTGTTTATATATTAATATATATATATATATATATATATATATATATATATATATATATATATATATATATATGTATATATATATATATATGTGTGTGTGTGTGTGTGTGTGTGTGTGTGTGTGTTTGTGTGTGTGTACTATATACATATCATATGTATCTTACATATGTCATTTATGCTGAATTGGCAAATAAACATATTTATCTATAACTCTATTATAGAGTCTATATTCCACATCTATAAATAACTAAGACACGCCCATATCTAGTGTTGGGTGTCTCTACTATGAAAATAATCTATTAGCCATATATTCGCGCGCCTTTATCGAGTTTAATCCATATACAGATTATATTATTTTGAAAATAACAAACGCCCCGTGATGGAAACATGTTTAACATACCGATTGATTTTTATATATATTGTTATAAAATTATAATATTTATAACATTAATATATGATTATTATGATTATCATAATGATAACATATATTGTTATAAAATTATAATATTTATAACATTAATATATGATTTTTATGATTATCATAATGATAACATTATTATAATGTTATCATGATAATAAACATGATAATCATTATCATAATTATAATCATAATCATGGATTATGGTCAAAAGCTTCGCGATTTGAACGCCCGCAAACTTGTTTATTGGAATTAGTGATTTTACAATAGCGTTTGATTGGCCATTATAATTAGCGCATGTCTATTTATAGACTATCATACATGAAACTGCTTATCATTAATTATATATATATATGTGTGTTTTATAAGTTCACTCAGGATGTAATGCAGCTAAAAAGACCTAGCAATAGCAAAACTAAACCCAACCAAACCAAACCAAACAAGTGAATATAACTAACAATATAAATATAAATATTTGTACAAACAAACATACGCTATTGTAAATTCACTAATTCGAATAAACAGTTTTGCGGGCGTTCAAATCGCGCATCAATCGCGAATCTTTTGACCAGGTACCATAATCATTATGATAATGATTAAGATTATCATAAAACAACAAAACATTTATGTGGACTGTGTATTATATTTATAATATGATGTGGTTACAATCGATAGGGTACATCTCTAAACTATTCATCAACTATATACATCGGCTATATACTAATTATATATTTATCCGATAAGCATATTTATATATATGCACATATATATAAAATATGAATTAATATAAAATATAAATTTTCTATTATTATAAATTCACTTGCATTGAAATTAAATATTCACTATATATGACAACAAATTATGAATAATAACCTCTTGTACATCGTCTGAATTATCATTTGTCTTGCTAGAGCTAGATGATTTAGACTTTTTACTTTGGGATTTACTCATATTTATCAATATTAATAAGCTTTATAATTTTTGAGCGTTAATACAATTTATTTTTTATTTTGTAATTATTATACATACTATTCATTTCGGGTACAAATAATCTGGGACGAGGTAATTTGGGACAATTGGAAACAATAATTTGGAAATAATAAGAATTAATCTGGGACAACTTGCGAAGTAATGTGGGACATACGTAATAGTTAATAATATTATTTAAGGTAATAATCCTAATAATAGGGTAATAATGATAATAATTTATAATAAAAAAGAATGATAATATTATTAATATAGATTTGTATATTTATATATGAACATATATGTTCATCTGTATGTTAACATTATGAATAGTTATTAATATAACATTTTCTAAAAATTTATTTATTTTTTGTGTACTTGATACCTATCAGAGAAATATGAAATATATATTATATTTATAATATATAATATATATTAACATAAACATAATATAATACCATAATAATAACATATAATACCATAAACACACATATATATTTACATATTATAATATGATATAATTCAATATTAGGTAGTAATATTTGTTAATATACCCTATTTCTTAACACGAGTCACTTATTTTATATCATTTACATATCTTGAATATTATTAACGATTTTGTCGAAATAGGGTTACCTTAACTCGGTAAAGAGAAAGAAATGTTCACTATTTAGTAAATATTTCAGTTAATTATTTTTTGAATACATAATAAGACATAACTATAAATATACAAATCAGATATGTTACGTAATGTTACAGTACTGTTATGACCCACTCTTCAAAAACATTCATTATTAACTCTTATCCTGTGTTAATTGCCACTTCATGATGCTTCTCCACCCTCTCACAATATTTTCATATGATAGGCTCAATACTACTCAATTCCAAAAATCCACAAAAATAAACCTATGACTTGTACAACTATTTCGACAAATCTGACCCTCCATACACACACATCTCCATATGCACATACATATTCAATATATCTTTCATCATCTCCATATTCATTAATACGACATACTAATCAAATATGAATTACTAAACTACTGTTACACCCGTAAAAAGATTCCACTTATCCTATAACTGTTTGCATATCATTAACTTAATATAATATACAAAACAGAAATATGGATTACGTTGATAACATATCAGTGCTATGACACCACTTATATCATCTAAACAACTATATATGAACACATATGTCCCCTACTTATTTTTATCATATCAATAGACGTAATACTTATAAGTATGGATACGGTATTAGCATTATAATATAGATATATCCATAAATATTCCTGTTATATTATTTATTACGTGTGCTTTATTTATAGCGATGTGCTAATTGTAAATAAATAACAATTAGTATGGCGGATCCAAATATCATACAATTATGGTTGTGGTTAATTATGAAACAACCCGTTTTCATAAGTTCAAACGCACTAGAGGTTTGATAACGCGATGAGGTCGTGACAATACAATTGGTGATGTTAAAACAGGTGGGTATCTTACAGCTGTACCTATATATGTATGTTGGCTGGGTAGACAGAGGTTTGGTCTGCTGTCGTATTTCGATTATGTTGCCTCGGAAACGGTCTCTAGATTCAGGTCGATCATCACGTTGTAGCTACTTGGTTCGTCTCGTTGACACTTTACTTTCCCTGGCTCCCACTTTCCAGTCAGACACTTCCGGACGTAGACCGGGAGGTATGCGATAGGGCTTCGCGCAAGGGTTTCCGTCCGTCATCATCTGGTCTGTAAAGGAAAGAGTGATCAGTAGACCGGTTCGTTCGATTCAATTTTTAATCCTTCATATAAAATATAATACATATCTATATTTTAGTATAATATGTATTAAAAATGTTTATAAAAAAATAGTTACCTTTGGTCACGAAGCATTTAAAGTTTGAACCATAAATTATTATTTTAAGATAAAATGTATAATATTCCATGTATAATAGTAATGACGCCATCTTATTATCTTTGATGTTTACAAATATTTAAATTAATATTTAAAATTAATTATGTATTTGTATTATATTTAATGAATTAATATAATATATACCATTATTTATATTTATTATTAATATTATTATCTATATTTCATTTTTATATCTACAAATTACCAATATTAATGTCTCCTAAAACTCGAGAAAATACACCATTTTACAAAGTATTTATTTCAAAATAATTCAAAAAAATAATTAATTTTTTAAAATTAATATATATAATTATACTTTACAAAAATTTGAGTGATCATATTGTATTGAATTGTGGATATGAGTTAGATATAAATGTCCTTTATACAAATAAAATTAAAAAAATAAAAAAATATGTAAATATATTTTGTATTTCATATTTCAAATAAAAATCCAAAAAAATTTAAAAATGATGTTAATTTTTTTTCTAAAAATAATTTTTAATTTTTTAATAATTAATTTGAATTGTATTATTATTATCTATAAATTATATATTTTAATTTTTTAAATTAAATTGTAATAATTTATTTATATTAAATTATACGATTTTTAGATATTTTTTTTGACTAAAATTATTTTATAAAATTTCGGCATCTAGATTGTTATGAAAAATATTTTGTACTGTTAATACTACTTGTTATATATGTTTCTAGGATATATCCATAATTGGCTTAAAAAAAATCATTCAATTTTATAAAAATTGAATAAAACTTATTTCTATATCTCCCCCATGTTAACTTTTTATGTATTCAATGTTAAAATAAAAATGTCTCACGAGACATTTTTATTAACATAACAATATTTAAGATATAGGTCTAAAATTGTAAACACTTATTCATCATAGCATACATAATTGTCACAGATGTGAAGGTTTATAAAATTGCGAAAAAAAATTTAGTACGAACCGGTCTAGTGATCAGTGTATATATTTTCCGATATATGTCTACTTAGATTAGGTATGTGTGTTGAAATATCTCGTTCGTAGAGGATATTTGCTGTAGACGTAGGCCCTACCACCCTACGTCATAGGGTGATGATCAATGGGTGTCGTTCTCAGGATTATTATGGCATCTATGAAGCCGTTGCTTTGCGGGTGATAAGGCGTATTAGTTACGTGTATAATCTCCCACTCGTCGGTGAAGTAGGCCTATTTACATTATTTAGGTAAATATTTAGGTTTGTTGTCGTATCGGATTACTTCTGGACCAGAAGTTATGGTATGCCATGTTCTGAGAAGATCTGCTTCATTTGTTTTATAATAACGAGATATGTAGTATATTGAGTTTCCTGCAAAATGGAAACTTGGAGTAGTAATCCGTAATAAATAAGTATTCGTTGTTGAAATTAAAACGGTTGGTTCATATCGTTTGCTACGGTGCTGTGAAATATGTCGTTGATAGGATAGGTTCTTTGGTTTGCTTGTTTCAATTACTTTGACATTGGGAACACGAGTTTAGCATGTATTAGATTTCCAGATTTTGGTTTTGCTAGTAAATCCGGTCTCGAGCTAAGAGTCGAGTCTTTTCTATGCCCAAGTGTGCTTGTGGATATCGCTTAAGTATGATTCTCTTACAGACTCGGGGATGGTAACGCGTTGTCCTTTGCATATTACTTTGCCTTCCAGAGCAAAGGTATCACGAAATGGCCAGAATATACGTAAATCTTGCGGAACATGTCTCCTGTCCTTAGACCAGCCGTTTCTGATTATTACTTCTAGCTTCTGTAGTTGCTCGTCGTTTTCTGTTTCTTGCTGAAGTTTATGTAGTCTGATCTTGCCGAATTGAATATGGGCTATTTGTTTGTCCAGTTCGATGTGTATCGTCTAAATCTGGTTGACGTGGTAGTAAGTCTAAGATGTAAATTTGCGGGTTTGGTATTATTTGATCTTAATGTTGTAAGGCTGTACTCTCAGTAACATTCTTTGCATACGTTATGGTGCAGAACCGATGTTCTTTAAATCGATTATCTCGAGAGGCTTGTGATAGGATTCGATCATGAACTGAGTGCCGTATACGTAAGTGTGGACTTTGTGTGAACTCCTGAATACTACTACGAGCATCTCTAGTTATATGTTTGCGTAACGTTGTTCGCATTGGCTTAGCGTCTTGGAAGCGAGTGTAATTGGTCTGGAGTCTTGTAGACTGCGCCTACACCTCTTGATGATGCGTCTACTTGTACGACCCTATGTTTCGAGTGGTCGAAGAAGGATAGTTTAGTGTTGATACATATTAGTTTCTTGATAAAGTTGTATGTTTTCTCGTGTTGATCTGACCAGATGAATTCTGCGTCTTTCTTTAGTAGATCTCGTAGTATCGAAGTTTTGTTTGAGAGTTGAGGAATGCACGGTGACATATACGTTGCGATTCCGATGAACTCGTGTAGTTGTTTCTTATCACAGGGTGACTTCAGTTTTTCTTTCTTCTTTATTCTTTCTTTTTCCGTGGATACTCCTTCTTGAGTAATGGTTACTTCGTAGAAGGTTATTTGGTTCTGATGGAGCAAGCATTTTGCTTAGTTGAATACTAGTCCTCCTTCGCGTGATGCTATCATTAATTCGTGGACGTTCTTGCAAAATTGTATTACTTCTTTATCGAACTTAGTATTACGCACTTTATTATATTTTATTAATACTTTTATACTATCAAATCAAATATTTCTAAGAATAGGATATACCAGAGGTTTGATAGTGCATACATGGTGAAAGCCATAAATATTATTATCAATCAATTTGTATATATACAAATTTAATTGTTATAACAATTATACCATTTTACTATTTGATATCCGGTTAATGATATTGGTTAATGATCGCCAAAATAACCCGAATTGCATCGGCCAATTACCTATTTTGATATACGTTGTTATTTAAGCAATATCTTTGTATAAAATAGATATATAATTTAGATATTAACATATTTATAATTTTTTATTTGGATGTAAAAAATATAAACATCCAACATGTATTTATGAAATGATAAGCAGATTAACAAACATCAAATATGCATATTTATAAAATCAATAAATACTAATAATTATTGATTATTTATTAAAATAAATGTTAACTATTCTTAAAGATATTATGATTTACATAAATTGTATATAAAAGTTGTGTTGGTATCATTAATAGTTTCTGAGATATTAGAGTTGGCCTAATTACCTTCATCGGCCAAATTACCCTTACATCCCATATATATATATACATCCAGCTTATGTATATTTTTATAATAAACATAAATTTATAATTTGAAAACCTATATCATTTAAAACTTAACAATATAGAAATATTGTATTATTCTCTACCACTCTCTAATATGAATTTCATAATAGTATGACGTAATAATCACAACACATTACCTGTGTATGTGTTAGTGCAGTTAGGTATTCGCATAAATAAATATTATAAATTATATAAATATTCTTATAAATAAATGGATCACGAGTAAAATAATTATCTTATCCGATCCTTTTCTCAATCCCGATTCTCCACTAGTTACCTGAGCCTTTGCCGGTCCCTATCTCGATACACTATTTCTTATCCGATCCTGATCCCGATTCAGGATCGCCGGTCAATAATTGCGATCCTGCTCATATCTACAACCATGGTTGTAATTATGTAGGTATTGTATGTCCTACATATAGGGGAACGTAACCTAATACGGACACTTTAACAATAAATGGTCTTAGAATTTAAGACTCATTATTTTTATTAAAAACTTACAATATATTAATTTTTTATGATTATAGATATTATTGTGATTTTAAAATTTTATTTAATCTTTTACTTCCATAAATATCGGGGGTGTCCGTATTAGGTACCCATATCCGATTACAGACACCCGGTGTTATAATACGGACACCCTATATACCAATAGATAAACTATATATCATTGATGAATCAATTAGAAAAACTACAATTACATTATTTATAATTAATTTTATGAACAATTTATTCTAATTTAATTAGTTAATAATTTATTTATTTTTATTATTTTTTAATTAATAATAAAATTTTTTAATTTATCTTTATTGGTGGTATTAATATTATAACGTATACGTATAAGTATGCGTATACGCGATTTTTATGAATATCAGAATAGTTCATACACTGTGCATTGATTGGTTATAGGGTGTCCGTATTAAGACATCTAGAGTGTCCGTATTATGAACTTATATGACCTCTAGATATATGCTTATAACTTAATGAATATTTGATAACAAATATAGAAATTATGTTTATAATTTTAGAATGCTTTATTTTTTAATAATATAATGTTATATTTTATCGATTGATTGATAATTTATTTAAGCAAATACATAGCCGAAAATATAATCGAAAGTATAAAGTATAAATATTTGCTAACGATAACATACGTTATAGAAATAAATAAAGAATAATACGAAATTAAAAAATTAAGGAAATTAAAACGTTTTACAGTTACCGTAAAAATAAACGAAAAACAATCGAAAGTAGAAATAAATCATATAGTAATTATAAACGAAAAATGATCAAAATAGAAATAAAATATAGCGTAAAAATAATCGAAAATAGAAATAAAATACATTATTTTGTAAGTGGCATCGAAATATTCAATTTCTACTTTAACTTTATAGAATTCTTCATCTTGTATCCTGTTTTAGTAATAAATTATTAGTTATATAATTTAATATTTAAATGTTAAATTTTAAATGTTAAATTTTAAATATATTATAAACAGAACATATTAAAAATCAAATAAACCAATACTAGAATGAAACAAACAAATAATGTAATACTTACCAAAATCTGTAATAATAGTAGGTACTTTATTAATTTATATTTTAATTGTATAATCAATTTGAAACATATATATATATATATATATAAAAACAGAACAAGTTACAAATAAAATAAACCAATATACATATACAAAAACAGTTAATAACAAAACATACCAATAATATTACGAAACAAAATAATATAATACTTATCACTATAATCTGAAATAATAGAAAATTATTAATATTGTATTTTAGTAATATAATACATTTGAAACATATTTACAAAATATATATAAAACAAACATATAATACCGAACAAACAAAAGTAAAATAATACTTCACACTTTATCTGTAATAATAATGAATTATTAATTTTATATTATAGTATATTTGAAATATAGATATAAAAAATCCGAATTTTCTATAACAAAAATAAATTTATAACAAAATATAATACAGAACAAACAAAAATAAAATAATACTTCCCACTTTATCTGTAATAATAATGAATTATTAATTTTATATTATAATATATTTGAAATATATATATAAAAACCTAAATTTTCTATAACAAAAACACATTAAAAAAAACCAGAAGAGATAATGCAATAATTTAGATACAAAATGAAACATAAATCAATATAAAATTATAAATTTCTGTTAAAAAAAATTAGTTTGTCGAAACAGATTTTGTTTATTTTATTTTTAAAAGATGAAACAGATACAGATTTTATTATATCATTATTTAATGAATTCCATATATTAACTGATCTATTATTAATTATATTTTTAATTGTATTATCATAATTATGTATTACATTTAATTTTTTACAATTACCTCTAGTTCTACAATTATTCGAAATGTTAAGAATATCAGATATATTTATATCTGTATAATTATTTGAAATTTTAAAAATTGTAGTTAGATCTATTTTTAACCTTCTAAGTTCAAGTGATTCTAATTTAAAATATACCAATCTCTCTATATATGATTTATAATTAATATTTGATGAATTTGTATATCCTACGCATCTTGTAATTAATCGTCTAGTAAATAATCTTTGCACTCTTTCAATTTGGTCTATGAGACTACGAAATTTACTAACCTTTGAAAAAGGTGACCAAATTATGGATGCATATTCTAAAATTGGTCTGCAATAAATTTTATATGCATTTAATAATGCTCTAGGGGATTTTGTAGTAATGCATCTAAAAATTGAATTCAAAGAAAAATAAGCTTTTTTACAAATATAATCAATATGTTTATTAAATAAAAGGTTATTTTCAAATATTATTCCTAAATCTTTATAAAAAGTAACGTTTTCTAATTGAATATTATTTATAAAATATTTTGATGGAGTAACCTTCCCTAAAGTCATAACTGCACATTTTGATAATGAAATATTTAATTTCCATTTATTTACCCATTGTGAAAATAAATTTAAATTATTTTGTAAAAGAAATCTTTCACTCTCAGATGCGTATGAAAAATATATTTTTGTATCATCGGCAAATAAATCAATATGAATTTTTGAAGAGAATATACTAGGAAGATCATTAATATATAATAAAAATAAAATTGGACCTAAAACCGATCCTTGTGGTACTCCAGATTTTACAATAGAACTATTTGAAAAAGAATTTTCAACCCGTGTAATTTGAGATCTATTCGATAAAAAATTATAAAACCATTTTATTATTTTATTAGATATACCGTATGATTTTAATTTAAATAGTAGTTTTTCATGAGAAACAACATCAAAAGCTTTTGCAAAATCAATATATATTATATCTACACATTTTTTATTATTCAATTCATTATACCAAAATTTTAAACATTTTGTTAATTGTAATTCTGTGGATTTTCCACTTATAAAACCATATTGATATTTTGTTAATAAATTATTAGATTTTAAATAAAAAATTAATTGTTTAGAAATAATACGTTCTAATACTCTACACATTACACATGTTATTGAAATAGGCCTATAGTTATTTGAATTTGATGGTTCACCCTTTTTAAAAATTGGTGTGATTATAGATTTTTTCCAAATTTTCGGTATATTACCCGATAATAAAGATGAATTAAAAATAATATATAAAGGCCTACATAATTCATTAGATAATAATTTTAACATAGAAGATGGTATCCCATCAGTTCCGAAAGTATGTGTAATTTTTAATCTATTTAAAAATATTTTAATTATTTCAAGATTTAAATCAATATTATCAAATTTTTGTTTAGTTAAATTATAAAATTCGGGTAAATTTCCATTATCATTTTGTTGAATTGAACTAAAATATGAATTTAACGTATTTGCTTTGTCGAGATCTGAAAATAAAATATTATTATTTGATATATCAATTAGAGGAGATACTCCAGATTTTAAATTTTGTCTTTTTTTCATAAATTTATAAAACTTTAATTTATTTTTTGAATTAATTGCATTAATCTCTCTCTTAAAATTTAAAGATTCTAATTCCTTGGATAATTTTTTTTTTGCTTCTATCCAATTATATTTATATTGTAAATTAGTTTTAGATTTTCGAAATAATTTGTTTACTTGCTTCTTCAATTTCAATATATTCTTCGGAAGTACCTGTTTTATTGTATTATTTATATTAGGAATATGTGATATAAATAATTTATTTAGAACATTATTAAAATATTCTACTTTTTGATCGATATTATAATCATTTGAATTTAGATATTCCCAATTAAATCTAGAAAGATGATATTTAATCAATTTTATATTAGCATTATTGAAATCAAAATTGTTTGATTTTAAAATCTGTTTACATGGGTATTTTTCAATATTTACATTAAATGAAACAGAATAGTGGTCACTTATATTTTTGTATAATCCGAAATAGTCTCCAATATTTATATTAGATAGTAATTGTTTTTCATTAGTAAAAAGTAAATCAATTATATTATTATTATGAGTTGGCTTATTTATTAATTGTGAAAATGAATTTTTAATAATCGAATCGTAAAGTAATGCATAACTTTTTGGGTAACTAGGAAATGTATATTCTTTCCAATTAAAATTTGGTAAATTAAAATCTCCTATAATTATAGATGAATTATAATTTTGTTGGGTTATATCAAATAATTTACATATCTGTTCATGAGAAACATCATTACAATTTGGAGGTCTATAGACACATATAATATTAAATGGAATTTTTGAATTAATTTTTAAATGTATATTGAACATCTATGTGTGAAATAAAATTTCTTACAGGACATAAACTAGATTTACAAAATATCGCAACACCTCCTCTATGAATTAATTTATCGTATCTAAATAGTGTATCATTTTTTATTCCGATTAAATATAGAGAATCTCTATCATCTACCGTTAAGAATGTTTCAACTAAACATATAATGTCATATTTATTAGATGAAAGTAAAAATTCCAAAAAATTCATTTTATTTCTAATTCTACGAGCATTAGCGTAATATATATTTAAATTGTTATTTTTAATATTTTCATCTTTATTGCCGGTTAGTCATCTAGAACCTGTATTTTTATTTTTATTTTTATTAATAATGGAATTTTTATAAGTAATATATGACAATTTCCATACACTAAAATTATCTTCACCAATTGACATATTCCAGTCAATTTTATTATTTATAATATATCTTAGTTCATAGGAACTACTTCTAGAATTATAAATACATTTGATAATTTTTTTACTTTTAATTAATTTATTTTTAACTACATGGTATAATATCTGATGTCGTTCTAGTGATATTTCATCTAGAGATGTTCTAATGAATGAATTTTGTAGATCTCGTAATTTACATAATCGGTTAACATTTGATAAAATAATTTTTTTTGAGACCACATTATCTAAAATTAATTTTAATTTATTAAATGATAATTGAACTATTGATAATACACATGATTTATTAATATCTACTGTTTTACAAATAATATTTACTAAGTATTTAAAGAAATTAGTTTTATCATTATTAGGAATATTTATATTGTGAATAATTATTTCATTATTGCTATCTATATTATTTTTAATAATATTTACTGATTTTACCAAATTGTCAGTAAAGGTATCAGAATTGGTTACAGATTATAACATATTTAATTTTGTTTCTGTGCTATTTATTAAAGTATTAATATTACTATTATCAATAATAGTAGACGATGGTAATGAGTTATTTAAACTAGGTTGATTTATTGGTGTATTATCATTATTATTATTTATACATGTATTACATTTAAATGTAAAATTTGGTGATCTAAATAACTGAATAGCATATTTTGGTGGTGATTTATTAGACCAATTTGTTTTCATTATTTTTGCTTTATATAAGCATTTATAATGGTATTTATTACCACATAAACATGATATATAATTTTCGTTATTAATTTCTAAATTACATGTAATACAATCCATTTTTAATGTAATAAATATATTACAATTATATAGTTTTAGAAATTATATATATTTTTAACAAACTGTTTCCCTATGATTTTAAATTGAACAATTGCCGAATTCGATTTTTCTTGTTTACTAAATAAATTAGCGTTGCGATGTTTCAATTTTCTTATTTTCGAAATAGATTTTAAAACATTATCCTTTAATGTAATGACTACCTAAATATCGAATGTAATTCCGTATAATATAGAGAACAAGTTATCCGAATGTATGTCGAAATTAATTAGTTTTAAAGAAATTTATTTTTTTTTTAATTTGTAGAAATAACGCGTTAAATTTATGCGACTTTTAATTTGGTTGCTATGCGTTGCAACTGATCGATACATTTGTATATTCTTGAGAAGGTTTTAAATTGAAATTTTTTTTATAAATTTAAAAACGTAATAAAAAAATCAGTTTATTGGATATATCAGCAATATTTTGAATAATAAAAAAATAAAAAATACTTTTTGAGACTATTTATATAATTATGAATATTTTATTAATTAAACATTTTTTTGTAGGATTTATAGTTTCTGAGATACCGAGAGTGTCCGTATTCGGTTACTTTCCCCTACTATATGTATACATATAACATATTAATTTTATTTATATTTTTATAATTCCTATATATTTATTTATGATCTGCGATCATGATCTATACCTATCAATATCATAATATTTTTGCCGTCGATTCAAAATCTAATGACAACGATAATTTAACGATTTATTTGAAGCAGATACATTTGCGATCACGATCGAGCCTATTAGTAGACTACAAAGGATCGAAGATCATTCCTATCACTGTATAAACATATATATATATATATATAACTAATATAGGAAATATCAATTTTAAAAACTCTTTGGTGCACCACTGAACTAGTATTAGGTATTACAAACTCGGTGCGTAAATATGATTGTATTATTGTTCTGCAGAATGTTGTTCGTGAAATGCATGCGGGTGTTACCCTATTCAATATACGGGTTCCTAATCCGAATCAGTGTATTCAATGCATTATATGAAGGCTACATAATACAATGTGTATATAGCCCGGCACCAGTCTGTAGTGTATACCGTACAGTCTACGGCGTACACCATATCGTAGTCATTCGTAATTTTATATCTGTATCTGTATCGGCTTAAATCTGCATACGTATGTTATATCAACACGACAATATAGAAGTACTTTATCCTACAATATATGTAAGTATACACATATAGTTAATGTTACATTGTACAGTAGTACCTATATATATATATATATATATATATATATAGATATGAACCTATGAATCTAAGATAAAAAATAACAGGAAAAAATATTGGAAAAAATATCAGATATGTATATATTTTATTAATTTTAAAGGATTCTTTTTTTGTACCCTGATATTTATACACAGATATTATTAGACTTTTCATAAAATCTATTATTTCCTTATTTTAACTTATAAGATCACGCTTTTAAAGGTTCATTTAGGGATGTAATGCATTATGCAAGTAAAATAAAACCAAGTAATACACAACCAAATCAATTAAACCAAACAAACCAAAAATATCAATCCGTAATATATATATATATATATATATATATATATAAGAACAGAAAACTTAATAATTTGTTATTATTGATTGAAATACATTTATTAGTTTTTACTTAGTTTTGTAAAACATAAATTAAATCACTAATATGTAAATAATGTAAATCACTAATATAATATAAATTGAAAATTAAATTTGGATATTAAAGAACTATTTAATTATAACAAAGTGTGCAATATATTTATTTGGTGTGAATATTGTTCATTATTCTATAGTGTATATATATATATATATATTATATATATATATATATTATATATACTATATATATATAATATATTTATATATATATATATCATGCTACATATAACGTGATATCTAGAAGCGGGTAATGTGGCCACCTTATAGCGGGTAATATGAACACTTCACGAGGATTTAAGTCAATCATATTAGAGATATTATCTTTAAATGTTATATTGATCTGGATTTTGATAAGAATGTGTGCGTCATTATATGAAAACGTTGATTGAATCAAAATCTACTATATCCTAACCATACAAATATATTTCCATACATATTATAATCGTGGTATAAACTTTTAAATTTAATTTAAATTTAATAATGTAGTATATTTAATTATGTATTAAAACAACTATAAAGAAAACAATATATATAAATTATTTATTAAATATATATTATATTATTTAATATATATATATATATATATATATATATATATATATATATATAATATATATTATATATATAGAAATTAGATACTATAAATTAGTTATATGTCTAAATTACTATTTTATCTAGGTATTTTATCGCTATATTGTTATGACATGTATGTCATTACAATATGGCGATATAACGTAATTTACTGATGTAGTTGGTTTTTCCATAGTAATACAATTATAAGTAAGTTTAATGGTATTATTATACTATTAATTATTATAGTAATTTATAAAATTAAACTAAAAAGCATTAATGTATCACAAATTGTGATTTGTGATTCACAATTGCGTGTGTAATTTAAGATTATAATTGATATGATATAATTGGACTAAACTTTATATAAAGTAACGCCATCTTACGCCTGGCCACATTACCCGAAATAGGTGGCCATCATAATAATTTCAAATTAGATACGCTAAAAGGAAAAATGATTCGGCAGTCCTCTTATATATCATAAGATGTATCTATATTGAAAAAAAAATATAAAATTAGATTAATATTTATAAAGTTATACAACATTATCTAAAAGTGGCCACATTACCCCATCTCTCCTCTACACTTTTTAAAATATTAAATAATATATTTAAATTAGTATTTATATGATGAAAACTAAGTGTTCATATCTAATATTTACCAAGCAAATATGATAATTAGGTTTTAAATGCTATACATATCTATTTGGCGAGTAAAAGATAATTTATATTACATGTAATTTAATAGAGCAATGAAAACATTGTTGTATGAAAACCGCGCCGAACATAAATCTATTTAAATATATATTAATTAATTGATTCGATACTATAGCATAGGTATAGGTAGTATAGGTATACCTGCAGCTGCTAGAAGCGGCAAGTATTATTTATAAATTAACTTGAATATATATGGAGTGTTAAATCTTTGCTTCACAAAATCTTTGATATATATATATATATTTATATATAGGTAAATATATATGGGTAATAATCACTATTTATTTTTAATAGATTACTATCTGCATATAAACTATAATTTGAAAATATCTAACTTTGTGATTGATAATATTATTTAAAAGTAACATAATATAATGCTGGTTAAATTGTAATATACATGCATTATTCATTAATTATTATTATTATAGTATATATATATGAAATAATAAATAATTTTATATATATATATATGACTACATCACTACACATCCCTATATCACTACACACCCCTACATCACTACACACCCCTACATCACTACACACCCCTACATCACTACACACCCCTACATCACTACACACCCCTACATCACTACACACCCCTATATCACTACACACCCCTATATCACTACACACCCCGTCATCACTAGTGACATACCAGCTGACATGGCAATCAGAAAGAGAATACCAGATCTAAACCACATTAAGACTCAGGCGCCCCTGTCCAAGAGGAAAAGTAAAGATGGCATCATTTACATGTAAGCTTTAACTCTATATTACAATCAATGCTACTATTTATATATATATATATATATATATATATATATAGAATACTTTATATTTTATATTATAATATAATCAATCAAGTACTTTCAAAGTAAACATAAATTGAGAAAAAGTAAACCATACAGTATACCCTATAGGGTTCGTGAAAGAGCTGTTCATATAGAAAAAATAAGATTATTTCTACACATACATATAAACTATGCATATAGATGAATAATACATATTCACATATATACACTTACATATACACAAATATAACAACACACCTATAATAACTTACGGTGTGGCTCAATGGATAATGTGTCAGACACACAATCAGTAGGACACGGGTTCAAACCTCGTCTGGATCATTAACATAGCTATTTTATTTAATACCTATAGGTATTAAAATAATATTTAGAAGTGATCTTATATAATTGTGTATAAATAAATGATCGGCTCTCGTTAAAACCATGGATACCTTAACACGAGAGCGTCTTCGAAGGGACATTAGATCACTATGGTTATAAGTGAAAACGTCATCTAAGTTCCTGGATGGGATGAAATGACTACACCAAATAAAAATAACAATATATTAAAAAACAATATATATATATATATATATATACAATGCAAATTGTACATATATAAAACTCGTTGACGTGTTCCAATAGTTAATAATACATCTTCTACAGCAACTAATCGATTACTTCTAATTAATGACCACCTCTTACTAACACTGACCACCACCTCCACTATCGCAGGCAATACACGAAGTCAGCAATACTGACCGCAATGGTTCTAGCGGTGGGGTATATACTGTATGCTATCTATTCCCTGGAGTGTCCTATCATGGCTAGGAAAGATAGGTAAACGTTTACTTATTTTGTTTATGAGATGTAACTGAATCATACATAATATAATTAAGTACATATATATATAATATTATGTTATTTTATTATTTTATTTTGGTGGAATCCTTTCATCCCATCTAGGAACTTAGGAGAAGTTTCCCATTACAACCAACTGCAATGTTCCTTCGAAGCCACTCTCGTGTTAAGACACCAAATTATATAATATAATTTCTAAATATCATTTTAACACCTATTTCATTGATTGAACCCGAGTCATTCTACATATGTGTCTAACGCGTTATCCAACTGATAAATATATATGTAGTACACATATATAAATACGTGAAACCACATACATACACACACAAGTACATATACACATATATACATGTGCGACGCACATTGTGCGTAGATACAGCACACCTATGTATATTTATGATTCATCCATACCAGTCATACATATATTTCTCTACCATCACATAAAGTTTCCCCTCCCCTCCTGCCCTCGTCGATAACCTTGAGATAAACTCTCTTCTGGCGAAAACTGAAATACTTTACGAGGATGAACTCAGCGGACCAGAAACCATCATCTTTCACAAAGGTGACATCCTCGTGATTTTGTATTAATAGTAATATTGTAGTCGTTATATATAATATTAGTTTATGGTGTTGTCAAAAATTGATTTTAGTTATAACAATAGGATAAAAGTAATATGACGCATTCTCGATATCTCTTCAATGGTAACTTCAAAATATATATTCTTCAAAATAGATCATTTTCAGTGGAATATTTAATTATATTTCAATGATTACAATGATTGACTCATCATATTTATTTATTTTAAAAATAATAATGCATTCATATTTTTAATTTTGTTTTCTATTTAAATATTTTATTGAAAATACAAATTTATTTATAAATTCTGTTTGAATTGAAAAAGTATTTCTATACTATTCAAGTCATCATTACAAACAACATAACGTGTATTACATTATATTATGATTTTATATATAATATTTTAATAATATATTTATTAATTTAAATGATTATATTTGTTTAAAATATTAATAAAATAATGTTTGTATTTAATTTAACTTTTATATTTAAAAAATAGTTTTGCATTAATTTGTGTATATTGTTCAAATATATACTCATAGAATTAGCAATATTATAAAATAACTCAAGCCTAAATTAACATTTCATAAAACATGCATTCCTATCCTTGTTATACATTATCTATTGTGATTGCATGTATAGAATAATTATCGTATATCATATTAATCATTAATATTATGTATTTTGACGTATATATATATCTATGTACAATATATATATATATACATATTAAAGTTTTATGTTATTCACATCGATGCTGATGATTCGAGACTTAAGTTCATATGTAGAATATATATATATATATATATATATATATATATATATATATATACACATCACATCGATGCTGAAGATTCGAGACTTAAGTTCATATGTAGAATATATATATATATATATATATATATATATATATATATATATATATATATATGAATAACATAAAACTTTAATTATATCAATGACCTGCATATGTTTACATTTTAATGGCACATATATGTGTGTACTACACTGTGCAGGTATACCTACACACACATATATATCTCTAAAGGTACATCACATAACTATAACATAGTATCAGCTTACTACAATGAAACGTTTATGATGCTGATCAATTAGTTTATTGGTACTCATCATAGGTGTGACTAGCCCTCAGTAGATGCACATGACAATAGAATATAGTTAATAATAATAATAATAATTATTATTATTATTTATTGAAATCTCATATATATATATTGAATACAATACAAATAGCGGATACAAATGGACCCCTAAATAAGTCATAGACTTATACATGTTATAAATAAATGTGAGAGGCCCCAATACAATACAATACAAATACAAAAAAGTAACATTTTTTTCTTGTGTTTTGATATAACGTTTATTAAGTTCTTGATAAACACAAGAGAAAAACAAGAACTGCCTGGAGTCGAACTTAGATAAAATAATGAACGAGAACAATGTATAGATAAACAAATATAAAACATGTATAATAATAGTAATGATGCATAATTAAAATAAGTGAACTTTCTCCATATTGATCTCAGATGAATATGGAGAAAGTTGCGATAACACATGTG
>OZ025240.1:80848589-80866089 GCA_964019155.1 Osedax fenrisi | reverse complement strand
AGGAGCGAGTCGATAGTTGTCAAAGTTGGGGTGTTAAAAGTGTTAAATTTATATATGGAGGTTGTTATCTGTGGTAGCGTTAGAGATGGAAGGGAATTGATTATGTTAGTTATCTTGTTATTGAAGTAGGTGTCGAAATGTATAGGCATTGATTGTAATGGAATGTCTGGGAGAATGCGAGTTGTAGCACGGCCGAGTAAAGAGTACGATATCTCGAAGACTTTTTTAGTATTATTCCCAGCAGCCTTAATCGTGTCGATATAATAGTCTTGTTTAGCTCTTATGATCATATGTCTATATATTGTAGATTGCTGTTTAAAAAGAAGCAGGTCGTCATTACTTTTAGATCTTCTCCATATTTTTTCTGCAGCTCTCAGCTTGCGTTTAGTTGTGGAAAGTTGGGGGCTGAACCATTTAGTGTTGTTGCGTTTAGTGATTGTTTTGGTGATCAGGGGTGCATGTTTATCCATTGTTTTTGTAATGAGCATATCGAAATTTGTGATGTCAGTGGGGTCAGAGGAAATATTTAGTAGTTTGTTAAGGTCGTCGATGAAGTTAGTGGTGTTTATGCTTTTGATTTGTCTGTAATGTATGGTTGTAGGTTGTCGTTTGTGTTTAGGAGAGTGTATTGAAAAAGTGACTATATGATGGTCAGTTATGAGTCGGTTAACAGTAATGTCTGTGATGGAGGTGTTCGTGTCGTGGGTTATTATTAAGTCGAGGATGTTTCCAGTTGAGTGTGTTGGTTTGTTGACATGTTGGATACAGTTGTGGGATTCTATAGTATTGTTAAGTAGTTTGGAGTAATGTGAATTATTGGATATAGGTATATTGAAGTCACCTAGAATTGTTGTATGCATGTTTGTGGTATTTAATAGATTATTCAGTTCTACAATAAATTTAGGAATGGAATGATGTGGGGGCCTATATATTGTAATAAAAGTGAATGGATGTGAGTTGATGGGATGGAATGTACATGAAAATGCTTCAGAGTGTAATTGTTTTAGATCTTTATTGTTGGTCATTTTAATATTATTGTTATAGAGAATACCGATCCCACCGCCATAGTGGGTGCCAGCACGAGGGAGGTGCACAAAATGGTGTATATCATTATTTAGTGATGCAATGATGGGTGTGTCGTTTGTGGATAGCCACGTTTCAGTGATGCATAGAATGTCAAGGTCCAGATCTTTGAAAAGTTCAATGATAATATCGACCTTGTTTCTAATCGAGTGTACATTAAGAGTGGCGGATTTGAGGTGAGGAATATTTGTTGTGTTGGTGGTATTAGTACTATTGATAAAAGTATTGGCAGCTTTTAGTGGGTATTTATGGGATGAAGTTTTTAAAAGTTTATAGGTGGAATATGTCGTAGAGTTGGATGAGTTTATTGGAGGGCAATGTGTTGATATGTTATTATGATCATCAGAAGTGTGATACGGGCTTATGTAATCGGACAGTCATGTAGAGGTGTGTAGTGTATAATTGGATGTAGTAGGCGGGTTATGGAGTGGTGGTGGTGTTGGTGTTAATGTTGGTGGTAATGAAGGTGTATGATGTTGGTTTGGAATCTTAAGATAAGATTCGTAGGAAATTTTCCATTTGTTGAAGTTTATTTCGGATATGTGTATGGCTTTTGAGTTCCAATCAATCTTTATTGAGTTGTTTAGTTTGGGTCGTAGTTCAAAGATATTCGTTTTGTTGTTACATGTACATTTTACATTTTCTGGAGTTAGATGTTCTTTGTAGGCATGATAGAGTATTCTACCACGTATCATTTCAGAAGAGGCGCGCTCATTACGGAAATAAAGATTTGAGTAGCGTAGATTGTTTCTGGTGTGGTATAGGTTTGATGTAAATGCCTGATAACATTGATTTGACTTAAAAATAATGATTGCAATCGACTTGGCAATCTTATAGGATAGAATAGTATCAGGGGATATATGAATATATGATACAAATTCATTTAGGAAAACTTTCGTACTTTGACTGGGAGTAAGGTGTTCAATTACAATAGAGTTTGATAAAACAATATCGTTTTTCAGCAAGGGATGTGCTTTTGCATTAGTGTTGGGTTGTGTTCGATGACGGGAGCTGGAAGAGGAAGCTCTAGTTTGAGTAGGGTGTGAGTGGGAGATGTGATGGTGTGCTTGATATGTGGTTGTATTAGTAGCGGGAAAGTGAGTTCGGGTCTGTGAGTTATAGTGAGATGTTTTCAGTAGTTCAGTGATATTGGTAAGTATTTTATCTTGTTTATCTAGTCGGCAGTTTATATTTGTGATCAGTTCTGTAATTGTATTAATGTCAGTTAATGGAGAAACTATAGGTGGTAAGGGTGATTTGGGTGTTGGGGGAGATTTTTTCAGATTAGAACAGTTATTGCATAGAAATTGAAAGGAACTTGATTCTATTAGGGATGTTATATTCTTTTTAACTGGGTTGCTTGATACCCAAGGTTTTGGCAGGCTTTTGTATGGGTGTAAACATTCATAATGAATTTTGATGTTACACAGGCATGTAGTATATTCTATAACAGTGGGTTCATTACATTGTGCACAGTGTGTATCAGCCATATTGGTATAGTAGTATATATTTATATTTATATTAACTATGTGATAATATAATATGTGTAAATTACCAAGTATGAACTAATATGCATGTACTGAATAATACAAGTATAAAGTTATATTATATACACTGAAAGATAAACAAAATGTATATGAGAGTATATAATTATACATATATATGCACATGTATACATATATATATATATATATACATATACATACACATGTATGTATTAATGTTGTAAATGTATATAATGTGTATGAATATTGTAAATGTATATAATGTATATGACTGTATATGAATAGTGTAAGTATAGTGTAATAGTAATGCAATGGTATTATGAATATAGATATTATAAAATGAAATAATAGAATAGAGAAAATGTAAACAACAGATGTAATGCTTCTTATTATAAAAATTACAAAAGTATTTGTAATCGTATCTATTAGTCATAAATAGTATCTACGATACGTATCTACTAAGACAATTATTTAAACAGATACATTTTATTATATCATATCATTTGGTTATTATATTTATTTTATATCAATATTTTATAATATCATTTTATAAATTAATTTTAATATATTTATTTTTTAATAAAACATCTCTTGTTAATATTGAAATTAATTCATTGTTAACAATTATGATATATCAATTATAGTGATTTATTCTCAAAAACCATTATATACATTTATTGAAAACAAAGACATTATTTTGATAATATATTTTATATAATAATTGATTTATAATTCAAAATTATATATTATATAGAAATATAAAATCATTTTAATAAATATGATAATTCTAAATAATAATAATTAATAATATATTAATAATTTATTTTTTGTATATTTGATAATTTACTATATTCATGTTTAACATTCGAAAGTAAAGGTCGCTGATTATTTTTAGTTGAAAAATAGTATATTGTAATAATGTATATTTCTCTATAGTAAGTAATGGCTCATAGTATAATTTAATGATTTAGAAATATAAAATCATTTTAATAAATATGATAATTCTAAATAATAATAATTAATAATATATTAATAATTTATTTTTTGTATATTTGATAATTTACTATATTCATGTTTAACATTCGAAAGTAAAGGTCACTGATTATTTTTAGTTGAAAAATAGTATATTGTAATAATGTATATTTCTCTATAGTATGTAATGGCTCATAGTATAATTTCAGATGAAATGCTGGTATACCAGCGTGTGTACAACCAATGTATACACGAAAAGATTCATCGTTGGTATCATTAAATAATATTAAATGTCAACAAATTTATTCTATATCATTTATTGAAGAACACGTTATAAGGTAACACGTTGTAAGTATTTAATATGTCCTTTTAAAAAGGGTAGGTATATCTATCCCACAACCAGTTTTTCCGGAAATAATGTCCGAAATTGTTTGCTAGAAAGTAATTTTCTAGCAAGTTAACTATAATATTAGTTACTTGTTACCAGTTACCTAATTCATTTAAGCACTTCCATCAACTACTTTATGGAAGTTTTCGGACGTGCTTTTTAATGCATTTATTGAGAAAACGGCATGTTTTGAGATTTAAATTGAGTATTACAGTTGAGTCAATTGACCGGATATGGTGAAGTAGATCATTCCAGATTTTTGGAGCATGGACGGAGAAAGATTTATGTTGGGCAGATGTTAAATATTATAGAACTGGAGTTTTTAATTTTAATTTGTTTATTTTTGTTGTGGTACATAGTTATGTTGGGAAGTTAGTAAGTTGGCGAGATAATCTGGTGTGATATAGTGAGTAGATAAATGTATGATGAGTGAAATGTTATCAATTATACTGGATTTTATTGGCAGCCAATGTAAGTTGGTTCTTAGAGGAGATATATGTTTTCTGGAATGTTTAGCTATGTTGAAAAATATATAAATCTGATAGCTGTGTTTTGAAGGCGTTTATTTATTAGATTGTGAGGAGGCATATATGTCCCTATAGGGATAGGAATTATAGTAATCAATGTGGGGTAGAATGAGGGATGTAGCGAGAAGATTGCAGTATTAAAATTAATGAAGGGTATTATTGTTCAAAAGTTTTGTAGTATGTAGTTAATTGACTGTGATAGTGATTTAGTCGGAATGTGAAATTTTAGTGTTGGGTCGATTAATATACCAAGAGTTTTTACTTTATTAGCTTAATAAATACTCAAATTGTTAATGGTAATTTGTGATGGAAGAAATATAGTAGTAGATGTTTTAATATGCAATGATTCAGTTTTAAGACAGTTTAGTGATAAGGAGTTGTTGGTGAGCCTGTTATGTATATCAGTAATACAGTTGTTAAGTAAATGTATTGCATTGTTAGGGTCTATCAATCTACAGTGTAATATGGCATCTGTATACGAGTGATAGTCGACTATAGATCTATAGTGGGGGTATTTGTCAATAATTTTAAGGGAAGTAGATTGATATTGAATAGGAGTGGACCAAGAACAGACTCTTGAGGTACTCCATGAGTAACTTTACGAGGTTTAGAAATTAGTGAATTTATGCTAATTTGGTAAACAAATGACCAGTTAGGTATGAGCTGAACCAATCGAGTGAAGTACCACATATTCCGATAGAGGATAGTCCATTTATAAGGATATTATGGTCAAGGGTATAGAAGGAAGCTGATAAATTAAGTGAGTTATCCCATTACTTTCAGACAATTTTCGGGAAATATAGTAACTTAAAAGGGGTCCCACTACAACTTGCTAGAAAATCACTTTCTAGAAAACATTTCGGGATATTATTCCGTGTAATGTACCTTGATATGTACCAAATATTTTACGAAGGATTGCTTCGCAAAATCTTTGTATGTACTATCAAATTCGACATCGATGAATATATATATATATATATATATATAATACTGCCTGTGTGGCTCAGTGGCTAAGGCGTCAGACACACAAGCAGTAGGACACGGGTTCGACCCTCGTCCGGACCATTAATTAATTTTATAAAATGGGTCTTAAAATATTATTTAGAAGTGATCTTATATAATTGTGTATAAATAAATGATCGGCTCTCGTTAAAACCATGGATGCCTTAACATGAGAGCGGCTTCGAAGGGACATTAGAGCCATATAGGGTTATAAGTGAAAACTTCATCTAAGTTCCTGGATGGGATGAAAGGACTCCACCAAATAAAATAACAACAATAACAACAACAATATATATACATATATATTATATGATATAATATATATCTATATAATTTATAAATCTATATGTTTATATATATTTTATATAATTATAATGTATTTGTATCTACTAAGCAAATTCTGTATTTGTAATTGTATCTACTATTATTTTTTTTAAAGTAATTGTATTTGTATCTATTATAAGAAAAAAGTATGTAATTGTAATTGTATCTATTATACATTTTTTGAGTATCGTGCCCAGCTCTGTATATATATATATAAGTATACTAATATACTATAGTGACACGAACATTTACACAATAGATAAAGTTGAACATTTATTCAACGGAGACATAGAAGTGGAAGGAGTGAGGTCTAAGTTTCTGAATTCATTAGACATCAGCGTCGCGGGTATCGCTTACATCACACACTCCAGCACCAGGTGGAGCCGTAACACCTTTATATATAGCGTTCTAGAGCTGGAAGCTACTGGAAGGTTATTGTTCTACTTACCGATTCGTAACATTTTAACAAGAACCGATTATTTTTGTATACACAATTATATAATCACTTCTAAATATTATTTTAAAACCCATTTTAATGGTCCGGATGAAGCTTGAACCCGTGTCCTATTGCTTGCGTGTCTGACGCCTTAGCCAACACAGCTATACATACAGATAACTGTATGATACAGTTATATATATATATATATATATATACTATTACGTGAATTTCAATATATAATTTCATTATTAGAATATATGAATATATTGAAAAAGTTGTTTTAATATATTTATATATTAACAATTATATATATATATAACATGAATACATTACATGCATTGATATATTGTCAACTTGCAATACAATGATACGTTATGCTAGCTACCCGTGTAACCAACTCCCTCCACCCATCACAACTAACAATACCTCTATTATTGTATTCAAACACTGCAGAACTGTCTCCTCGTACATAATATTACAATTCGAACAAATACGTTTTATTTTTCTTTTCTATTAATGTGTTTCTACTTTAGACTATGGTGTACTCTTTATCATTAGTAATACCTTGTACACTGTAATATTATATAAATTACCTAGTGTTTAATTAAACTATATATCATCTATTAATGTATAACTCGCAGACTTATCAAGTACGACATCAGGACAAACACTACTACATTACTACTGGGGGACCTTCACTTCGCTAACGGAGTTCTCCTGTCCGATGATGAGTCATATGTACTAGTCGCTGAAACCACCAAGTATCGAATATTAAAGTGAGTCATACAACGTTCTATACACATTATTATTATATTTTAATTCTTGTTATGTATAATATATATATATATATATATATATATATCTTAAATTTCTATTAAATAGATTATATTTGTACATGAAACACTTCTGTAATACATATAATTAATATTATTGGTATTATTAATATAATTAATATATTTTATTAATTTTTCAGTAACAATTTACTAAATAAATTTGTTATTACATTATTCATTAATATAACTTAAATTAGTGTGAGAGTAATATATATATATATATATATATATATAAACGTTAACTACATAGTAAAACATATTCTTTATTCATACTCATTCGCAAAAGATATCCACTATTTAACATACCAATTTATATAATTAAGTATACATAAACTAAAATTAATAGGATTATTACCTACTTTACAATTTTATATCAGGATTTTTTTTTCCATTTTTAATATATATCTAAAACCTCATAGCTGTTGTTCTCTTCGATGAATCTTAATACAATTTTAAGATATATATTACCTAGAAGAGGAGAACAGTTATTACCTTTGGTAGAGATATTCCTTACATACATGTTACCATTGCCATCATGAGATATACAAATATCAGATTAGCCTTAATAATATTTCATATCTTTGTATCTAGTAACGTCATAGTATACTATATATATATATATATATATATATATAGATAGATTATTCAACCGACAAAATATATCTATATACCTATTAATAAAGAATAGTTATCTATTAATTCACTATATTCTATCGTATCAGTGGAGCAACGTTTAAAGTTAATCTAAAACCGCTAACACTCGACCAGGTATCACTTGAAGGGACCCAAGACCGGTCACTCGGAGATATTCATAGATAACCTCGTCGGCACCCCGGACAACATCCGAAGGTCGTCCAGCGGCGGCGTGTGGGCGTGTTCTAGTCTGCCGAGGCTGCAAGGCGATTGGTCGATGTTCAACATACTGGCACCGTATCCAGCGGTCCGCAATCTCATCGCCAAGGTGTGTCCTATGTCCTATGTCCATTACGCGTATGATACAACTGTAGTTAACGATACAGTCGTAGTTAATGATACACCTACAGATAACTATAACTAAGGTGTGTCCATTACGCACACGACACTACTGTCAATAACCACATCTCGAACTCTACACAGTTTTGGACGATGTTCCTTTTTTAGTACTCCGTATCTGTTCGCATTCATTTTCCATATACGTTAATTTATACGGTCAATTTCCTGTTACAAAAGTAACTCCATTATAGGAACTAGAACGGTTCCCCTATTTCATATGAGTGTATTTTAATACCAATAGAGCTATTTAATTAAAAGTAAACAATTCATATGATTTCATGGATATAATGAATAGATTACCAAAATAACAAATTAAAATTACAATATAATATAATAACAATATAATATTAAATATATATATATATATATATATATATATATATATATTATAAATTGTATACTGTATCTAAATGTATATTTTCAATAGTCTATTTTACATATAATTTAAAACAAGGCGCGCATATTTCAATACTAAAATTGTTACGTATTTATTTCAATTGTTATACCAGATCATGTATTATTGTATCGCTTATTTAATTTGTCAATAATCTGCCGATTGTAAAATTATGTTCTTGATTATATTAAGTGACACCTGTCATATATCTCTTTTATTCAATATACTGTTATTCAATATACTCAGTATACACGTGCCCTTAATTATAAAGTAGTCATAACATATAACTAATATACACTTTAAGCAAATGTATTAAAATCGCTTAATCCACGTAAAGGTATTTTATCTACTTTAGACAACACTTCAGCCATATATATACTATCTATCCACGTGGATATCCACATAATAACGAAACTAATACACGATCGTAGTTATCGATAACACCGCTATACAACTTTTAACAATTTGAAAATTGTTTCGTATCACTAATAATTAATAACATGTATTAGATTCTATTGATTAATTATATTTGTATTATATTATAGTATTATATTATATTATATTAGTATTATATACTTAGAAAAGACTGCCACGAACATTTCTTACAATATTACCACATCCCAACGTACAGTTGTTTAGCGTCTCCACTCTGCTGCGGTATCTTCCGACATCCGCGAGCATGGTGTACGAGATCGACGCCACCGGAACCATCGTGCGAAGTCTTTGGGACACGAAAATGGGTCGGGTCAAGGCCATCAGCGAAGTCGTAGAGCACGAAGGTCATCTATACTTCGGCTCTTTTCACTCCAATGGTATTGGCAAATTACCCGTACCCAAATAAATAAATTGTTAAATATACGAGATATTCTTTTTATTAAAATACTGGAGCTTTGCTGTTTAGGTCTACACTAATTGTTTCCTTTATTGACATAAATCAGTGTACAACTTTTAAAGTTCAAGTTACTTAATGATTAATCAAAATTATGTGTAGATTTAAATTATTGTTTAGACCTTAAATTATTGCATACTTCATGCATATAGAAAACCCTCCGTCAGATATGTTCTAAATCAGGGCATAGGCCCCAGTTTCATGCCATCGAAGAGATCCCTGAGTCTATTTCTATGATGGGGCCTTTTGTTATGTTATCATATAAAAATATACTATTGATGTAGACTGCGTTATTAGATTGATAACGGGATGTGGACATGAGTGGTAGAACTTCTGTTATGCCTCTAAATACATCACCAACCATATAATAATATTATATTAATATGAAACACATATTTAGATATATGCACATATATATTGACTTAATAACTACTAGTTTGAAGTTTGGAGTGTAGTGTACTGTATTATAGAATCAATTAGTTTGATATGCTGTTGTGTTCATTCGAGTAGTCTTATTATCTAACCATACCACTTTACCTAAATCTCTCACTTTAATTTTAAATATATCTCGGACAGAATCATATCAATAAGATTAGCAGCAAACCCAACGAATCTAACCATCATACTTGTATACGCGCTTAAATTTGAATATCCTGATGAAGAAATAGAATAATTCTACGAACTAATTGGGAAACTATCATGAGTACACCAACAACATATATGATGGTTATACTAGGTGACTGAAACGCAAAATCTGGCAAAATTGATTATCAGATATGGTAAAATATTATAGGACGTTTTGGCATTTGCAACAAAAACAGTCGAGTAGAAAGACTACTCGAGTTCACTAAAAATACAAACTAGTTAGGTCCTATCTCCAACACGCTATATAACCATAAAAAGTCAATCGGACTAATTGGCTCTCACATGATAGATCAACCCATAATCATATCGACTATATACTAAAACCACATAGGTTCAAATCAAGTACTAGTAGGATATCTACAATAGCATAGCTTGGAGCTGTTATAAATAGCACCATGACTAAGTTCTTCGTATACGTAATATTCGTAATATTATAATATTAAAATGAAACTATGTATTAATGTATATTTTTCTGGAACAAATCATGAAATATATACTTAAAAACCACAAATCAACTATATCTTTTGGTGGCAGAGAAATAAGCGACCTTAGATTTGTCGATGATATTTATCTTATCGCATGTAGCAACGCTGAATTACAAGAACTTAAAAATAGACTTGTCGAGTTTCAAAAGTATATGGGATGGAAATATGCAAAGAAAAAGTACAACAATGGTAAACAATGAAAACGAAAACGCGTCAATATTTATGGACAAGCATACTACTTGAATATGTAAAGACATTAAAATATATCGGTGCAACACTAACATCTGATGGATCATTAGATAATGAACTACGCAATCGGTTAGCTACATCTACGTTGGCAATGGTGAGACACCAGTTCGATTGGAAACTATGGAACAGTTATAATTTCACTTTTCATGTCAAATACAATCTATAAAAGTCACTAATCATATCAATACTGCCATACGGGTACGAAATGTAGACCATAACGGAAAAAGAAGAACAAAATATATAAGAATTCGAGAATAAAGTCAATATAAGACTATTATGTATAACATATCACCAACGTAAGACTAATAATTATGTCTAAGAAATAATATTAAATGAAATCGGTAAATATGAACCTCTCCTTGGCACTATAAAGCGAAGAAAGCTAACATATTTGGCCACATTTATCGACACGACACCTTAAGGTGGTTAATCTAATTGGCTAAAACAATCTACAAGGCAAATAGAAGGTACTATAGGAAGAAGATGATTGAGGAATAACTGGATGATGAATATAATTAAGTGGACAAAGAGATCAACCTGTGAACTACGAAAAGTAAACAATCGAGAATTATGGATAAGATTGTTTGTGAAAGCATGCGATATGATTCCTCCTACATTTTAAGAGTCATCGGACAAAAAGTAAAAGTAAAGTTTGAAATAAATATTAATTAATATTATTATAATCCACTTGCATTTAAATTAAATATTAACTATGTATGCCAGAAAATGATAAATAGTAATCTCTTGTACATCATTAACATTATTATGTGGTTTACTAGAACTATATGATTTATACTTTTACTATAAGATTTACTCATATTTATCAATAGTAATAAGATTTATATCTTTGATTTTTAATACAAATTTATTTTTTATTTTATAATTATTATAAATTCTATTCATTTCGGGTACAACAAATCTGGGACGAGGTTATTTGGGACAACTGGAAATAATAATTTGTGATGAAAAGTGAAATAAATGTATAATATTATAATCTGGAGCATCTTATGAAGTAATTTGGGATGTAGATAAATATAGTTAAATAAAATTATGTATAGTAATAATCGTAATAATTTATATAAAAAAATTAATAATATTATTAATATAGCTATACCTATAGGTTGTTATTCATATATTAATTTATATAATAAGTTGTTATAACAACCGTAAAATCAATAAACTTACTGCAGTTTATTGCCAATCAAATGCTTCAAATCATTTAGTAAACCAAGTTATTCACAATATATCTAATCGTGAATTGGAAGTGAATGTGAATTATACAATGATGAATATTATCCCTATATGTTACTTTAATTTTATGTTAATAGGTACGTTCATGTTACAATTATTTTATATAATATATTTATTGTATTGTTACTATTAATATCAGACATGTTTGATATATATTATACATAGTATATTAAATTAATATTATTAACATATACAATAAACATAATATATATTTACATATTATAATATGATATAATTCGATATTTGGAAATACATTGGTTAATATGAGTCAATAATTTTGTATTATCCATTCAACATATCTTGAATATTATATACACAATTTTGAGAAATAGGGTTAACTCTTACAAAAATAAACTTATGACTTGTACAGCTATCTCCAATAAACCTGACATTCTATATAAACTCATATCCATCTTGACCTCCACCTTTAATACCACCTTCACCATCTCTATCTTCATCAGAAAGATATACTTGTTTATTCAATTATACAACTAAACATCTATTCCATCCTTATAAGGATCCTTATATCTCAAGATATTATAATAAGATCCAACTTATCCTATACATTTCTACATAACATGACATTGGTCTGTTATTCATAAAAGAAATATAGATTATATAGATTAAGCCTGATAACATACCCCTTATATCATATATGACCTTTGCCCCTAGTCTTTTTCTCATTTTGACGTAATACCTATCAAGGTAGACAGATCAGCAATATACGTTTTGCAGACGACATACACCTCATCGCAGGTTCATCTAATGAACTACAAAAACTCACAGACTCCCAAGAAAAAATAGCATATAGATATGGAATGGAAATAAGCCATGATAAGAGTAATATGTTAGTCAATGATCATGATCTGAATAAAGGTAATAGTAATAATTTGAAAATAAAATGTATGGAAATAATTTAGAACAAGTCATTAAGTGACCCCAAATATATTGGGGTTACACTAACGGACCATGCTAATAACAAAATCGAAATAGCAATACGAATTGCTATAGCCACATATATAATGGTAAGGTTGGAAATGATCTGGAGAGGGAGAGAAATAAGTTTTTAAATTGAATTTAACCTCTACATTTCCTTAATTATATCCACTCTTTTTACGGAAGCGAATCATGGACTATTCTTGAAGAATCTAAGAAGCGATTAAATAATTTGAATATAAATCACATAGAAGAATACTAAATATCACATATAGACAATGAAAGACAAATGTATATATATATATATATATATATATACGAGAACATGACATCTATAATCTGTTCAAATGAACGTGTTTTACAGAGAGTGAAAAGAAGACACATGAGATGTTTAGCCATATTTATAGACATGACACATTGAAAAACACTATATTTCAAGGTTGTGTTGAAGGTACAATGAAAATAGGTCGCCCTAAAAGTAATTGGATGGACGACGTCTATTAGTGAACCGATATGTATACCCGAACCTTACTTGATATAACGATCTATAAATCCTACGTAAATGTTTATCCTCTACGCTTCCATAATCATGATCACTCTGATACATTTATATTTACGTTACACTAGTTCCCTAATCTTCGATACCTTAAATATTATCATTTTTCCCAATCCCCACAATTACACAATTCACCTTTGAGCTTTATTTACTCATCTAATATCTGAATATAATATATAATCATGTAATTTAAACTTTTTTAATTTTTTTATTTGCAAATAACCAATAAATGAATTACTTTAAATCTGTACTAAATATACTATCAGCCTCAGATCTAAAATTTCACAATTATTACCCCCACACACATATGGTTATACCCTCCATTTCCTTCCCACAAGTCATCTAACTTTACTGGTTTCAACTCTATTGGACCTCAAATAGGACGAGGAGGAGAAGGAAGAAGAGGAGGAAGAATAGGAACATCAGGAAGAGGATGGTAATATACTTTATAAGTATAATATATACTATATGTATAGTATATATATATATATATATATATATATATATATATCTGTATTATATATCAATTTTAAATATTTTGTTTACCACTGAATTGGTATTAGGTATTACAAATCCAGTGCATAAATATAATTGTATTATTGTCCTGAAAGGCCCGATATCCAAATCAGTGTATTTAGTACATTATATGAAGGCTTTGAAAACAAACTTTGTAGTGTATACCATATTGTAGTCATTCATAAGTTTATATCTGTATCTGTACCGACGTATATCTGTATACGTAGTCTATACATACCTACACACATACACCTACACACACACACACACACACACACACATACACACACACACACACACACACACACACCACACACAGGATAATATAGGAGCAAATTCTCCTACAATATATGTAAGTATACCTATACCTATATATTCAATTTAACATTATACGGTATAACGTATTGTGTATACCATTATATGCTATTCTGTACTATAGTACCTATGCTATATACTATATATATATATATATATATATATATATATATATATATATATATATAATTATATATGCAAATGTGTATAGGTTACACAAAATATATACATTGTTACATTAATATATGTATATAAACTATATAATATTAACATATCTAACTTGGTGATTTATAATATTATTCACAAGTATACTTTATAACGTAATATCACGTAGTTCTAATCATTCTAATTTAAATGCATTATCATTATACATTAATTATTATAATTATATTATATATAGGCAATAATAAATAATCATTTATATATATATATATATATATATATATATATATATATATATATACAGGAATTCATATTATTATAATATATTATTTATTTATTATTGTTATCTATAATGAAACTTATCATGTTAATAAAGGGGCAATTGTCTCGATAAGCAACACTGCTTCTATAATTACCCTGCCATTGCCTAAATCTGATAATAATAATAATAATAATATATATATATATATACATGAATGATAATTAGCATTAAATAATTATTTATATAATCCTTAACTATTATATATATATATATATACATATTTGTTAATATGTTTGTTTATCTACTATTGACTAAATCATAATGAAGGGTATTATAACTATTTGTTTGTGGAACTAGTGCCGAGTACACTCGCACCAAAAATTGTGGACGGTGGTGACGTCATACAACCATGGGTATCCCTCGCTTATTAATACACACCGCATAGGCAACACCTCCTATTACCTCGGTTATAGGAGGTGTTGGCTTAGGCTGCATCCCTTCATCACCACACACACATACGTGCACCAGGTACACTGTACGACGTCATACCATCGATATAAAGAAAGGGGATAAGCAATTGAATGTAGTGTATGGCACTTTCCGCTACGAGCGCTGCAGTCGAAACCCACTATCTGGCCCACTACTTTTTATTTATAATAATATCTATTTATCATATATATATATTGATAATCACTAGCAATTTTAATATACTATCGATACTAAAAATAAAATTATATATTTATAATACATAATATCAACATTCCTCATAATTTTGTGTATTTAAATTGAAGTTATAATACTATTTTATTGATTTTATTGATATTTATAATTTAAATCCATTGATATAGATAGAAGTCACTTTAATCTATTTCGACGAAAAGACTACTGTTTCAATATTTGACATATATAATATGACTAATATCCAATCAAAATCACTGATACCATTTTGTTAATTTATCGATAAAAGTGTCATTCACGTGTATATCTTTTACATGCATTGCTTGCGTCAATTGCTTATCCACTTTCTTTATATCGATGCGTCATACACGAGCCAATTGCCCAGCAAACACATAGAGTCTAAATAGAAGAAATTACCTCTAATTTTAGACTCGGGATGTTAACAACTAGACTATATTTTGACTCTAATTTTTCCTCTATTTTGAATCTATTTTGACTATACTGTTATTTTTAACATTTATCTGAAGTAAAATTCAAATTAATTTCCTATTTTAACTCTATTTAGACCATAATATTGTGTCCTCTATTTAGACTGTATTTTGACTATACTGTTATTTTTAACATTTATCAGTAGTACAATTTGATTTTTGTCCTCTATTTTAACTCTATTTAGACCATAATATTTTTTCTCTCTATTTAGACTCTTTTTTCGTTTTTTTGAATCTATTTAGACTCTGTGTGTTTTCTGGGAATGCATCGATGTAATACTACTTGGTAATTGATGATATACAATGAGTGATATTATCTATGTGCAAAGTGCACTGTATATAGACTAAAGTCTGTGTGTTTTCTGGGAATTCATCAATGTAATACTACTTGGTAATTGATGATATACAATGAGTGTTTTCTGGGAATTCATCGATGTAATACTACTTGGTAATTGATGATATACAACGAGTGATATTATCTATGTGCAAAGTACACTGTATATAACCCGGATGCGAGTGTAGGGCATCGATATAAAGAAAGTTTTTTTATATCGATGGTGTAGGGTTGAACGTCACTTCGATTAATTTAAATAATAAGTCACGTGACCCAGCATGACCTATATGACCTGATTTTTAAAATAACACAAATATATTTTTAATATTTCAATAAATCTATTTTATTTATTAAATAATATTAATTAGATTATTTCACAAATGTCAGTAATTAACATCATTAAACCACTTATATTTTTTTATAAACAAATGGATTACGGAGATACATAACCATTATTAGTATGTATAATTCACTATAAAAACGTATTTTTCATATAATAATAATTATTATTATAATTATTATAATTACTATTTCCAAAATAATGTCGTAACTTTAAATGTAATTATTACGTTATTTAATGATTGTCTAGTTAATTATAGTGCAATACAATATACTTGTATACTCCTATGTATATAATATATGCATATATATCTAATGGATGAAGTCCCTAGATCACCAACTTTTATAGACACGAATAGTAATATAGCGCTTGAAATTAAATCATGATTATGATAATTTTAAATATGATGGATTATCATAATCATTATGATAATGATTATCATAATGATTATGATAATCCACATCTAATATTTTATTAACGCGTTTTAGTTGCACGTTTTTGATCATAACTGTTTAAATATCAATTTGAAAAAACTAAAATATGAAGTTTATTATTATAATAATTATAATAATTATAGAATTTAATAAGTTTTCTATTGGTAAAATCATAATGATTTTAAAAATCAAACCTAAAATCGAATAAAGTTAATTATTTATGATATTTATATGTAGGTTTTCATCCTAATATTAATATTATTATATTCACTATAAATCATATTTTCGTTTTTATAGATACCCTAATCAAATTAAAAGTTATGGTTACATATGTACAACAAAATATGTACATTATATTAAATATGTATAGATATTATAATATTATAATATAATATTACATTGATATTATGTATGTTTATATTTATTTATAATACTTATTTTTCAATGTATATTTAGTATAT
>OZ025240.1:80816089-80843589 GCA_964019155.1 Osedax fenrisi | reverse complement strand
CAGCAAGACTATTCTTATACATAAGAAAGGCAGCACTGACTTACCTTCTAATTTCCGGCACTTTAAAGGCACTATGATCTACACATTGTATGGCTTGATTTGGCTAACGCATTTGGGTTGTTACCACACTCGACATTAAATAAGTTATTTGAATCACTTCCTTTGCCTGCTCATACCTCGACCATATTGAAAGACATGTATACTAATACAATATGTGAATACAAAGATTTTATGGTCCAACCAACTTCCGGAGTAAGACAGGGCGATTGTTTATCACCAATTATTTTTAATCTTGCTTCTGAACCTATCATAAGAAAAGCAATTGAAATAGCTGGTTATGACCTATTCGGATCTAAAGCTAAACTTACAGCTTACGCAGATGATTTAGCAATAATCACTGGATCTCATGAGGAAATGATGTCGGCACTAGATGGAATACTGGAAGTTTCTAGTAGTATCGGCCTCAAGTTCAATCCTAGAAAATGCACTAGCATTTCCTTCAACAAGGGGGTTATTGAGGATCGGCAGTTTATGTTGGGTCAAGAATTTATTAAAACTCTTCATATTGGCGAATTTGAAAGATTCTTGGGTTTACCAATTGGATCTAAGTTCTTGTTTAATGTTACTACTGATATACCTGCTCAACTTAATCAACTTTCAGACTCTAGACTAACTCCATGGCAAAAAATAGAAGTTTTAAGAAGTCACTTAATCCCCTATCTATCCCATGAGCTCTCATCTGGACGAGTCATGAAGGAAAGTATCTACGATCTGGATAAATCTATAAAGCAGTTCCTAAGATATAATACTAATACTCCTGACAATGTTGCTACTCCATTCTTCTATGCTGACAGACATATTGGCGGCCTGGGGATTGGTAAAATCAGCCAAGAAGTTACTATCTTCTAGGGATAATATGATATCCTCAATTGCTAATCGCCAACTATCAAATACCCTCAATTGTGCTATCGGACATGATCATGAAATACCACTCACTGAATTTCTATCCGGTAGCCAAACGCATGGGTTATATGGTTATAGATTTTATAGCAAAGGTGCTAATCTTTGGACGCGAACTCGACATGCAGCAACACACCTTGGAGCTCGCATTGATATATCCGATGGAAACATAATCATAGCCATCGATGATATCTGCTCCACTCCTGCTAAGGTTGTAAAAAGTATGCGACTTGCGCTGAGAAAGCAATGAAGCAGAACATTCATGGAACTTCCGTTACAATGCAGTGTAGCTGAGTGTCTATCCCAGGATGCAAATTCTAAGGTAATCACTAAGCTAATATCACAAGAATCGACACTATCTTTCAAATCCTGGAACTATTGGCACATGGCTAGAACTCAGACTCTTCCAGTAAAAGCTTTTCCAGGCTCAACAGATAAAAAATGTAGGCAATGCTACTCCAAGGATGAAACGACGATGCACATATTGAATATGTGTACTGCATCACTAAAAATGATGACAGAAAGACATGATGCTGTCCTTGGAGTACTAACTAAGTTCCTAGATGAATGCCATATTGAGTACGATACTAGCTAGTAGCTACATCCAAGACCTCCTATAACCAGGTTATAGGAGGTCTTGCTACATCTCACTAGATAACTTAAAACCGGATCTTGTTATCAAATATAATAACTCATGTTATTTTGTCGACATCACAATTCCCTACGATTACAAATATGGAATCTGCCGCTAACAGGAAGATAGAAAAGTATCGCCACCTCGGATATGTAATTCCCTTCTGTGTTGGTTCTTTGGGCTCTTGGTAGGAAACTACTCTGGAAACCAAATTCTCAAGACAGAGATGAATTTTCCTTCAAATACCTGGCAAATATTGAAGACCGCCAGTATTAAAGAATCAATAGAAGGTTCGGGAAGAATTTTATCGAAATTCTTCAACTGTTTTTAAAGCGTTTTATTATTTTACTTAGCATTTTATATTGTATCTTTAGTTTATTATCTTATTCTCTACTTTTAACTGTTTTTATCACAAAATTCTATTAACATATTTTATCCATTTTTATTTTGTTTAATTATTATAGATATTTGTATACCGTTTACCTCCGTTTTAGTTTTAGGATCACTAACTACGATGAAGAGGTCATAAGCTCAAATATATTTGCTTAATTGATTTTTCAATAACACCCTTCTGAGTTATATATATATATATATATATATATATATATATATTTGTATACACATATGTTATATATAGTATATATTATATACTATTAAATGATATATGGTATTGAAGGTTATCACCTATTTATGTAATGCAACAATTAAATTATCCATGTATGCATTTTATAATGTGATACTTTTATTTCAATATATGTATATTTATATATATATATATATATATATATATATATATATATATATTTATATATAGCAATAGAGTGAGTATTATATGAATCATGTATTCATAGAATTATTATGTCATGTTAGCATTAATACCTCCTATAACCTCTGAGGTTATAGGTGTTGTTAGAATGCTATGCTATTATTTTAATGATCACTACAGATTATAAATATCTCCACTAAATCTACTATATACATAGATACTATATGCATCAATTATATGTGGTACACACACACACATATATATATATATATATATATATATATATAATTTATAAATTATAATGTATATATAATTTATATAGTATATAGGATAGCTACATAGTATAACATAGCCTAAGTACGTTATTTAAATATATTTAAATATAGTTTTGAATACACAATAATGATATGGGTAAAGGTGACTTTCTATATGAAATACTGCACCTTGTAATCAATAAATGAAGTAATAATATTATTATTAATAAGGTTAATCAAATTATATCAAATGACTTATACCAAAGCCCGGGCTTTGCTTATACTATGGTGAATATATGATGATGATTTTATTTAAACATTATTTCAACTATAGTGTGACAATAAAGTATAAACAACAATAAATAAATGTAATAATTAGTACGGACAAGTGTACAACGTATATATCTATATAGATCTCATCTATATTCACTAATTCTGTGATCATAGTTATACACTACTTTATTTGGATGTATTACGTCATATACATCATAAGTTAAATTTAAGCCTATCCTACAATCTCTAATTGATAATGTCATATCAAGCTTATTTCTTTCATAATTTCAAAATATCTATCTATCTAAATCAAACATTTATAAGGAAAATAGTTATAATAATTATTATTATATAATAAAAGTTCTGTTTAGAAATATTAACCAATGTATCCTTATTAACTTCCATTAGTATCGCTGAATCATGTCAATATGTGCTATTTATTCAGGTCATTTTGATATGATATGCAATAACTAAACAATTAATTACAATTAATTACAATTAAATAAAATTGCATTAATGAACAGGTATTATTGAGTTTTGTCAACTATTGAATTATATGATGAAATAATGATGGTGATACTATAATGTATTGGTAATGTACTAAATATAGCTAGATAACTACACACCCATGCATCATTAATCACCCCTGCATCATCACCCACCCTACATAACTACCCACCCTACATCATTACCCACTCATACAGAACTGACATGGCAATCCGAAAGAGAATACCAGATATAAACCACATTAAGACTCAGGCCCCCCTGTACAAGAAGAAAAGTAAAAATGGCATCACTTACATGTAAGCTTTAACTCTATATTACAATCAATGATACTATTTATATATATATATATATATATAGAATACTTTATATTTATATATAACAATAACATCTTCTTGTATTATACTATAGTATAATACAAGGATATGTTGTACGTATATAGACATAGTCTTCCATATAGGCTCATATATGACCCTATAGGGTAAATCAAGGCCTACCCATATTAGAGGGTGTCCATTATTAAAGGTAAATGTCTATTGTAGAAATAATATCTTATGCATATATAAATAGTAGTATACTACTAATATACGACTAATATATTAGTCATATATATGATTAGTCATATATATGATTAGTCATATATATGATTAGTCATATATATGATTAGTCATATCATACACGTGACTAGTAACTTTGTTTTAACACATGTAGTTATTTAATATACAAATTAAATCAATACATAAATAAAACATTTGAAATTATATAAAGTATCTTTTTACTCTATGAATATAAATATATATACATATATGTATATTAATATACGATTTTTATTTTTATTTTTATTTTTATTTTGGTTGTGTACTATAAATATTAATTTTCATAAAAGGACTCTACTCAAATAAAAAATATATATACACTTACACATAAACTCACACAAATACTCATATACACCAAAACTTACATATATATATATATATATATATATATATATATATATATATATATATATATATATATATATATACATAAACACTAACAAAATACACACACATACTCACACATACATATTTACTGATAAATACATAAACATATACCCACATATTTATATATGTATATTGTACATATATAAAATCCGTCCAGTCTAATAGTTACTAATACATCTTCTACAACAACAAGTTGATTACTTCTAATTAATGACCACCTCTTACTAAGGGTGTGTTTTTGGTCAACCACAGGTTGCGCCATACTAGTGGATCATAGATCCAGAGAGAACTTTATCTAGCTCTATTCTTTGAACGCACGCATAATAAGCTCCGCCCATGAAATGAATCATAAAATACGTCACAATTGTGACGTTATTGCTATTTTTAGATATGCGCGAATTTATTTATCAAAAATTAAATTGAAGTTATATATGTGAGAGTGTATGTATGCGTGTATGTATGTATGTATGTATGTATGTATGTATGTATGTATGTATGTATGTATACATGTATGTATGTATGTATGTATGTATGTATGTATGTATGTATGTATGTATGTATGTATGTATGTATGTATGTATGTATGTATGTATGTATGTATGTATGTATGTATGTATGTATGTATGTATGTATGTATGTATGTATGTATGTATGTATGTATGTATGTATGTATGTATGTATGTATGTATGTATGTATGTATGTATGTATGTATGTATGTATGTATGTATGTATGTATGTATGTATGTTGTTGTTGTTGTTGTTTAAGTATTTATTTTAATCACATCATTAATAATTATAATTCTATAATGTGTATCTAACAATATATATCACATATAGATAAAAATAGCGAATGTATACATTATATATATATATAATATTATATATATATATATAATTCGCACGATAATATTATGAATAAACGAATATCAATGTTTGTCGATAAGAAATTTTTTTAATTTCTTTTTAAAGATATTAATTGATATATTTTGATTTCTAAGTTGCGGGGGTAGTTTATTCCATCTAATTGTTGATGAAGAGCTGAATTTTCTTCTTTCGTATTTGATGCAATGGGTAATAGGTTGGTGTAGTATAGTGGAATTGTTATTACGTAAAAGTCTAGTGTTTGGTTTATGTTTTATTTTGTTTCGTAAATTATAGGGTAAGTTATAAGTAATAGTCTTTTTAAGTATTGTAAGTATTTTGTAGTTGATAGAGTCTTCAGTGTTTAGCCAGTTAAGTTTTTTACGTAAGTCAGTAATGCTAGTTGTATAGTCAGTCTTCTGTAGTCGGTATATATTTCTAATTGAGCGGTTAATTATTTTGTCTAGTTTGTCTATTTTCAGTTTTTCAGTTCCTGTGAATAGTGAGTTGCAGTATTGTAGTCTTGAAAGTATGAGAGTCTGAGTCAGTAGTTTTGTAGTATTTCTATTTAAGTATGGTCGTATTTTTTTAATATTGAATAGCTGTGCAGTCGTAGATTGAGTAAGTAAGCTGTAATGTTTATCTAGATTAAGTTTATTATTGAAGTTGACGCCTAAGTATTTAACAGAATTGGTGGGAATGATTTTGTGTTGATTAATAATAATTTCAGGGAAGTAAGTATTTGGGTCATTAGTTATATTTAATAGTTCAGTTTTATTGTGGTTTAGTAGTAGGTTATTATTTGTTAGCCAGTTTTGTAGTTCATTTAAACAGTCTTGTAGTTGGGTAGAGTTTGTTATCGTTGCGTGTAGTTCTATGTCGTCTGCGTATAAGTTGTAAGTAATAGATGGATAACATTTCATAATTGTTTGTAATGGAATAAGATATATAGAGAAGAGAATTGGGGAAAGTATTGAACCTTGAGGAACACCGTGATCGATGGTATATGATTTAGAGTAATTATTTCTTATTTTAATGGAATAATTTCTATCTTTAATAAAATTAGAAAACCATTCCATAGTTACATCTTGAATTCCTATGTTTCTAAGTCTTTCTAGCAGTATGTCATGTCTAAGGGTGTCGAATGCAGAGGATAAGTCAAGTAGTATTAGCTGTATTGGTTGTCCAGTGTCTAGTGAGTTATATAAGTCGTCAAAAAGAGAGAGTACGGTAGTTTCAGTACTATGTAGTTTACGGAATGCATTTTGTCGTATGTCCAGCAACATATTTTCAGTTAAGTAGTGTGAAAGTTGAGTATAAACAGTTTTTTCAAGAATTTTAGTTAGTAGAGGTAGTTGAGATATAGGTCTGTAATTTGAGAATTCAGAAGAGTCAAGATTAGTTTTTTTTATTATTGGCGTAATTATTGCGTTTTTTAGTAAATTTGGAATAGTTCCTGTTAGAAGTGAGTCATCAATTATATTTTTGTAAGTCAAAGTCAGAGTTGATGCTAGTTTTTTTATTAAGTATAGAGGAATTGGGTCGTGTGGTGAAGAGCATCTAGCAGTGACAATATAATTGTAGATTGCAGTATTAGTAGGTACAGTAAAATGTGTTAGTGTCGAAGTGCATGGTAATATTTGGGGTGCATTATAAAGAGGGTCAAATGTACAAGAGAGTCTATTACAAATGGTGTTAATTTTGTCTTTAAAATATTCTGCAAATTTCTTACATAGTTGATCATCGGGAAAATGTGGGAGCGTAGAATTTTTATTATTTCCTAAGAGGGTCTTAGTTATTGAGTAGAGTCGTTTATAGTCGTGTGAACAATCGTTAATTTTGTTAGTAAAGTAGTCTGTTTTTGTAGATTTCAGTTCATTCCTGTATATATATCTATTTTTTCGTAGGTCAATTAGATTTGAGTGTGATGGTGATTTCGTAAAAAGTCTACATGATTTTCTAAATAAAACTTTTAAATTATTTAATTTGGAGTTAAACCATGGAGTTTCGTTATGTATAGTTAAGTAGTTTGTTTTCAGTGGTGCATGTTGATTTAATAGTTGTTTAAGTATAGTGTTTAAGTTGAGTACTGTAATTTGGGTTTTATTTATCATAGAGATAAAATCAGATGAAAATTCATCAATATTTATTTTCCTGATACACCTGTAAGTAAGTAGGGTCTGTCTAGGTGAGGAGTTCAGTATATTAAGTTGAGAGTTTATTGCGTAATGGTCAGTGAGTAATGTAGAGCGTGTTGGTTTATGTATTAGTATATTAGAATGGTTGTATGTAAGTATCAGGTCTAGTATATGTCCGTGGGTATGAGTTGCAAAATTAACGTGTTGAGTTAAATTCAGTTCGTTACAAAGTCGTTTAAAGTCTTGGTGGTGTAGTTTGTCAGAGTCATAGTGGAAGTTGAAAACTCCTAGAATGACCAGGTTGTCATAGTTATGTTCATGTATAAAGTTTGTAAATTCTAAAGCAAAAGTTGTATGGCAGTTATTTGGTGGTCTGTATACTAGTAGGATCGGAATTATATTATTTTTTATTTTCAGTTTAGTAAAAAGAAAGTCGCAGTTTGATGTACAAATCTCGGGCTGAGGAATAATTGTGATGTGATTTTTTACTAACAAAGCTATTCCTCCTCCATTTCTACCATCTGATCTACACTTTTGTATAAACGAGTATCCAAGGCTTTTAAGACCAGCAGGAATGACGGTGTCTACATTTTTTAGCCAAGACTCTGTAATTGCTATAATCGAAAAGCGATATTCCATAATAAAGTTAGTAATAATATCAATGTTAGCAGTTAAAGATCTGGCATTTATTAAAGTAAGAGATAAGTAGTTTATGCTGTTGTTTAGTCATGTATGCTTATTCGTGGAAGTTAATTCATCCGTAGTGGAGGTTAGTTCATCCTTATTATTAATATAGTTTGTAAAAGAAGTTGTCCAATCAGTAAATAATTCATTTGGAACATTTAGTGGTTTTGTTTTCCAGTTAACCTTATTATTATCTATTTTTTGTCTGAGTTCGTATGTGTTTGTCTTTAAGTTCAATGAGCATTTATATCCCTTAATTAGATTAGCTTTTATAGCGTGAAAATATATATGTTTTCGTCGTATTATTTCGGGTGATAGATAGTTATGTAGGAAAAGTCGGTTATAGTCAGTAGTTTTCAGTAATGGGTTGAGTGAGATAAAAGAATCTTTAGCATAGAGAGTAGTAAATGATATAAAACAATAACTATTTTTAAATATAACTTTAGATATCGAAGAGGGGTTTATATTAAAATTAGAAATAAATTTCTTTATATAGTTTAGATTACGATTATCTTTAGCTATATTTTCAATAGTAGCAGTATAGTTGATATCAGTATCGGTAATTAATCTTATGTCGGTATTAGTATGGTTAGTAGTAGGTGTATTGGCAGCTTGTGCATATGAGGTAGTGAGTGTCTTATTCGTTAGTTTTGTTGGTGTTGTAGTATTCCGTTTTTTGATATTGTTAATCTGAGTAGTATGTATGTCTAGTATTTTCAGTATATCATTTAGTTTATTTTCAATGGTTATGTTATTAGACGCAGTAGATGTAGTCGTTATATTATGGTTAGTAGTAGGTATGAGTGTAGTATTATTAGTTGTCATGGGTGTAGTATTAGTAGTTGGTATGGGTGTAGTATTAATAGTTAGTGTGGGTATAGTATTAGTAGTTGGTATGGGTGTATTATTAGTAGTACGGCAGGTAGGGCATGTATATTTAAAGGCTATTGATTGCATAAATGCTATTAATAGTTTTGAAGGTGAGTTTTTATTACCCCATTGCATCGATATTTCTTTCGCCGGATAAAGACATCTATAATGGATTGTAGCTGTACATCTGCATACGACGTGTCCCTCGGCATGTGATGCTTCAGCTGTAGTCGATGTGTTGCAGTGAATGCATTTTGAATCCATGTTCTTATCAGGTTACTCGTTTCTCAGGTCGTTATCGATGCTTTTATGATCTGTAGTAATATAGGCAAAACAGCAGACTATGTTACATAGTATGATACTATGTAAGTGATAAATGGTAGCTAACCTCAAATGAAGTTTGGCAGATCCAACTACCAAAAGTAAATTCCCACGGGAGATCCACGGGAGTATATCAAATTTAGATATTATGATAACAATAATTTATCAATTTGATACGAATAAATAATGGATCTAATTATAAATATACATAAACAGTATATGATATATATCTGAATTATATCAAATTAAAAAATATATAATTTTATGATCTTTGTAATTATTTTTTATTTTTTATTAAATTTTGTTTTGTTGTTAAAAATGAAAACAAATCCTAAATATAATTATATCTGAATAAGAAATGATTATAATTTAAAGACAACTATTATATATTTCAAACAAGTTGTATATTAATATGTAAATAATATTAATATAATAGATAATATAAAAAATAAATGAATACGTACTTATCTTTATAATAATAATACAATTAAAAGATATTTAAAAGCTAAGCTGTTAAAAACACGTCTATATATTGGTTGCTATGTAAACAAAGTGATTGTGAATGTATGTATGTATGTATGTATGTATGTATGTATGTATGTATGTATGTATGTATGTATGTATGTATGTATGTATGTATGTATGTATACATCATATATGTATATATATATATATAATAATAATATATATATAAATATATTATTATTATATATATAATATAATAATAATATAATATATATTATATATATATTATATATTATATTATTATTATATTATTATAATATATATATATATATATATATATATATATATATATATATATTATATACATATACAAGTATGTATTACATTATATGTACTAGTACAAGTATATATATATATATATATATATATATATATATATATATATATATATTTAATGCATGTTATTTAATGATATATTTAAATACAAATATATCCATACATAAATACTTGTATTAGTGATTGCACTAGTGGTTGCAGTTGCACTAGTGGTTGACGAAAAACACTTGATATTTGTTTCTACTAAATGCGCACCACCTGTGGTTAACCAAAAACACACCCTAACACTGACCACCACCTCCACTATCACAGGCAATACACGAAGTCAGCAATACTGACCGCAATGGTTCTAGCGGTGGGGTATCTACTGTATGCTATCTATTCCCTGGAGTGTCCTATCATGGCTAGGAAAGATAGGTAAACGTTTACTTATTTTGTTTATGAGATGTAACAGAATCATATATAATATAGTTAAGCATAGTTAATATATATATATATATATATTATTTTGTTGTTTTATATTTGAGCAGTCCTTATATCCCATCCATAAATTATAAAGTTTTTCAATTATAATATGGCTCTAATGTTCCTTCAACGCCTTTTTCATTTTAAAATAACCAAGAATTTAACGAAAACCGATCGTTTTTTAATCACAATTATATAAGAGCACTTCTAATTCATATTTTAATCTATTGTAATGGTCCGGATGAGGCTTGATCCCGCGTGCTACTGCTTGTTTACTGTCTGATTTCTTAGCAAAATGATAAAATTCTATGTAGGTATACATAGTACCTAGTACACATACATATATAAATAGGTGAAACCACATACACTTATATGCATACAACATACATATGTGCATTAATATGTGTAGATATCAGTGCCTTTTTAAGGAGTATTTTATCGGCAATTTCCCCCCACTAATATTTTTTCCAGACTACAATTTTTCCCCCTTACTTTTTCATTTTTGGCCCACAACAAAATCAGATTTTTTCATTATTAATTCCATATAATTGGTACACATTATCCTATTTATTTATAATAAATCAGTAGATATATTTTATTATATTTTGTATAATATACAATTGAAAAACAATTATTTTTAGAATTTTCCCCACTTTTTAATTCCTTAAAAAGGCACTGATAGATTCAACATACCTATATATCCTGATGAGTCACTATTACCATTCATCCATCTCATACAGTTTACCCTCCCCTCCTGCCCTTGTCGGTAACCTTGAAATAAACTCTCTACTGGAGAAAACTGAAATACTTTACGAGCATGAACTCAGCGGACCAGAAACCATCATCTTTCACAAAGGTGACCTCCTCGCGATTTTGTAATAATAATATTTTAGTCGTTATATATAATATTAGTTTACGGTATTAGCAGAGTTATTAATTATTATTTAATTTCTATTCAAAATATATGGTATTAGTAGTGTATCATTACTTTTATAAAACATAATTTAAACATATTTAATATACATATACAAAGTACTTGCCTCAACTATTGTAACTAACTGGTTCAACTACATGATAAATATCATCAATGCACATTCAGATGTGTAATTTGAGTATTTCCACAAATATTGGATGTCACGCTTGAATAATTTAAAATATTAAAATTGATTGTTATCATACCACGTACGTCGTACGTCTGCTCACTATCTTAAATGGTAACTTTCTATACTCCCTAAATAGATACTTTTCAGTGGTATATTTTATTATATTTAAATGATTTCAATCTCTGAATCGAAGATATTAAAGATAATTAAATATATTTATTTATAATAAATGAAATCATTAATTTAAAATTTAGTTTTTTCATTATTTGTAAATAAAATTCAAATATGTCCTCCTGTACCATTATGCAATATGATAAACTCAAGCATAACATACACATTTAGAAAAACATTCACCAGACGATATGTACTTGGTTATACTTTATATATTAAACTGCGTGTATAGAATAATTGTTATATCGCATGTTATATTAATAATTAATATTATCTATCTGCACGTATATATATTAAGGTTTCCATGTAACTACAACTTTTAGTAGTAGCTTAATCCAATGAAACGATTATATCTTAGATGTGAAATGTATTATCGATAACATTCTCCATATTCATATGTACAACACTTCTTTCAATTAATAACGTCTATAGAATACTATATGTTTCCTATATTTGCAATACTATACTTATTTAATTACACATATATATATATATATATATATATATATATATATATATATATATATATATATATATATATATAGATAAATACTTATATAATGATAATAATGCAATATATCAGCTATATATACATTTCAAACACCTCGTATTATCTATTCACACGTTTACAAACTACCCTCTAACACTACTTCATTATCATTACAGGCCACATGTATACGGGTACCGGTGATGGCAGAATCATGGATTTATTTGAAGGAAAACTGACTGTATTAGCACGACTAGGAACGCCTCCTTGTGGTTTATATTAGTATACTTTATTAATAATAATGTATGAACTAGCATAATGATACTTGCATTAATGCATACAATAACTTCACTTGTTAGTCTATATCCTGTATATTGAACCGGATGTGTCAGCACCACTGTACAATGTACAGTGTACAGTGTACACTGTATGCAATATACATTGCAATATACTTTGTACACTGTACATTGTACAATGTACACTGTACAGTGTACATGGTCCAGACACATCAGGTTCAATAAACAGGATATAGACTAACGAGTGAAGTACATTGTACAGTGTACACTGTACATTTTGCACATATATGCACATATATGCCAAAGATTTTCCGAAGGAAAGATATAACACTTACGCGAAATCGTGTAATTCGAATTTGTATACAAAATACTCTGGTGCCACCTATAGCGGGTTACTTTTAGGAACTATGCGTTGTTTATAATGTAAATTCGTATTTAACTATACACTTTTAAAATGTTAAATAATATGCTTTAAATTAATATTTATATGATGAAAACTAAGTGTTCATTACTAATATATAATAAACAAATATGATATGTATGTTTTAAATGCTATAAGTATATATTTAGTGAGTAAAAGCTAATTTATATTGCATGTAATTTAATAGAGCAATGAAAACATTGTTGTATGCAAACAGAGCCGAACCTAAATCTATTTCAGTGATTTCGATACTACTGCTAGCAGCGGTTGGGGCTATTACTAAATTACGTTGCATGCATAGGGAGTGTTATATCTTTGCTTCGTAAAATCTTTGTATATGCTATAGCATAATCCTTATAGAGTAGTGCTCTCTAATAAATCATGATACAGGGGTTATCAAATTCATGTTAACGCGAATCATGAATTATATACGCGTAAATATATAGTAAATGCTACTTAGTAATTAAGCACAGCTATCAATCATGAATCGTATTATGCCAATAAAACTATCACCAACACACCATATATGATTATGATAGTTATAACTATTATACGATATATATATATATATATAATTGCATAATAAACAATTTAATACCTAAATATACTTGCATTATAATTATAATTATAGCTGATATTAATTTGTTTTACATTATGAATATGTATAAGCATAGATATACATACACATACGATAACATAAAATCACTTAGCTGTTTGTATTGTTCACGGTCTATTGAATATATCTATAAATAGAAATAATATTACACATTTAATTGAAAATATTTGATGCTTATTAACCTACAACAGTGTACCAATATCGGAAACATAGTGTTAACAACGTATCACCATCGATAGGAACTTTTGAACAGGAAGTAAACTGCGGGAGACCTCTTGGTATGCAGATCTATGATGATAAGATCTACGTGCTGGACTCTTATCTCGGCTTATTCACGATATCTCTGATTAACGGTTGATATTAATAGTGGTAGTGTTAGTGGTAGTTGTATTTGTAGACGTAATGGTAGTGATATAGTAGTGATAGTGGTAGTAGTGTACTAATATGATATATGTGTGTGTGTGTAATGGTAGTAGTTATATTGAGTATGGTGGTGTTGTTATTTGTGGTAGTAGTAGTAGTAGTTATAGTGGTAGTAGTGGTGACGGGATAGTATTAGTACCAGTAGTGGTAGTGGTAGTTACTACCAATATTATTACTACTAGCAGTATACCAAAGAAGCAAAGATATAACACTCCCTATGCATGTAACGTAATTTAGTAATATACCCAACCGCTGCTAGCAGTAGTATCGAAATCACTGAAATAGATTTAGGTTCGGCTCTGTTTGCATACAACAATGTTTTCATTGCTCTATTAAATTACATGCAATATAAATTAGCTTTTACTCACTAAATATATACTTATAGCATTTAAAACATACATATCATATTTGTTTGTTATATATTAGTAATGAACACTTAGTTTTCATCATACAAATATTAATTTAAAGCATATTATTTAACATTTTAAAAGTGTATAGTTAAATACGAATTTACATTATAAACAACACATAGTTCCTAAAAGTAACCCGCTATAGGTGGCACCAGGGTATTTTGTATACAAATTCGAATTACACGATTTCGCGTAAGTGTTATATCTTTACTTCGGAAAATCTTTGAGTATACTGCTATGGTTGTAGTTGTAATTGTAGTAGTTGTTATTGTTAATGTATATACTTATAGGTATGTGTTTGTTTAGATATAATGAGATCATGCCATATATATATATATATGGTACGTGAAATTAAATTAATAATTAAATTAAATATTCTATTCTGTTCCATATTAATTATTATCTAATTATAGATCATTAAAAGCACATGTCAATATTATTATTAATATTATTATTATTATTGTTATTATTATTCAAACCGAACATAAACAATATATATATATATATATAAGTAGGTATACTAATATACTATAGTAACACGAGCATAAACAAAATAGATAAAGTTGAACATTTATTCAACGGAGACATAGAAGTGGACGGAGTGAGATCTATGTTTCTGAATTCATTGGACATCAGCGCCGATGGTTTCGCTTACATCACACATTCCAGCACCAGGTGGAGCCGTAATACCTTTATGTATAGCGTTCTAGAGCTGGAAGCTACCGGAAGGTTATTGTTCAGTTAATCTACTAAAGGGAGAGAGTAGACCTAATATAAGTTTAATTTTGTTTTCAAACATTCTTAAACTTTAAAATATTAAAAATAATTTACTATATTTATAATGGTGTATTATGATATTATATGTCATTTAAGAGTAACTTTAAGTGATTGTATATGCATTATAAACATACACCTACTACATATAAAATATAGTATTATGTAATATTTATAAAGCTCAAACTTTAGAATATTATACATCTGTATTTTTGTTTACACAATTCATGTTGTTTGAAAGATTACTTATTTAGGTAATTTGAAAATATAAATATATTGCTTTGATAGACTAATAATAAAAACCATATATATATGGTTTTTATAATATGGTTTTTATTATATAATATATTATCTACAATTGTTGACCAAATAATGTATTTTTATTATTATAAGTGTATCAAATCAATATATATATATATATAATATATATATATATATATATATATATATATATTCAAATATATATATATATATAAATATATATATATATATATATATATATATATATATATTCAAAAGTACCTATATAACATCTTCTATATATTATTTATAAACTATGAACATTTTACAAAGATTAATTTAAAACTGATACCTTCCAAACATCATACATTGTGTACACACATACTGAGAGATAATATTCGAAAGTGCTAATATGTACTATATGTTATACAGCTGTATGTTGTTAATGAATAAATAATGCACTTATAGTTTCTCCTATACGACATACTCCTATATACGATATATTTGACATCTTTTTAAAGATAGTTAATTATTTTTAATATTTTATTGACAATAATTTAAAAATAAAATGAAACGAACGCTCCCTTTCCTCTTAAATGAGATAACCGTTATAATACATATTCTATACATAGTTATGGTATACGAATATATAATTTAATGTTAAGAATATATGAATATTATTCATTGAATATATATGTACACAGTAGTATTAATATTGTTATATATTCTATGATTGTATATTTATATAAAATACGTAAAAATATATTATATATATATATATATATATAATTATTTGTATAATAAATTGTATATTATTGTGGAGACATACCACTTATCAATATACAATGAGAATATGCATTGAATGCATTGCTATATTATCAACTTGCAATACGACAAAACTCTTTGCTAGCTACCTCTGGAACCATATCTCCCATCCCTCTTAATCAGATCAATAGCTTTATTATAGTTTTACTATTTACATGTCTTCGATAACTAAATATGAAATAAATCATTTGTTTTTTTCTTACTCTTATTATATTATTATTATATTTATTTAAAAGTATACTTTGTACTTTCTGTACTATCATTATTATTACCTTGCATAATATTTTATACATTATACAGCATTTAAATAAACTATTTATCCATGTATAACTCGCAGACTCATTAAGTACGACATCAGGACAAACACTACTACATTACTACTGGGGGACCTTCACTTCGCTAACGGAGTTCTCCTGTCCGATGATGAGTCATATGTACTAGTCGCTGAAACCACCAAGTATCGAATATTAAAGTGAGTCATACAACGTTCTATACACATTATTATTATATTTTAAATACTGTAAAGTATAAATATATATATCTTAAATCTCTATTAGATAGAAAACATGATTTTATTTGTTTATGAAACACTTTTATAATACATATTAATTGGAACTGATTTAGATCTGGTATTTACTACCTGGAAGTACGTTGGTTTATATTTGTTATCAACAAAATATGTCATTAAAATATGCAAAAATAATAATTTATCTTTAAAATTATGTATAATAAGTCATCAAAAGTCGTTAAAAGTTATTCTAATATGCATTATAAACATATGCATAACATATTTATTTGATTAATTTTTCACAAATTTACTAAATAAACTAAATCAGCTTATATTTGCTATTAGAGCTTAGTATATTAGATAAAGTGAAATATATGAATGTATCTATACTGAGATTCTACAGAGTAACAGATATTAGAGTATGGATATAAGATTATAATACAAAATAATACGTTAGAGGCTTAGGGGAAAGCCTCCGATTACCGACCCCTCATAATACCGACCCCCTCTCGTATATCAGTAACCATAAGAGGTATCAACAAATTACATATACATGAACTGTTCGTAATTTAATGATAAATATGAATAAGTATATTGTTTTAAAAAATATTGAATCCTACAATTGTTATTTGATAAAATGTAATATTCTGTTTTAACTTTTTAAATATTTGAATAATAACTTTTTTAAATCATTGTAAATACTTTATTACAAGATAACTTAATATTGTAGATCAATAAAATGTTTATAAAAATTATAAAAATAATTTAATTTAAATAACTATTAACCAATATATCTTACTTATAGCAACTCATGTGATTTTCCTATTACCGACCCCCTAAATTACCCTAATACCAACCCCATGTGATTTATAATATCCAATCAAAATAGATCCGTATTTTACTTTAAAATATGTCGTAGGTTGTTTGTGTATCATTGATATAGATTTAGGATTCATGATTCCAGTTGATTATATACATACTGATTAATAAATAAATATTAAATAATAATATAAACTATTTTAATATAATTACTATAAAGTTTAACTTTAAATTTAATATTACTATTAAAAAATAAATTGCGTGTATGTTATAATTAATTATATTTATGTATATCTACTAATTATATTGGATATTATAATACTACTATTATTTATACCAACATTATTTTAGGGGGTCGGTAATAGGAGAAGGGGTTCGGTATTAGGCACGTGTATCCGATTACCGACCCCCTGTTTATTCTTGTAAATATAATTATATCAAACATTTAAAATAGTATCCGGTCTATTTCAATGTATACCTATATATATATATATATATATATATATATATATATATATATATATATATAGCTTAGTTGGCTAAGGCGCAATCAGTAGAACACGGGTTCAAGCCCCGTACGCCGTACGGACTATTATAATAGGTTATACATATTATTTAGAAGTGATCTTATATAATTGTGTATAAATAAATTATTGGATTTCGTTAAAACCATGGATGCCTTACCATGGGAGCCATATGCTTATAAGTGAAAAATTCATCTAAGTTACTGTATGGGATGAAAGGACTCCACAACAATACAATAACAATATATATATATATATATATATATATATATGATGATGATGATGATGATGATGATGATGATGATGATAAGGTTTATTAGCACTTATCATAGGTGTGGCCACCCCTCGTAGGTGCATATAACAATATAGAACGAAAACAATAAATAGATAAATAAATAAACAAAACGATAAAATAATATAATTAATATAAAAATAGTAATATTGTATGATTAAATAATTGAATATATTACATCGATGATATGTAAGCTTTGAAGTGTGTAATAAAGGACGGGTGTGAATGGATTGATCTAATAGAGGCAGGGAGGGAATTCCATAAGGATGGAACCATATAACTGAAGGCGCGTTTATGGTATTTCAGGTATGAGACACGAGGGCAAATTTGGGAAATATCAGCATTTAATCGTAAGGAAGTCAGTAGACGTCTTAGAGTTAGTAAGGAAGTCAAATAAGGAGGAGAAGTATAATATATTTCTTTATGAGCGAGTGATAGAAGGTGTAGGAGGGAACGTTTTTTTTGAGGGAACCAGTTGGATATTAGTTAGTGGGAGTCGGTAATGGAATGGTCAATTCGATTTATTGAGAAAATGGTTCGTATATATGCACGAATTATACGATTTAAAGGGGATAATGAAGTATTAGGGAGATTATATAGTAGTGAGGAGCAGTAGTCGATACAAGAGAGGACGAGTGCGTTTATGAGGACAGTTGTAGGTATAGGTATAGGTATATATATATATATATATATATATATATACTTTAAATAAGTATACAATAATTAGTATTAATATTGATAATGTCAAATAATATGAATACTATTACAAAGTATGTATTCAATATTGTAATCGTGGTAGAGGAGATCAATCACTAATCAGGTATACCTATATCTATAGATATATCGTTTATATTGGAACCTCTATCGTGAGATATACAAGTATCAGAAAAGCCTTACTGATATCAATATCTTTTTAATAGGTGTAAACTCGTAAATTGTAGATAGATAATTCTATCAAATACTATAGCTATAGCTATATATATATACCTATCTTTAAAGAATATCTGTCTATTAATGCACTCTATCCTACGTATCCTGGAAGCAATGCTTGCAGATCAACTAACCGCTACCACTCGACTATAGGTACCACTTGAAAGGACCAAAGACAGGTCACTCGGAGATATTCATAGATAACCTTGTCGGCAACCCGGACAACATCCGAAGGTCGTCCAGCGGCGGCGTGTGGGCGTGTTCTAGTCTGCCGAGGCTGCAAGGCGATTGGTCGATGGTGAATCTACTGGCACCGTATCCAGCGGTCCGCAATCTCATCGCCAAGGTGTGTCCTATGTCCTATGTCCATTACGCGTACGATACAGTCGTAGTTAATGATACACCTATAGATAATGACACATCATAATCATCCAGTTTCAAAAAAATGTTCTTTTTTAGAACTTTCCATAACTGTTACCATTTATTTTCAATTTATTTTCAATTATTACTTTATCCGTTCCATTTCCTGTTCTAAAACGAATACCGTTACTAAAACTAGAACAACGCCACAATCCTGCATCCACATATAATTTATATTACTTATAGATATTGATACTTATGTATGTATAGTATACTAATACGTCAGATACGCAAGTATTCTTATACCTATAGGTATATATATAGGTGCATATACAATATAATCGTATATAATTTATATAATTATATATACAATTATAATATCTAGTTATTCTATTATTAGTCTATTAGTCATATTTATTCTTAATGCTGCTGTATATACTGTTTTAATAATTTTAAAATCGTTTTGTATTACCAATAATTAATTAATTTGTTTAATATTTTATTAGTATTTAATATTTTGTAATATTGTCTATTAGTCTAAGTAGACAATTACTATCATAGTAATTTATTTCAATATTACTCCATGCACCTTACTGTACAAATGTTTAATATATCCACAATACTAATACATGCAACCATCTTAATGTACAGATTTTTAGCATCTCCACAATCCTTAAGTTAGTTCCGAAGTCTGCTAGTGTTGTTTACGAGATAGATTCTACCGGAACCATCGTTCGCAGTCTCTGGGACACGAAGACCGGTCGGATCAAGGCCATCAGCGAGGTCGTGGAGCACGAAGGTCATCTGTACTTCGGCTCTTTTCAATCCAATGGTATTGGCAAATTACCCGTACCCAAATAGATACATTGTTAAATATACGAGATATCCATTTTATATATATCCTTGTTTTCAAAGAATATATTCTTCTTATTTATATATATATATATATATATATGAATTTATTATACATATGTTGGTTATTAATTACATAGAAAAATATACAAATATACAAATAGACATATAATATATATATTAGTGATACAAATAAATAACTAATAAGTATTTAAGATAGACTAATAATAAATAGATATTGAACATAAGTAATACAATGTGAGTTTTAAAGATGACCTTTATAATTTTAGATTCATGCTTTGCACCAATATCATTTTGCAGCATTATTTGTTCCCGGATATATTCATCAATATAGTTATTATCAGCATATAGGAATAATTCTTCCTTACTTAAGTTCTATAGAACATATATATTATAAAGATGATAGTCAATCACTGGAATATACATTACTTTTAATTCGAGAGATTAATAAAATGCGTTGTTATATTTGTTTCGTGTTTAAGTTTGCGGAATGTTATTTGACGAATCAAAATATCCGTATGTATAGAACATTGCGTAGTTGTTTTTTTACAATACCAGTTTTCTAATAAATCCATGAAGCTAGATCAGCGGAGATATTTTTAGGCAATTATTTATTTTATTCTAAATATATAATTTAAATATTATATCAGATTATATATATATACATATATATAAATATTAACTTGTAATGCACTTTTCAATATATTAAGTAAATCAAGTATTTCTACAAGATAAGCGACTCCCATGGGAGTTCATGCATGATAAACTTATAGTCTTCCCATTGCATTGTAGTTAAATTATATTATGTAATTGAATGCAACAGTAGCAGGTAAAGAAATATCAAAATAACATATTAATTAGTAGAGTTTAATTAATATTAAAGTAGAATTCAGTTTCAATTAATAATATTTATTTTATTTATGCAAATAATATATGTAAGTAACTACAAATCTAAAAATGAATACATATAATTGTATTCATTATATTAGCATATTTAGTAATTAGTAATACAATTTAGTAATTAAATATTATTAAACGATATAATTATTATAGATTACTATATATACAACAACATAATGTATACATTACTATTATTTACTTCCAATATATTAATGAGTAATATTTTATATTATTAACTCATCACTTTGTAATATAAATATACAAATAAAATACACACATACACCCACAGTATGTTTTGCACACATTAACATACACACATACACGCACACACACACACACACACATTACACAAACAATACGACACAAAACATATTCACACGCTAACAATGCCACATATCAAATATCAGTCGCCATTGATAGCACGGAGTTAGGGGGTGCCTGGGAATAGCCGTTTTATAGCTCGTAATCCGTAGGGGATGCTGGTAGTGGTGGTGGTGTGTGGGCTGGTATAATGGCGCTGTCGTGTACGTGGAACAGTGCAATGCTTTGTTCTAGTCGGATCAAAGAGTCACGATCTTGAGAATAGTAGGCGTTTAATACCTGCGTAGGGGAGATTGAGGCAAGTAAGGCCAGGGTATGTAGTACTGGATGGTGGTTATGGAGTATGGGGTGGAGATTATATGAGGGCGAACACAGTTAAAAAAATCCGATTCCTACGACGATTTTATTATAGGAATCGGATACAAATTGGAAAACAGATTCCTGTAAAGTTTGTTTAGAAAACGGTTTATAAAAACGATTCCTACATTTTATCGTGCAGGAATCTATATAATCGATTCCTAAACTAATTATTGAGAATCGGTTTTTAAAAACGATTCCTAAACGAATTATTGAGAATCGGTTTAAGTTAATTTAATAATTATTGATGTACGTATTTCTTAAATTATCGGTATATCATTGTTTTAATATAGAAATAATACAATATTATACCTTTTAATTATTTTAATATATTGATTTAATCTATTCAAATTAATTATTAATTATTATTTAAATTTTATATTTAAGTTAATATTATGATTTTAATAAATAAAATATTATTTTAAAAACTAAAATTATTTAAGTAATCCTATGTATTTTTCTAAATTATCATAATACCATTCAAGTGAAACATTGAACTACAATTGTAATCATAATTATATTGATAATACAATTGGAATCATGTTGAACTAATTTCTCAATATTGAATATATAGTATTTGAATATTGATTACATATTGTATTCAATATAATAATGTTATTATTATTATTAAATTTAAGTTTTAAATCTAACTTAAATGACATTTTATAATACATTATAATATATAAGTTAATACTTTGCTACGATATTATTATTTATTTTAATATTACATTTTACATCTAAACTTACGTTCAACTTACACCAACAACTTAAGTTAAACCGATTCCTATATTAATGATTTAGGAATCGGTTTCAAATAAACTGATTCCTATGACAATTTAAGAATCGCTTTCATATAAACCGATTCCTAAACTTGAATTTTAGGAATCGATTTAAAACCGATTCTCATTAAAATATTTAAGACACTCAGGAAACGATAAAAACACAAATAGGAATCGAATTTTTTTAACTGTCAAGTGGGGATGATGTTGGCTACATTAATAGTGATTTTGTTTTCCAATTCATACCGCGACATAGTATATTCTATAGTTATGATATTCATGAACTATTTTATTAATACATATACATTTAGGTTCAATATTGGTGATGCGCTGAAGGTTTAAAAATAATAATAATCTCGAAATTTAGTTACTCCTATATAATTGTATTGTTTATGTTTATAAACAAGGACATTTATTTGAATTTTGTAAATTTTATTTTTATTTAATTGTAATGGATCTATATACCTAATAATGAGTACTTTTCTTAAATACTATATTCTTCTAAATGATAACGTTAATATATAGAAAATATTATCTATAGTATCCATAATTACAATATGAGTTACTAGATAATTAATTTAAACAATAAAATAAAATGTATCCTACCTAAAGTGAATACTACTTATGAAAGGTATTGCTTTTTTGAAAGACAACAACTAATAGATGAAAATATTGAAAGTTATTACAGTTGTATAAAGATATTAGCAAAATCATGTGCCTTTAAAGACATGAAGGAGTCCCTTATTAGAGACAAAATAATAATCGGTATGAATGACGAAACACTCAGACAGAGGTTTTTACAAGAATCTTGCAGCAAAGAATTAACGGCAGAACAAATAGTCGAACCATGCAAGATGAAACAGATATCAAGACAGCAGAATGAAGAAATTACTAGAAAACCGACTATAGAATAGTGAAGACTGATTACAAGACGAAAGAATACAAGAAAGAATTCAAGAATAAAGATTACGAATACAAGAAACCAGCAGAGCGAAAGACTTGTGGTAAATGCGGAAGGACGCATGAATTTAGAAACTGTCCAGCATATAAATCGAAATGCCATAAATGCAACAAAGAGGGAAATTGGGCAAATCTATGCAGAAAACCAAGTGAACGAGCACATACAAACACTTATGAGAATTACGAAGTTAACACAAGTATAGATACTAAGAAGCCGACAGGAAATTATAAGTTCCTAGGAGAAATAAAGGTTCCAGATATTAAATCGTGGACAAAATTAATAAAAGTCAAAGCGCCAGGATTTAACCAAACATGTGAGTTTAAAATTGACACAGGAGCAAGCGCAACTATTCTCCCTTATAATAGAAAGTTACCCGAACTTATAAAAAGTAACATATAACTGAGAGGACCAGGAATGGTGCCATTAGAGATAGTTGGAATGTTTACGGCCGAAATGACGCACAAAGAAAGTACAATAAGAGAAAATATCTACGTATTAAAAAACCAACACATTGGTTTATTATCAAGAAACATGTCTATTAAATTATGACTGGTAAAACTAATAGGAGAAATTCACCCACATAAAGAATTATTTGAAGGACTAGGGGAATTAAAGAGAAAATATAAAATCCAAATCAAGAAGGAAGCGAAACCATATTCCATTTACGTACCAAGACCCGTACCAATACATTTACAAACGCGAGTTAAAGAAGAACTTGATAAAATGATAAAGTTAGTAGTGATAGAAGAAGCTATGTACCCAACTGAATGGTGTTGCCCTATGGTAGTGGCTATGAAGTCACATGGAAAGATCAGAATATGCAGTGATATGACAAAGTTAAATGAGGCAGTAAAGCGTGAGTTGTACCCAATGGCCACCGTAGAAGTAAGCCTTGCAAAGATACAGGGACTAACAAAAAAGCAAACTCGACGCTAATGCAGGATTTTGGCAAATTCATCTAGAGGAAGAATCCAAACCATTAACTGCGTTCCTAACACCGTGGGGACGATATGTATAAAATAAGTTACCATTCGGGCTAACATCTGCACCAGAAATATTCTGTAGAGAAATGGACAAGATATTGCATAATTGTAAAGGAGTCGTGATACATATGGACGACGTACTAATAATGGGTAAAGACCTAGAAGAACATGACAAGAACTTAAATGAAGTACTCAACCGCATAGAAGAGGCAGGAATGACACTAAATAAAGATAAATGTAAATTTAGAAAAGATGAAGTAGAATTCTTAGGCTATAAGATAGGAAAACATGGTATCAAAGCAGGAGAGAAAATACAAGGTTTAAGAGATTTTCCGAGGCCAACTAATGTAAAAGGCGTGCGAAGCTTTCTAGGCCTGATAAATCAATATGCTAGATTCAGCGCAGAAATACCAGAAACAAGCCATCCTATTAGAGAACTACTGAAGAAGAATATAGTATGGATATGGGAAGAAGCACAAGAAAACAGTTTTAGAAAAATGAAAGAACTTTTTGAGAAACCAACGATATTAGCATTCTTCGATATAAATAAAAAGAGTATAATCACAACGGACGCATCAAACCAAGGTATAGGAGCTATTCTCTCACAGATAGATGAGAAAGGAAATAGACGAATGATAGCAGCGGCGAGCCGATCTCTTACGGAAACCGAGAAAAACTATGCAGTACTATAAAAGGAAGCATTAGAAGTCGTTTGGGGACTAGACAAATTTAACTATTACGTAAACGGAGCAAATATAACCATAGAAACAGATCATAAACCATTGATAACTTTATTTGGAAAGAAGGAAGTCGAGAAAATACCAATAAGAATACAGAGGTATAGATTAAGACTCATGAGATATGTCATAGACATGAAATACATACAAGGGAAATCAAACATCTGAGCGGATGCACTTTCAAGATATCCAGGACAACGAGAAATGTCAAATATACTAGAAATAGAAGTTAATGAATTAATAAAGAACACATTCAAACCAGGGAGTTCAATTAAATTACAGTTGATTACAGTAGTTGATCTTAAATTAGATAATTCCAAGAATAAAGAAGACCACTGTATATTTAGGGACAAGAACGAACAAATAAGAAATTATAAATCAAAAGAAACAGAGACAATAAGTATACTAAAAACTTACGAAAGATAGAAGACGGGGAAGATGTATACATTAGGGACCTATATAGAATGGCAACCGTTATCAACACAACACCCGAGAGTACAAGATCTTATAATCTCAGAACGGAGAAACAGGATGTGAGAAGGAATAGATGCCAGCTCATACCCACGAATGGATCTACATACACCACTAGATCAGGAAGGCATGTAAAACCTCCAGATCGCCTTATAGAGTCTTAGTTTAAAACTAAGCACACAAATGGGTGGTAGAAATATTATTTTATACGTAATGTTATTTATTATATTTTTATACTTATATTGTCAATTTATTATTATTATTATATATTATAATGCTTATATTATATACTTAGTAGAGGGATGTAGTAATATTGCATACGCCTACTATACATATATAGCGTGACTAAGCCACGCCCATTACAAATGACTTACGAGACTTACTTACTAATTAATGCACGACTAATAAACACCTATACCTAAATATATATATATATATATATATATATATATATATATATATATATATATATATATATATATATATATATATATATATATATATTATCTATCATAATACACGATACGAGATACGGCACTTCCAGATAAGGTTAGTCACGTTTATATGTATAGTAGGCTATATTAACTCATATTCAATATCATAAATACTACAAATACCTATTTACATGTAACATTTAAATGAACACGAGTCACGCATGCAAATAAAATAACTATAACATAAATATTCTAATTAAATAAAATAACTCTAAAAAAACTATCTACAATATGATATAATCGAATTAGCGTTTATAGTATTTTTGATATAGCCACGCGTATATATATACTATAGTCCCACCCCTTGAATTCGCCGGTTACAGTGCATATCCCCCTATATTATATATATATATATATATATATATATATATATATATATTATTTATAAACTTATATAAAGAATAAGTTAGAGCTATATGTTGTGAATATAATATACTAAAAATTAATTTAAAATTCAATATTCAGTGACCAGTAACTTTTTTAAAAGACCACCTATTTCAACCTATCTACTTACGTGTAACATTTAAATAAACACGATTCACGCATGCAAATATAATAACTATACCGTAAACTAAATAACTATTATATAATATAAGTAGAGATTCAAATTAAATTAAATAAATCTTTAAAAAAACTATCTACAATATTATATAATCGAATTAGCGTTTATAGTATTTTTGATATAGCCACGCCTATAGTCCCACTTCTTGTGAATTCACCGGCTACAGTGCATATCCCCCATACACACACATAAAATAAAATAAATTCACTTAGTTATTTTTATTGTTTACGGTCTATTGAATATATCTATAAAATATAAAACACGTCATATCGCTTTGAATTCTAATACACTAGTAGACTGTATACTGACCGGTGGTCAACACTCGAATACGTATCGATAATCGTTATT
>OZ025240.1:80476089-80811089 GCA_964019155.1 Osedax fenrisi | reverse complement strand
TATTTATATATATATATATTTATATATATATATATATATATATATATATAACTATATACAATATCATGATATTATAATATATAAAATAATACACATAATTAAATACATAACATTAACTAATGTCTATTATAACAGCAGGAAGATGGCTGATAATCGTACTGATCTTTACGATAGTGTTCATAATCGTACTTCGGAGAGACCACGTGATGTACATAAACCTATTAACGAACGTATTCAAGGTACAGATCAAACACAGGCAAAGTATGCCAGTTAAAGATAATGTAAGCAACCATCTGGGCCATACACAATACCAGCAGTACCTAAAGTCGGTGGGCAAAGGCGAAATAGGGAAGGGGATACCAGGCTACCAGTATAAAGTAAATGTGACCGTTGAAATAAAAGGGGGCGTGACGATTATACTCGAGGAATTCGAGAACAATAAGTTAACCATTGGTGGCAGCTCTTTCCAAATAAACAGACTAGAGGGTCTGCATTGCCCCGTTGAGGATTTCTTCAATGGCACCTATAGGGCAGAATGTGCCGCTTTTCCTGGTACCGGATGTTTACAGTTGGTTGTGTACAGACTATGCGCTAAATTCGGGTTCTACCGCAGTACACTAGATCCCACATTTACAATTGTACATGAGCAGACGGTGTGCATCGTTAATAACACGTCCAGTACTGATATCGCCTCCGATAGGAGATCGGCGTAATTCACCGGCCACGTGGTCTCCACAGACATTCGACATTACTCGTCTTACACACCATTACGGACGAGTGGTGTCGCTACTAGTTCGCCAGAAGATTTGCGAGCACATATTGAAAGAATACGATCACGTGACTATGATGGGATCCTCGCACATGCGCTATAGTTTCGATTACATATTAATGCATTGTTTCCCAAACAATGACAAGAAGTGGATTGGACGTAAGCACGGAGACTTAACGGTGGGCAACGTAGAGTATAAATATATGGACTTAGCGGCAAAGTTAGCATCACCCCAGAAAGGAAGTGTATCCGTCTCGAATCTAACCACGAAATCGCTGTTTATTCTGCAGTTCGGAGCTCACGATCTCAGCGATAACGCGATTCAGCTAACCATGAATGAATCCATGGCAACCGCCATACGATACGTGGACGCCCTCTGTCGGACGGGAGCTAAAGTTTTGATCACTTCCACCCCGCCCTTTCCAGATAGATTTCATGGCATGGCTAGTAGACATTTCCGCAATAACTTTGCCATATCTGCCTTCAATTACTTAGTTTGGATGAATATTGTAAAAATGCAGGTTTCTATTATAATAAATATATGTATAAATATACTTTATATATATATATATATATCAGTGTTCATTCTAGAGCTACCCAGCTACCCAAATTGGGAAGTGCCCTAATTTTGTGGGTAGCTGCCCTAAATATATAATCATATGGATTAAGTTTAATTATTAAGTTATTATTAATATACTTGTAATATCATTAATTAAAAGTGTTATATCTATAATTACTGGAATATATTATATAATAAATGTCAGTTTTCCAATGAATATTTATAAAATGACGATTAAATGTGTTATTATTATTATATTATTATTTAAGTATTAAAATAATGAAGAATTTATTATTTAATAAATGGTAGATTTTTAATAAATATTTGTAAAATGGCGATTAAATGTATGATTATTTAAGTATTAAAATAATGAAGAATTTATTACTTAATAAATGGCAGATTTTCAATAAATATTTTTAAAATGGCGATTAAATGTATTATTATTATTCTATTATTATTTAAGTATTAAAATAATGGAGAATATGAATAACTTCTGTCATAACATTAGGATAAATTCATTATTTTTCAAATAATGGCGAATATATACTATTTGCCCTTTGTTATATCCGTTTGATATTTTATATAAACAAACAATTTAGATTCAAATATAAATTAAATATGAAATATGATAATAAACTGCTTGATCTATATTTAGAATAATCTATTTTTAGATTGGGTAGCAAATTCACTACCCAAAATGAAAATTGGGTAGCAAACTTTAAATATTGGGTAGTGAATTTGCTACCAATTTATATTTATAATAATATATGAAAATAATTCAATAATTATTTTTATTCCAATTCTTTTTCTCCCAATATATATAAATCACATGATTGTTTTATTTAAAATTCGTAATTTTTATGTATTTATTCAAAATCCTATTTTAAAACGTAATATTAAAGTGATAGGTATTATACCTATTAGAGATATTAAAAACCATGAAAATATAAAAATAATGAAACATTTAATCACCAATATTATTAATAAATTCACTGTTTTTTATATTCATAATAAGTAAACTGTATACTTTTTAAATTTATTATAATCTAATTATTAAATTTAAAATTAATATTTTTATTATTACATTAATATTTAATAATATTATATTATATATTAATTATCATACTTATCATAATTATTATTCTTATATATATAATATATAATGTTTAAAATATAATGTCATAAATATCATGTATTATACTACTTATTAGTTATTATATATATTGAATTTAAAATCAACCATCATACGGAGTACGTACTGCATGTTGATACATGAGCATGACATATTTTATATTGATTTTATTATGATAAAATTGGTATCACTGGAAAGCTTATTAAATTATATAATACAATTCATATTATGTTTTTTTAAATTTGTATTTAAACAAAAGTTATTAACAAAAATGTGCAAACAAATTATTAAATTTTAATAATCAATACAATTATAATATACATTCTAATTAATTTTTTATATTATGATATTAAAATATCTTATATAAATTATATATAATTTATATATATATATTATGTGTACCAGTATGATCTAATAATATTAATATAGATATAGGTATTTTTGTATATTTTTATCTACCTATAAGTATTTTTAAGTATTTATAAGTATGATATATTATATATCGTTAATTGTATATATATATATCATATATAATTAATGAATATAATTACTATATATATTATATATTTAGTATCTTATAAATTGTATTATATAGTTTGTTATATATAGAAACTTATTTATTTATATATTCCTATAAATGCATTTCAATGTATTATAGTCTTTAATGATACGAATAACTAATCCTGTATACTTGACATACTAGTATACAGGTGTTTCTCGCGAAATATATCATTATGCTTATAATAATCATTATAATAAATTGAAAGTTTAAATTATAAATATACTATTCGATTGATTAGTAATATTACCAGTACATTTATATAAAAAAATAAGTGTATATATAAATTTGATAGAGTTACTATTACATTACTATAATAAATATATAATTATATATATGATATTACAATAATCATAATATTATAACTTATCGAGAACCAAATTACTTATATATCAAACTACTCGAACACCTAATTTTAAAAAAAAATTTTTTAAATTTTAAAATAAAAATAACTTCTCGACTACCTAATTTTCAATATTAAGACATATCGACAACATAATTTTCAATATTATAAGATCTCGACTACCTAATTTTCAATATTATAACATATCGACAACATAATTTTCAATATTATAAGATCTCGACTACCTAATTTTCAATATTATTACATATCGACAAAATAATTTTCAATATTATAAGATCTCGACTACCTAATTTTCAATATTATAACATATTGACAAAATAATTTTCAATATTATAAGTTCTCGACAACATAATTTTCAATATTATAAGATCTCGACAACATAATTTTCAATATTATAAATACTCGACGGTCACATTTTTAATATCTGAATATCTCATGAATCAAATGTTGAGAGATTGAATATAAAAAGAATTATTTGATATCAATGTATATTAGAATTAGAATTAGAATTACAATTTGTAAATGATTTAATTGTAAACGAATAATAAGTAATCGAATCGAATACTTATTTGCTATTTATTTACATCTCTAATTCAAAAAGCCTCCTAAGTAGCTTTTGTATGTAACAACTGTTACAGGTTTAATTACCTCAGGGTATAAGTGTCCATCTAATATATTATTTATCATAAATGAATTTATAAATAGATGGAGAAATTACCCATATATGTCATCCTACATTTTACTTAGTAAAATATATTTAAATGCCCTATAATATTTTTTTTGTGGTAGCTGCCCTGAAACCTAGAATGAACACTGATATATATATATATATATATATATATATATATATATATAATATATATATATATATATATATATATATGTATTATCACATGCGGAATACAATTGTAATAGTACATTAAACGTATGTACCAATATATTCTATTAATGTAATATATATGTAGTATACAATTTATAAAATATATACTAAATAGAGATTAATTTAATAGAATGTATTAGTCATACAAATAATATTACTATTACAATTATAATCTACATTTATACTATAAATAGGTTATATACAATTATAATATTATTAGTATTACTTGATAATAATAATATAGTAATGGGCATGGTAATAATACTAAATAATATATTAAAACTTAAGAGTATATAATATAGTTTTACAAATTATTATTTATACAATTAATTATTTATTAGTTTTTATTGACATATAATAATTATTATAATTTAATTAATAATAATTATTATATTTCAATAAAAACTTAATAAATAATTAATTGTATAAATAATCATTTGTAAAACTATAGTATATAAATTAATGAATACATTATATATGTAATATATATAATACTTATTATGTTTAAAATTATGTTGACGTAATATATTCATATAAAATGTTAATAGAAAAAGTATGCTAACCTGCACTACTTCGACACTTTCAACGCTATCCTACCGTGGCAGAATCACGATACTATATGTGGTTGTCATTACATGTGCAGAATCCCAGGCAAGGGCATCAAGGGAAATATCGGTATCCAGGTGTTTGAGTTAATGATGACAGAATTATTCACAGAATTAAGTACTTCCTTATAAGGAGTATAGACCTTCCCATATTTATTAATCAAGAAGCTCTTGTGATCTTAATTTGAAATATTTATATTTTTAATTATATTCTATAATCGATTATATATATATATATATATATATATATAATATATATATATATTATAATACGCATATGTTCATATAATTATATGTACTATATCCTTATGTATTGTTTCAGAAGATATTTCAAATATTAAACAAATATTTATAGTATCATATTAATTAATCATAATATTTATGATATCATATATTTTATATTTTGATATATTTATGTATATATTTTGTTTACTATTTATTCACTACTAAAGATTATATGTATACAGTATTTATTAAATAAAAACTGAAGACCTACAAGTCATTATTTTAATAATTAAAATATAATATATAATATATTAGTAAAAACGAGAGATATGATTGATTGTCATATTCAACAATACAAATAAAGATATTATAATATGAAATAAATGTATGTTTATAAAAATATAAAAATACATAGTAGGATAAAATATAAAAAAATAAATATAAATTTAAAATTATATGTAATAATGAGTGGTCGAAATAAGTGTTGGCAATATTACACCACTCAAAATGATAGAGGACCTTTGTATTTAGATTACATTTTATTAATCAATCATAATAAAAACCATACACTAAAGCTGTCAAACATATATACACCATTACAATATAGAATATTACAATGTAACTTTGTACAAACCTCCACGTGCCAATGTATAATCAAAAATGAAATAATATGTTATAAATTCAGATTATTATATTGCTACGCGACAGTTCATTGGACTAAATATTTCTATTTAAATAAACTAAATAACACTAAATAAAAAACACAAAAATCAATATACCCGAAATTAACATTTATACTTTTATAATTATTCCATAACACAAAACAAAAATATAACTAACTAAAAATATATAATAAACTAAATAACATTAACTAAAAAACCACAACAATCAATATATACGAAATAAACATTTATAATTATTACATATATGTATAATACATATGTATAATATATGTATAATACATATGTATAATATATGTAATACATATGTATCGTACACAACAACAAAATAACTAATTAAATATAGGTATATAATATAATATATACCTATATAATATAAACTTAAAAACAACTACATTAGAAATATATAAGACGTTAGTTTTCTACATATATATATAAAATATTATTGAAGATAAATGAAACATTAATAATTACTAGGTGTGGCTAATGAATATAGTAGTGTCCCCTACAAATAATATTATACGTATCTGACTTTAGTTGAAGAATAATCATTGCATTTGTTCCAGATGCAATGCAATACTGAGTTTATACAAGATAAGTGAGTTAAATAATAAAGTATAATAAAGTTTAATTGAATAATAAAGTATAATTAACTCTGATTAACTTCTTAACTGTGTTGATTTGCAATACAAATGTATTATTTTATTAAGGGTATACCTATAGGTGCAACCTCTGTTCTATAAATAGATTTTTACATGTATTTATTAGGAAAGATAGTGGTCTACTAAGAATGTATTTTTTAAATTATTTATTTAATACAATATTTATGATAATGATAGCTATTATAAAGATATATAACCGGATATATAATAATTGCATTTTGTATAGAATATAAAAGAAAATATTTAATATAAAATTATGTTTAACTCATAAATTATTATTATTTTGCAAATAAATGATAAAATTACGAATATTTTATAATTAACTAATTCTTAAATTAAAAAAAATCCAAATATTAAGTAGTAATATTTATTTTAAATTTTCTGAAAATTTCAAAATATTAAAATTGTATTGAAGTAGGTTAATAGTGCCTACTTAATAGTGTTTTAATGAGTGAAATTAGAAAGAATAATTATATTAATTAATATAGTTTATAAACTGTTTATAAACTTAAGTAAATTCATTCTAAAGATTTAAAATATAATTAAGAAAAATGTATGAAGTATATTATATGAAGTAGGGGAAAGTCCCCGATTACCGACCATAAATGATTATTTGTAATAACTTATTCAATATTAAATATATTTATTTGAAATTTTGTAATTAGGGTAATATTATGGCAATGTATAATGTGGCTATTTAAAATTTTTGATATAAATATATTTACAAGAATAAACAGGGGGGTCATTAATCGGATACATGTACCTAATACCGACCCCATTCTCCTATTACCGACCCCCTAAAATAATAGTGATATAAATAATTATAGTATTATAATTTCCAATAAAAATAGTAGGATATATACATGAATATAATTAGTTATAACATTCACGCAATTTATTTTATATTGAATTTATGTTTTAATAGTAATATTAAATTTACATTTAAACTTTATAGTAATATTTTTCAAATAGTTTATATTACCTTACCTTAACAGGTCGAGCTTGCTCGGCATTCATTAACACATAACTTCCATTCATCTCTATCATTCATCGCATTCATCAGTTCGTCTACATTACATTCGGTATCGTCGACGAGTTGATCTACAAAAGTTTTTGCTGGACGTCCACGGGAGCGTTTACCATGTTTAGGTAACCAGAGAAGAACGTCACAAATCAGCTATTTTTTGCTCCTCCAACAATGTCCTGTGAATCTAAGTCTTTGTTCACGGATCGAAGAAGTTACTTTTGGAGTTTTGCCATAGAGTTCTTTATTGGTAAGATGGTATTTTCATGATACGTTCCATTTTTCTAGAATATTTAGTAAGATATTGGCTTCTTTTACGTTATTGGTGGTGATTGCAACATCATCTGCATAGTCTACATCTGTTATAGTGAATGCGGAGTATCTTGAGCTCTTTCTTTCTGTGAGAGTTAATCCATATTGTGAGTTATTATCAATCGATGTTCTCATTATGTAGTCTAAACAGATAATAAATAGATATGGTGCTAAGGTATCTCCTTGCAGAACTCCTGTGGTAATATCGAAGAAAGGGGTATCTCCATCTGGTGATCTGACCATTGCGCGAGTGTTTGTATATAGTATCATTATTGCGTTTATCGTTTCTTTTGGTATCCTATATGCTGATAGAATATATTTTAATTTTAATCTGTCGTTTGAATCGAACGCTTTCGAAAAATCAATAAATAGAAGTATAGCAGGTACATTTTTCGATTTTACTCCTTCAATTAAACGACGAATGGTTAATATTTGCCCAGTTGTTGATCGATTTGTTCTAAATCCGTTTTGGTTTTTTCTAAGGATATCTTCTATCTTGAGTCTTATTCTATTTAATAACATCAGATTGTATATTTTCGAAGCTATTGATGTAAGAGTAATACCTCTATAATTATTTGACAAAGCTAGATTTCTTTTTTTTGGAAATGGTAATAAACAACCTTCGTTCCATCTTTTTATTGGATCTTGATTGTATACACTATTGCAGAAGTGTAATAGAATTTCTTGGAATTCTCCTAATTTCCAGACTTCTGCTGGGATTTCATCCAGTCCTACTGCTTTGCCATGTTGTATACTTCTTACAACTATAATGATTTCGTCAGGTGTGAAGAGTCCTTTTTTTATATCTAATTCGCTATTTACAATTTGCGAAATTTCTTCTTCATTCTCATTGATCTTTGTGGGTTTACCAAGTAGATCTTGGAAATGTTTTTGCCAAAGTTTAACACGTTCCTCGTTATTTTTTGCCTTTATTTTTGATCTGCATGAGTTTTTCCTTCCGCTTACTTCGTTTATTTTCCAAGCTTTTGCTGATTTTTGATTTCTTACAGAATTTTGTATTTCATCAATCTTACTCTGGATGTATTCAGATTGTTCTTTATCATAAGAAAGTACAAGATTTGTTTGTGATTTTTTAAATTTTCTGATATTTTCCATTGTTGGATGGGACGTTCGTTTTTCTGCGGTTTCTTGTAGAATAGTTCGTTTGTTGGATATATCTAATGTTTCCCATGGTAGTCTTTTCTTTAACTTTGGTTTCAGTGGTATTATTTCTTAAGCTATTTCCTTGCATGATGTTTCAAAATGTGCAAAAGTCGAGTCAGCGGTTTTTGTGGATGAAGTATTCAGAAGAATTTCAAACCTATTTTTGACCTTTGTGATGAATGATTTTCTTATTTCAGTATTCTTTTTCAGACAGCTCCATTCATATGGCTTGTTCTTACTCGTTTTTTTCTTATTTGCTCTAAGGCTTCATTTTATTTGAGATGAGACGATTCGATGGTATGATTCGAATACATCATCTATTATTAATATCAAAAATACCAAATACAATACCAGAGGCAATTCTCTGCAAATTAGTATGAATACATGTAAACTAAATGTAACAAAAAATCTAACTAAATAATCGAATAGCTAAAATTTGGAATGGTCTTGATGAACATATTGTATTAGCAAATAGTTTATATACCTTTAAAAATCATATTAACAAAATTATAACTTAATATTTATTTATATATATATATATATATATATGTAGGTATATATATATATATATATATATATATATATATATATATATATATATATAATTTTAATTATTAATTGTTTTTATCACCGGCACATGTAATACGTTTCTAATTTAATATTGTTATTTTATGTTTTTTTATTTTATATTTTACTATTTACTTATGTTATTTTTATATGTGTACTGTCTATGTTTTGTTGTCGTTTTGTGAATCACTACATATTGTTATATATTATTACTAAATCGAACTTGAAAAATTCATAATAAATATTCATTCAATTCAATTCAATTCAATTCAATAATAATAATAATAATAATAATAATAATAATAATAATAATAATAATAATAATAATAATAATAATAATAATAATAATAATAATAATAATAATAATAATAATAATAATAATAATAATAATAATAATAATAATAATAATAATAATAATAATAATAATAATAACATTTTTTAACATTTAAATATTAAACTATATAACTAATAATGTATTACTAAAACAGGGTACAAAGATAAGAAGATTTCTACAAAGTTAAAGTAGAAATTGAATATTTCGATGCCACTTACAAAATAATGTATTTTATTTCTATTTTCGATTATTTTTACGCTATCTTTTATTTCTATTTTGATCATTTTTCGTTTATTTTTACTATATGATTTATTTCTACTTTCGATTGTTTTTCGTTTATTTTTACGGTAACTGTAAAACGTTTTAATTTATTTAATTTTTTAATTTCGTATTATTCTTTGTTTATATCTATAACGTATGTTATCGTTAGCAAATATCTATACTTTATACTTTCGATTATATTTTCGGCTATGCATTTGCTTAAATAAATTATCAATCAATCAATAATAATAATAATAATAATAATAATAATAATAATAATAATAATAATAATAATAATAATAATAATAATAATAATAATAATAATAATAATAATAATAATAATAATAATAATAATAATAATAATAATAATAATAATAATAATAATAATAATAATAATAATAATAATAATAATAATAATAATAATAATAATATTTATCGAACAGATCACAAAGAGTTAGGATCAATAACACTATCTCTGAGTCTGCAAATATTTTATCTGGAGTACCCCAGGGTTCAGTTATTGGTCCTTTGCTATTGTTGATCTATATAAATGACCTAGTTGATAGTATTGATACAGCTATTACAATTAATCTTTTTGCTGATGATACGAAATTAAGTTTAATTTATAATAATTTAAATGATAGAGATAAACTTCAATCAGCAATTAATAAATTCTATAATTGGTCAGTATTATGGCAATTAGAAAATTCGGCCAAAAAATCATTTTCTTTGACTTTAGGTAAAGTTACCATTCCAACATACTATGTTAATGATGCTAGAATTAGTTATTGCTCTTCATATATAGATTTAGGTATAACTATCGATGATAATCTATATTTTAAAAAACATATTGGTGTGTGTTGTACTAAAGCCTATAATGTTATTAATGGTATATTTCGTTGCTTTATTACTAATAATGTCACTGCAATATTAACAGCATATATAGCCTATGCTAGACCTCATCTAGAATTTGTATCTACAGTATGGAATCCTGGTATAGAGGCGAGAGGCTATATAGGACTTAAACGACAACTTGAAAAAGTTCAAAAGTACTTTACTCGGCGTCTTTTTGGTCGTTGTAAAATACCTTATCTAAGTTATGACGAACGAATTAAATTTCTCGATATCGATTCTCTCGAAATACGCCGAATGAGATTCGACTTAATAATCATATTTAAACTTATTAATGGTTTGATTGATATTGACCCATCTTCAATCATTCAGATAAAATCTAATAATATTACTCGAGGCCACTCTAAAAGACTATTAATAGATAAGGCTAGGATTGACCTACAGAGAAATCTATTGAAAAATAGAGTGGCCTCTGTATGGAATAATCTGGATGATAATATAGTCAATGCAAAAACGTTGTCAATCTTCAAATCTAAAATTAAAAATATTATTAAGTAATATACTTATTAAATACGTAGGGGAAAGATGGGTAATGTGGCCACTTTTAGATAATGTTGTGTAACTTTATAAATAGTATATCTAATACGATAATTTGTTCAATATAGATACATCTTATGATAAGCAAGAGGACTGCCGAATCAGTTTTTCATTTTAGCATATCTATTTGAAATGATTAAGGTGGCCACATTACCCTCCATGCAGGGTAAGGTTGCCACCTAATGCGGGTAATGTGGCCACCTGAAAATGTGGAATTAATCCACTAGATGGCGATACTTTATATCAAGTTTAGTCCAATGATATCATATCAAGTATAATTTACAAAACACACGCAATTGTGATAAATTAATGCTTTTTATTTTAACTTTATAAATTACTATATTCATTAACACATTAATAGGCTATATCCTAGTATACCAGTATACTTAATTATTATGTTATTAGTATGGAAAAAGTAATTTCAGCAGTAAATGACTGTATGTCATAACAATATGGCGATATAATACCTAGTTAAAATAGAAATTTAGAAAGATAACTAATTTATATTATCTGATTTCTATATATATATATATAGAACTATTTGTATATATATATATATATAATATATATATATACCATAATATATAGAACCATTTATATATATATATATATATATATATATATATATATATATATAATTTTATACATATATTAAATATATTAAACCAACATATATTAAAATCATATCATATTCCTATCAACATTAATACAAATTATTTTTATAATTACATAATATGAGGTAAAAAAAGTGAAATGTAATATACAAATAAGCCAATAAATAAGTATAAATGAAATATATAAAGCACAGTTAAATTAAATACATAAAATAAAATTAAGTTTATTAAATTCTTTAGAAAATCGATATCGAAAGTAAAATGTATTATATAATGTACTAACATGAAATTGATTTATTTATTTTTAAATCTAGTTTAATATATCTCATGATAAATATATTAGTATATAATACATATACATATATACAAATACAAATAGGATAGGATAGGATGGTTTATTTATACACCAAATATGGTAAAGGAAGATTACCCTCACTGGTGTTGTGAACGAACAAACAAAACGAAACAATAACATTAAATAAGGTAGCAATATAATATATAAAAATAGAGATGGAACCAGATCAACATCAAGGAGAGGGTTACTTTAATTTTAAATTTAAATAGTCTTTGAGACTATTAGCAAATACGTGAGGCGACTTCAATCTTCTTAGGCGGTAAGGCAACAGATTCCATGTAGTAGGAGCCATGCTTGTAAAGGAGCGAGAACGCATCACGTTACGAGTAACAGGTAAGTCAAGTAGTGTGGCATCAGACGAGCGCAGATGTGGGAGGATGTTGCGACGAGTGAGCAATGCACGTAAGTATGCAGGTCTGCCTAGGAATAGTGTTTTATGTGTTAAGCAGAGAAGCCTAAATTGGCACCGTTTTCTAAACGATAGCCATTTCATATTGCATTGGTGGGTGTCAGTTAAAGCATGATCCCGTCGCTTAAGCCTATGAACTAATCTTACGGATGAGCGAATAATTCGGTCAATTTTAATAACTTCAGAGTTCTTAATTCCGTAGAATAGAGAACAGCAATAGTCTATTCGAGATAATACTAGGGCATTGAGAAGGCGCTTAGTGATGTTGGGCGAACAATAGTTTCTAATGTGACGAATTTTTCTCAAATAGAGATTAGCGGATTTAGAGATTGCATTTATATGAGCACCGTACGATAGAGTACTATCAATTAAAACACCAAGATTTCGCACAGATTCAGAAGGTTTAATAATTATACCGTCAATTGACAGAGTAGGGAAAGTGACAGGTACCTTCGAGATGTTAAGAAGTTCAGTTTTGGAAGTATTGACTAAGAGGTCATTAGTTAGTAACCAGTAAGTGATCTCAGAAGTACAATCTGACAGCTCAGAGTTAGAGTTCATAGAGTCAATGGGCAGTTTCAGTAGTAGTTGAATGTCATCAGCATATATGTGGTAATAGATATTAGGGTATTTGCGAATAATATTAGAGATAGGACGTAAGTATATAGAGAAGAGAAGTGGCCCAAGAACTGACCCCTGAGGGACCCCTTTAAGAATATTGGTGGGAGGTGATATGAAGTCATTGATTTTAACAGACGAAGTTCGATCAGTGATGAACGACATCAGCCACTTAAGGGGGGAACCTTCAATACCAAGTTCGATGATACGGTTAATTAGGATCGAATGGTTGAGCATGTCAAATGCACTAGAAAGGTCAATCAGGAGTAGTTGTACGCAATGAGAAGAGTCAAGCGAGTTATGAATCAGGTCAGTGACATGTGTGAGGGCAGTCTCAGTAGAGAAAGATTTTCTATAAGCACTTTGAAAGTAATCAAGCAGATTGTTATTTTCAAGGTAATTAATGAGCTGACGACTGACCACACGTTCCATGATTTTACTTAATATTGGAAGTTGCGAGATCGGTCGGTAATTGGTCAATACATCTGGATCAAGATACGGTTTTTTTAGAATGGGCTTAATAATGGCATATTTCAAGGAACTGACCATGATTCCATCGTCAAGTGATTGAGAGATCAAGTAAAGTATTGCATTTTCAGTTATAGGGACAATGTTCTTAAAAACAACGAGTGGTAATGGGTCAATTGGGGAAGTGGAATTAGCAGTGAGAATCAAGTTACGGATTTCGGTAATAGAAGGAGGAGTGAAACAAGAGAGTTTGCAAGATATAGGGTTAGTCGTTATATGAGCATAAAGTGTCATCGGTAATTGCGCCAATTTAGAGCTGATGTTGTCGAATATATGGGAGAGCTTAGTAGACAAGGAGGAGACAAAAGAAGAACACAGAGCAGCATCAGGTAGTGCAGTAGACTTAGATTTGATGTTGGTACCAAGGATGCTATTAGCCATTTTAAAAATTTTTCGAGTGTCATTTCCACAAGCATTAAATTTCGATTCATAATAGGACGTTTTATGGAGATTTAATTCATGTTTATAGGCTTTCCTCGCTATCAGAAATTTAGATTTGTGAGAGGGGGACATGTTAATCTTACGCTCAAGTTTCCTTAATGAACGTTTCATTATAGCAAGATGAGAAGAAAACCAAGGTGATGAAGTATGTAGAGTGAAGTAACGAGATTTTAAAGGAACTAAGTTATTCAAAGTAGATGAAAGACAGTAATTTAAAAAATCAAACGATATGTGATCACTGGATAATCTATTCTCAAATTGTAGGCCTAGTTCATGATAGTTTAATTTCCTCAACTCCCTATAAAAAACTAATGACTTAGTTGATACAGGTTTCCTTAGAGAAATAGATGTATGAATCAGATAATGATCAGTTAAGAGATCAGAACGAATACAGGGTGAAATGAACTGAGTGGGTGTATCAAATAAAACTGTATGTATAAATAAGTTTATACGCATATGTTGTATACATATATATATATATATATATATATATATATATATATATATATATATATATATATAGGTTGTCATATCATAATTGTTATTCATTACCTATGTATTATATTTAAACATATATATATATGTATTATATTATATATATTTAATACTATGCTATATACTTAATACTTTACACGTACTACAATTACTTTACTCACTACTACAACTATATATATATATATATATATATATATATATATATATATATATATATATACATATATATGCATACAACATATATGTATAAACGTATACGTTTATATACATATATGTATACGTCAAGTTTTATACATATATATATCATATATATATATATTTCTTTATAATTATGTTAATAGATGATTAAATATACTAAATTAATGTAAAAGTTTATACCATGATTATAATATGTATGGAAATATATTTGTATGGTTAGGATATAGTAGATGTTGATTCTATCAACGTTTTCATATAATGATGCACGTAATTTTATAAAAATATAAAAATATTTATTTCTGATCATATGATTGGCTTAAATAATATGGCTAACTATATGATTGGCTTGCATCATAGTGAAGTGGCCACATTACCCTCTAAAAGGTGGCCAACTTACCCGCTTCGAGGTATCACGCCATTTACACTATATAATAATGAATATTACTTACTAAAATAAATTGCTTACACACTTTGTTAAAATTAAATAGTTCTTTAACACCCAACATTAATTTTCAATTTATATTATATATTAGTGATTTAATAAATGTTTTACTAAATTTTTATTTAATTTTTTAAAAAGTAAATCGATTTTTTTGTATTTTTTACATCATTTTTTTTTATTAATAGATATACAAATTATTTTTACTTATTTGAACAATGCTTATCAATGCGCATATTTAATGTATATATTTTTTTTTGATTGGACATATAGTTTATGAGATACGCCAAGTGGCCACATTACCCGCATGGCCACATTACCCATCTTTCCCCTAACATACATATCTGTATTTAATGTGTGTATTATATTGCTTATTTTATTCTATGTTTATTAATTATTTCCCGGTACATATAATTCGTCATACTATATTAATAACTTATTATTATTATATTTTTATTTTACGTTTTGTTATCGTTTTGCGTTTTATTTTGTATTATTTATTTATTGTTTACTATTCATACTATGAATATAATTCGTAATAAAATTAATTCAATTCAATTCAATTCAATTCAATAATAATAATAATAATAATAATAATAATAATAATAATAATAATAATAATAATAAATTATTGTAATACACATTATATCAATTGGAATCTTGTCATAAATAATATAGAGAAGCAACGTTCAATTCAAACCGAATGTATAAATAGATTCGTAATATTAATAAATATTTATACAAAATTAAAAAAATGAATAAATTTTAATTTACAAATAAATACAAATTTATAGTGTCTGAAATATATCAGTTTATCTTTGAAATATAATTAAATATACTAATGTAAATGATCTATTTAGGAGTATAAAAAGTTACAATGGTAGAGATAGCGAGCATACATAATGTCCTTGCTATTATTATAAATATCAGCATTAGGCTGCTTTCACATGGGTATTATACAATTATACATCGTTATTCAGTGAATACCACCCTTACATATTATCATCAGTTCTATAGTCTAACATCAAATATAAATAATACATTAATATTATACTTTATTATTGTGATCATTACTCTAACTATTATTCTTATTAACTTATTATTATTATATTTAATGGCATATTCTTATTGGCCACGTTAGAGTGTAGTATTAGTTTACATTAGATTGTGTGCCTTATTTATCATGTCATGTATTAGAGGACAATACAATACAAATAATATTGTTTCCTCATATTTTGAATTATTATTTATTAAGCGTTGTTCATATGAGCAATCTATTTTCGCAGTAGAATACTTAAAAATACATATATTTAATAACTTATGAACGTAAGTTAATTATATAATCATAAAGTGGTAATATATATATATATATATATATATATTCATAATTTAATAATTATATAAGGAATTATATATTATGAAGTAGGAAGAGGTCAATGGAATACCTTTATTGGTCCTAGTGTGGAACCTGCTATTCAAGTTAAATTGCAAGTTTGTAAATATTACATTATAATAGATGTTGTTGTTGTTGTTGTTTGCGGCGTAGCATCACAAGGACCAAAGTCCATGTGCGAATGCTAGCACAGCCTCAGGTGATTCCACCAAGACTGATAACGGAGGCGCCGCTCCCCCAAATCCGCGAATGCGCTTTCCCACTGTGGCCGGGCATTCCTGAAGCCAATGCTCCAAGGTCTCCGCTTCTCCTTCGTAGAAAGGACACTGAGGTGAGGAATCACTTATAATACTTCTGTAGGCGGCTAATCTTTTGCAGTGGCCGCTGCGGAGTTGCGCAAGAAGAACAGCTTCCTTTCTCGGAAGCAGGATTCTATCCCGTCTTCCATCGTACACAGCCTTCGTCCTCTCATGGCTTATAGGAGGATCCGTGATTTCCTGGATGATTCGAGACCTAGCAGCTCGGAATGAGATTCCCTGGTACCCGTCAGTCCTTTGGTCCATTGAGTTGGCCGCTTTCCCCGCTTCCTCATCCGCCCAGACATTACCTATGAGTCCGCAGTGACCTGGAACCCATTGCAGAAGGACACTGCATTTAACTCTGGCGAGATTTTTTCTTAACTCGTCCAGGAGCCTTCCGTCCTTCCTACCTGAGCCCTCGATGGCGATTAGCGCCGACTGGCTGTCTGAGCAGATTACGCAGACGAAGAAATCTGCCGCATATCGCAAGATCCACTCCGTTGCCAGTATTAGCGCGGCTACCTCAGTGTCGTATGAGCAAGTCCATCTACAGCCTTTACAGGAGCTAGAGTGAATTCTGCATGGGTTGCTGGCCGCACCAGTAGTGATAACGGCAGCGCTTCCTCCATTCGAAATACCGCCCTAGGCTGACCCGTCCGTGTAGATGGTGTAGTCTGCCTCTCCTGCAGCACCAATAGTGGTGATGGCGTCCGCTAATAGAGCGTTGCTGCCTTGGGTTTTCTTGCAACTGCCGATAAGGGTTGTCCTTATTGACCAAGGCGAGTGAACTATCCATTTCCAACCAGGTAATTGATTTATGGATAGTTCTTCCCTTGGGTACTCGTCCAACCCTAACTTAGTGCATTCATCCTTACTCATGTCACTGAAACAGTTCCTGTTTTTCCATCTGTGCGGAGTAGTGGACGAGACTAGCTTACGTCTGGGGTTTTCCTGTGGCAATCGGGCCGACTTCTCCCATGCTATTAGGCAATTGCGTCGAATTGCGGTTTGGAAGGATGGTAGTTCTGCCTCCAACCTCAAGCATTCCAGTGGAGTATCAGACGTCTGGCCTGTTAATACCCTCAGAGCCCTGTTCTGAACCCGTTCAAGGATAAGGACGTTTGTCTTAGCTAGCCATGGCTGCCATGCCGCACCACAGTAGTTCAGCACACTATTGATCATAGCCAGAAAGATTCTTCGAAGGCTCCCGCGACTCCAACCCCACTCCTTTGACGCTAGAGACGCCAGGATCTTGATGCGCCCCAGTACCTTAGATTTGACATCTTCTACATGTGGGCGAAAGGTCAGAGTACGGTCATATGTGATGCCCAGAAACTTTGGTGTTCTGTTTACCGGTAGAGTTACCCCGTTCAACCGTGCATTTGGGCACCAACCCGCTTCCTTCGGGTCCGTTGAGAAGAAGGATATCTCGCATTTGTGCGGGTTCAGCGTGAGCTTATGCTCCTCGCTCCAGATCCCGAACTTCTTTATAGCCTCTTGGACCTTACTTAGGGCCGCGATTTTGTCTCTGCTCTGAGCCCATACTGCAATATCATCAGCATACATGCTTACCTTGACACCCTCTGGAGCCACATCCCTGATCCCGTCTATGTAGAACAGGAAGAGCAGCGGAGAGAGGACAGCGCCTTGCGGTACACCTTGATGAAGCTTGAAGTTTCTGCCTAGTGTGTTGTCGAGACGGACCCTTGCTTTACGGTCCGATAGGAATCCTTTGATCCATTTGGTCATTAATAGCGGTACCCCTTTGTCCAATAGTATTTCCAGCAGCCTCTCTCTCCATACCGTGTCGTAAGCCTTACTGAAGTCAAGCAGTGCCATTACCGTACGTGAAGCTGGCCGATCTTGAAAGGCGTCGCTGATGGACTGTGACAGACGCAAAACCTGGTCCTCACACGACCTCATACGCCTGAAACCCGCCTGATCCTCGCTCCACCAACCATTACTTTCAGCCAGATAGGACAAGCGACTGGCTACCATACGCTCCATAGTTTTCGCAATGCACGAGGTGAGAGAGACTGGCCTAAACGAGTCCACTTTGCTGGCCGGTTTACCCTTCTTTAGCAGAGGGACAATTACAGCCTCTCTCCATGACGCCGGGCACCTACCGTAACTCCACGACTCATTGATAATACCAAGGAGGTACCTAAATGCTATGGGTCCTAAAGCCTTCAAGAATCTAGGGGAGATGTTATCGCTACCAGGGGCCCCTTTGGCCTTCATGCTATCTATGGCCGCCTTCAGCTCCGACAAGTTGAAATCTTTACAGCTCTCTTCTGCAACGCTATCAGCACCTAGTGCTTTACGGATCACTTTTTTCCGGCGATCCACTTTTGCTATCTGTAGCCGGCTAATCTCAGCGTAGCTAGCCATGAAAACATCTGCTTTAGCGCGGCTTGATGAGTAATGTTTCCCATTGTGTATGAGGACTTCGTTCTTGATGCAACCGGAATTCCTGCCGCTGAGCAATTTTATAGTATCCCATATCTTGCTAGGGTCAGAGCTCATTTCCGCGTCTGACAGGAATTCCTTCCAACGCTCCTCCTTACCCAACCGAATCAACAAGTGGACCTCCCTACAAGCTTCGACCCACTCAACCCTCTTGTCTGCAATGTAGCGCCTTAGCCTATTTCGTTTCTTTATCGCATCCCGAATCTCCCTCGTTAGCCATTGTTTACTGTTAGAGGAGGCCTTTACTTTGCCAATGGATGATGCCGCCGACTCTAATATGATCCTATTTAAGTGGGACGCTCTAACCTCTAGCGAGCTCTTTGTGTGGTTTTCATTCAGGGAGCGAAGAGTATCATCCACCTTCGTGGCGAATCCTACCATATCCGCTCTCTTCCAATTCCACCTGAGCTCCATAACTGGTTTAACCTTAAGCGCCTCAATTTGGCAGTCTATCGTGACCAGGATAGGAAGGTGGTCTGAACCCATGCATTCTGTAGGACTCCACTCCACCTTTTCCAGCCAGCTGCTGTGGACCAAAGTTATATCCGGTGCACTTTTACCTCCCGTTCCGACATTAACGCGCGTAGCGGAGCCATCATTGACTACGCTAAAGTTGTTATTTAGGAGCCAATCCTCTATCTTGCCGCCCATCTCGTCTTCTGGCTGCCACTGGTCCCATGTGTTAGAGTGCGCATTGAGGTCACCCCCTATCAGTGTGTTCTCCGCACTGGGAAGTTCTGAAGTCTGAAATTCATGACCTTGTAGTGCACCCCTAGTGGGTGGGCAGTAAACGTTTGCGCAGGTGATCTTGTGGAGAGATGCATCGCAGATCTCTACTTGTAGCATCTCGAGCAGTGACTCCCGTTGAGAAAGTTGGTTACACTTGACTGTGAAAGGTATATCTTCCTTTATGAAAGTAATCAGCCCTCCTCCTCTCCCAGATTCTCTATCCTTACGGATTGTGGAGTAACCTGATAGAGACGGATTCCTGTCCCTACTGCATAGCTTGGACTCTTGGATCATGATCAGGTCGATATCCATCTTCCGGGTCCTGTCCTCCAGTTCTACCATTTTGGATTTAAGCCCATTGGCATTCCAATATAGAACCTTAAGACTACACCGCGACCTGACCTCCGCTCGTCTAACAGCATTATCCTGTGGCTGTCCGGTATTCAGCAAGCCATTATTGATCTGGGCGTTATTGCATAGCTCGCATTTCCATGCCCCAGTCGCTAAATACATGACCTGTTCAGCTCGGGATAACTTAGAGCAACTTTTGTGGCAGTCCCTTTGGCAACCTGCGCAGATTAGCGGATGAGTAGTAGCTCTGACCACTCTGGTACACACCAAGCATCTTATCATTGAAACTGCCGGCCCCGCATTGTTTTGGGCCCCGACAATTTGACCCACCAGTATGATGTTATTAGTGGTGGGCTGCCTGTTGATGCTCCTTGGAGACACACACTCGCAGCATCTCCATGAGAAGCTAGCCAAGGCAGCTCTCTTCACCCCACTACAGCTTTCTTGCTTGTGAGACGCAGCACCACACCCTGTGCACGTTAGGTGAACTTGGTTCCCCCGAATGTTTCTTCCACAGGGCTTGCATTTGACTCTCTCCGACGGTCCAGGGTTGGACTCGACATCTCCGGCACGAATTAGCAGATTCCGGATCAACAGGGCCGAGGGCAGCTGACCGGGCGGGAAAAACACATCCGCGAATTGTGGGGGCAGCGCTCCGTCCAGGTCTTTGTGGCCTGAGACTGAACTTGCCGTGTGATATGACCTTTTTGCCATCGAAGATGGACGAAGAGCGCCGCGAGAAGGCAGGTCGATAGCTCTCAAGATGTTGTTGTTGTTGTTGTTGTTGTTGTTGTTTACGGCGAGGCATCACATGGAGCAAAGTGCATGTGCGAATGCTAGTACAGCCTTAGGTGATTCCACCAACACTGATAACGGAGGTGCCGCTCCCCCAAATCCGCGAATGCGTTTCCCCGCTGTGGCCGGACATTCCTGAAGCCAATGCTCCAAAGTTTCCGCTCCTCCTTCGCAGAAAGGACACTATTGTGAGGATATACTGATGATGCTTCTGTAGGCGGCTAATCTTGTGCAGTGTCCGCTGCGAAGTTGCGCCAAAAGAACTGCTTCATTTTTCGGAAACAGGATTCCATCTCGTTTTCCACTGTACACTGCCTTCGTCCTCTCATAACTGACATGGGGATCCGTGATTTCCTGAATGATGAGTGACCTCGCAGCTCGGAACGAGATATCCTGATACCCACCAGTCCTGTAATCCGTTGATATGACCGATTTCCCCGCTTCCTCATCCGCCCAGTCATTGCCTATGAGTCCACAGTGGCCTGGTACCCATTGCAGAAGGACACTGCATTTTACCTTGGCGAGATTATTCCTTAACTCATATATGAGCCTTCCGTTCTTCCTGCCTGAGCCCTCGATGGCGATTAGAGCCGACTGACTGTCTGAACAGATTACACAAACGGAGGAATCTGCCGCATTTCTCAAGATCCACTCCGTTGCAAGTATTAGCGCAGCTACCTCAGTATCGTACGAGCATTTCCATCTACAACCTGTACAGGAGCTTGGCTTCCGCTAATAGAGATTTATTGCTGTGGCTTTTCTTACTACTGCCGATAAGGGTTGTCCTTATTGACCAAGGCAAGTTCACTATCCATTTCCAACCTGGTAAATGATTTATGGAGAGTTTTTCCCTTGGGTACTCGTCCAACCCTAATTTAGCACACTCATCCTTTCCCATATCACTGAAGCATTTCCTGTTCTTCCATCTGTGCGGTGTAGTGGAATTGACTAGTTTACGTCTGGGATTTTCCCGTGGTAAACGGGCCGACTTCTCCCATGCTATTAGGCAATTACGTCGAATTGAGGTTTCGAAGGAAGGTAATTCTGCTGTATTATGCTGTAAAATATATTTCCTAACTTTAGCATTCCAGTCTCCTATAATAAAAGACTATACCCACTAGGTGTCTTGTGTATTACATATCGTACTGTCTCATAAAAAGCTTATATATCCTCTTTCTCTGAGCTGGATGTCGGAGTGTATACTTGAACTACAGTTATGTTTATGGGTTTACACTCTATGCGTATTGTGGAAATTCTGTCATTTACTGGGTTAAAACCCATCACAAATCTTCGGAGTTTATTATTTGTTTTGTTTTATATATATAAATATATAAAATGAACTGCCTGTGTGGCTCAGTGGCTAAGGCGTCAGACACACAAGCAGTAGGACACGGGTTCGACCCTCGTCCGGACCATTAATTAATTTGATAAAATGGGTCTTAAAATATTATTTAGAAGTGATCTTATATAATTGTGTATAAATAAATGATCGGCTCTCGTTAAAACCATGGATGCTTTAACATGAGAGCGGCTTCGAAGGGACATTAGAGCCATATATGGTTATAAGTGAAAACTTCATCTAAGTTCCTGGATGGGATGAAAGGACTCCACCAAATAAAAATTAACAATTAACAATTAACAATTAACAATATATATATATACATAATATTATATGTAATAATAAACTCCGAAGATTTGTGATGGGTTTTAACCCAGTAAATGACAGAATTTCCACAATATATAATTATAATTATAATTATAACAAATATAATTATATATATAATATATATATATATATACATAATATGCATGTATTAATATGGTTAAACCACTATATATATACATACATGCATACTTGTAGGGGAAAGTAACATAATACGGACACTTTAACAATAAATGGTCTTAACATTCTATGACTCATTATTTTTAATCAAAAATAACAATATATTAATATTATATGATTATAGATATTATTGTGATTTTAAAATTGTATTTAATATTTTAATTATAATAATCTATATATATATATATATATTATAGTAATATATAGTAATATATAGTAATATATAGTAATTATACCTATATAATATAGAAGAATAAAAATAGGATTTTAGCACAAATATGTATGCTAAAATATATAATACATATTTATATATATATATTTAATAATGTATTGATAATTTGAAGTACACATATTAAATATTAAATATGTTTATATATGTTAGCATACATATTTGTGCTAAAATCCTATTTTTATTCTTCTATATTATATAGGTATAATTACTTTTATAAAATATTCATATGACGTAGTATTTAAATTTATATTACCCACTGTATATTTGTGTTTTATATTCAGTAAATTCATATTACACAATGCATATTCTTATGACTTTGTTTATAAAAAATTAAATATAGTATATTTTATATTTATTTGAGCAATGTAGACTATGATTTCAAAGTGTGGATGATGTGGGTATGACTATGTTTATGACTAGAGCTAGTATATTGGTAGTGATTATATTATCTCATAACTTTCTTATTCAAAAATAAAATAATGTAGTTAACATTTTGTATTTTGCTATCTTATTTTATTTGATAGTTTGACTTATGTTCTGTCTATAAATATATGTGAATATAGGTTGTTAGAAATAAAATCCGCATTTTGAAATAAACGACTACAATGCACTTTCTACCCTACGATGTCATTTAGTAATTACAGAAGTGGTCATATTTTCATCAGTTATATAATTCATATATATATATATATATATATTGTTATTATTTTATTACTTTCAAAACTACTCTCACGTTAATTCAATCAGATTATAACCAGAGCAATAAGCTATACATATAAATATATATCCACTCTAAACTCTTAACTATAATGCGAATCTATTAATTTATATTAAATATATAAGTTTACTTATAATTATAATCTTATTTATAATTATTATATATCCATCTAGATTACAATAGAAGTCCTTGATTATAATTGACACTAACACCTTCAAGATGAACAAGAGCAGTCCATATACTTTTATCTTTATACTTATGACTATGTATACTATATGTCGACTATATATTTGTTTAAAAATAAATAAACCATTCAACCATGATATTCAGTGACGTACAACCTTCGATATTAACATAGAAGCCCGTGTCCGCCTTAAATGATACCGGATTAGAGATAACAATAACATTAGCAAATATTTATACTTTCATCTATATATTCGCTTAAATCAATAATCAATACATTAAAATCAGTCTGTGATATTCAGTGACGTGTCACATTAGAGATGACAAAATCAACCTAAGACCTTTCTCCTTTAAGATGACAATAACGTTAGAACATATTTATACTTTCAACCATATATTTGATTAAATATAAACTCAATTCATCAACATCAGTCTATGATATTTAGAGCTGTGTCGCCTTCAAGATGACAACAGTATTCCGTGATAATCATTTAAGTGGAGCCTTAGAGATGACAATAGCATTCGGTGCTACATTAGTGAGTATCGTGGAATCTCCGTGAAGCCCTCATTAGATACATGCTAGTAGCATGATTCCATATGCAACCTTATAATATATTGTGTATTTAATAGATCGTGAAATAAATATTCCGACCGCAGGAATATAATGTAAAAATGTAGTGATGCCGACTTTTACATTGGGACATTATATTATCGGCGGACGTTGCACGCGTTCAGATGTGTTATTCTAAATAATTAAATTATGAAAAATGATAAAATAAATTATTATTAATTATACCGTATTTACATTAGCTATTTAATTAATTAAAAAGGTATTAATGCATTATATTATGTTAACTATTGATATTATTGATATTTTATTACGATGATTATATATTATTGAAGTACAAACATACACGACAACATGCACAGTTACCTTCATAGTATTTACATCCGATATATTAATGATTAATAATTTATATTATTAATTCATCACTTTGTAACATACATATACGAACTAAACAACACACATGCACGCAAAGTATGTTTTGCACAAATTATCCTACACATACACATACATACACACATACACATACACACACATACAAAACACACACACACACACATTACACAAACAAAACGACACAAAACATATTCACACGATAACGATACCACATATCAAATATAAATAGCCATTGATAGCACGGCGTTAGGGGGTGCCTGGGAATAGCCGTTCTATAGCTCGTAATCCGTAGGGGACGCTGGTAGTGGTGGTGTATGGGCTGGTATAATGGCGCTGTCGTGTACGTGGAACAGTGCAATGCTTTGTTCTAGTCGGATCAAAGAGTCACGATCTTGAGAATAGTATGCGTTTAATACCTGAGTGGAGGAGAGTGGGGCTATTAAGGTCAGGGTATGTGGTACTGGATGGTGGTTATGGAGTATGGGGTGGAGATGGTATGAGGGCGAAGTGAAGGATGTGGGCTACAGTAATAGTGATCTTATTTTCCAATTCATACCGCGACATAGTATATTCTATGGTTATGATTTTCATGACACTTTTTTATTAATAGATATACATTTTGGTTCAATATTGGTGATGCGCTGAAGGTTTAAAAATAATAATAATTAAAACATAATAATCTCGAAATTTCGTTATTCCTATATAATTATATTCCGGATATTCCAGGATTATATTGTTTATGTTTATAAACAAGGACATTTATTTGAATTATGTACATTTTATTTTTATTTAATTGTAATGGATCTATATACCTAATAATGACTACTTTATTTAAATACTATATTCTTCGAATAGATAATATTATTATATAGAAAATATTATCTATAGTATCCCTAATTACAATATTAGTTACTAGATAATTAATTTAAACAATAAAATACAATTTATATAGGATTTATATAACAAAATTCTAAAAATTAGGCCACTTTGACTATTTATTAAAATTACAAAGAGCTATTTTTTTAATTGTACTTTAAAATATAATATCTTAAGATGAGATAGAAAAAAAATCTTAATATTTGTAAAAACTCCACAGAAAAACGGTAATTTATTGATGATTTTTAACAAAATTAAAAAAATTCCATGGTAGGTTTAATTCGTTAGCTAAATTGTTATATATAGTGGTTAATGAATTATTTTTTTATTATATAAAATATAAATTTATCAAATATAATCATTCTGTAAAAAATTATGAGAGGTCAAAAAAATTATGGAAAATCCTATAATTAAAAAAAAATCCTAGAAATAAAATTAATTTTGTTATGATTTTGATATTAATTATAGTAACTATACACATTACACATATTCTAAAAATGTCATGGATTTAGTACTGCTATGCCATTTTAAAAATATTTGTATTTACAATTCTAATAGCCTTTTTGTTGTTGTAGATTTGAATTGCATTGAAGGTTATTATTAACATTATTTCACCACATTTCTAAACAATACATATATATAATATATAATATATATAATATTATATATAATATTATATATTATATTTTAATATAACATATAATATTATATATATATATATATATATATATATATATGTATATATATATATATTCTACATATATGCATTTATAAATAAGTAAAACCTACATAAAGTAAATCCCTATTCATAATATTCTAGTGAATATGAATACAGCAGCGTATACAAAAAATATATATGACAAAATATCGTAATATTTAGGAATTCGGCAGCTGTACTATAGTGTATATATGGAATAGTCTACCCCAAGAGCTAATCATTGTCACATACATAGGTTTAAACCCTATACCGTTTCAAATATAGATTTAATGGTAATATATTAAAACACGTACAAAGTACCTAAACAAAGTAATAATACATATAGGTATATATATACCAGTCTTAAGATTTAAATATGTAATGTGGTTATAACGACATTCCAAATCTATAGTATCGAACTATAGTTCGGTATTGAATAATTAATTATTAATGTAATTACACATACGCCTATCCGTATGACTATGCCCAGTCAACCACAATTTTAATATATCACAATATCACGTATACGTACTAACTTAACATCCGGTATGCCGAGTGAATCTTTCAAAGCCTGCTTATCCTCGATACAAAAAAATGACTCCGATTTCTTATCGATGTTAAAACAATGTTTCAGTTGGCCATTTAATAGATATACTAACTGAAAGTTTATGATTAAAAAATGTATGTAATCTATAGATTTAGTAAATTTACTATAGTATCAATAATATTAAATAATGCATGTTATAAACATAAATTAGGAGACTTGTTCTTATAATTATTCTATAAAATAATATTAACATAATTGACAATATAAAATAATAAATTTGTGATATTTATTATAAATAAAAAGTACAACCTTTTTATAATATTTATATAGTAGTATTTACTATGTTAACATGTATGATATGAAGAAAAACATATTTTAGAACATATTTTTGACAATTACATTTAACTGACATATCAGTGAAAATGCATTAAACACTTACATGCCAGATTCCATTACCCACTCTATACACCATTTAATAGCGACTGTATAATACATGTATGATGTAAGATAAGCAGATACTTAAATCATATAAAAAATAATAATGTTGTCAATTGTTATTTGAGAGAGTATAGTTGACAAATTATAATCTGAATGTCAAGTTAGCGGATTAAAATTACATAATAATAAAGAGTTATAAATAAAATTAATATGTTGCATTTATTTTAAATTAGGATACAACAAATACGATTATGAATTGTTAATTCATTTCTAGAAGAATAATAACTACAGGTGCTGAATTCAGCCTTAATGCCACAATATTAATATAACCTAAATATCAATTTATAATTATATTAATTAAAAAGAATTATATTAACATTTTTATTATAAAATTGTGAAAACCGAAAAGAAAACTTGTAGATACTATACGATTATAGAAATGAAAAATGGGGTTCATATATTATAATATATTGTTGAAAGCACCAGAGATATATGGTGATGGAATTATTAACATGATAAACTAAACACTGCTTGTATGTATTCAGAAGAAAACATTAGTATACATTCCTACTAGCTAATACGATATATATCGATTCAATACGTATAACAAATATGTAGCGTATAATATATAATTATAGTAATATTTGTAAAGTATAGTTATACATTTCCAGAAAAAATATATATAGGTTTTTATATTTAGTTTTTTATTTGTGTAGTTCCTATATGATTATATATAAAATTAATATATATATATATATATATATATTAAATATTGGATATTATCTCTCTAATTTATCTTCTATCATCATTCTCTCACCGATATCGCCGTTCTCCCTCCCTCCCTTCACGCTCTTCTCTATCTTTTATATTTCCTACCTTCTATAACTATCCAAATATATATATATATATTAATATTAACCTTATTAATATCGGTTAATGTAGCTTTCATATAATACCAATTATAGTTCATATTCTCCATACAAACTTCGTATATTGCATATAGAGCATTATCCTCTTTAAACCAGATAGGTTGATAGCACTCTGTATCTTCCATAGTAACTGATAACGATAACACCATATAGTATATCATCTCCATGGATAATGTTGTATATATATTATATATATATATACATACATATATATTGTTTTATAATTAATAAAGACAATGTACACATTATAATAATTCTATTTGGTGAAAATTCACCGATATAAATTAATAAATATATATATTATTGAAAGTATACCACTATATTGGCTAACCGTTTCCAAGCTTAAATATGCTAAACATCAGTTGCACTACCTTTATACTGACCTCTACGAAAGGCATGCTAGTTGTTGCTGTGTTAGGTGCGCGTTGTTAAAGTGTCACGTGATATTTACAACCGGACACTTACCATTGTGTTCAGATGACCTCTTCTTCTTTTCACATACTTTCTTTGCATTTATATCGTCGTCTTCGAGGTTTAAACCTTCCTTAAGGATTATAATTATAATCAAAAGGAATTATTAGAAGTATCTATGTATACTATTTAATTGGATTCAACATTCACGTGAGTATTATATTTAAGAGTTACGTTTTAAGTGTATTGACAAATTGAAGTAATAGATGAACTTTATCTAGTATATATATTATAGTATAAAATCATTATTATTAATAATAACATTTAACAATATTATTATTAGTGATACTTGCTATACTTCCTACACTCAATCCACGATATAATATATTAATGTTCTTCTAATTAAGGTTTAATACAAATTTATTATATATATATATATATATATATATATTTATATATATATAAATTTGTTTATATCGAATATAATTATAAAACATTTGCGTATTTAAGTATACAATTTGCATATGACTCTTAAGTAAACATATTATTATTTAATATATTAGGGGGAAAACGATACTATTTTTTTTCAGAAAAAAAGTGATTTTCAATATATATATAGTCGTTATAATATTTTAAATATTTTAATTTTAATAACGTGTCATTTATTTTAGTTTAATTATTTTTATATGTGAAATATAACTATTTTAAATAGGTACTTTAAAATACGACTACACTAGAAAAAATAAATTAAAATATTTAATCCAATTATAATGTATAATATTATACTAGTTATACTAAATACTATATTAAAGCTTGTTTATATTAGTATTAGAATATAGTGGACAGGTGGCGCTATTTATTTGCCGATAAGTCTGACATTTAAAACATGACCGATGAGATTTATTTAAGAAATGTAAAGAAAACTAATAATGATAATCTATAAACATTATTAATCTGAATAATTAATCTTAATAATTATACTATAGTCATATATCATATATGATAACTTTTTTAATATTGAATAATTTTAATTTAGATTGTCAATATAATATAAAAAAGTACTTGTAAGATAATAGTTATCAAAATAGATTTTCGAATTATTTATATGACATTTATATATTTCAAAAAAGTATGCACAAATTTTTTATCAAATATTTCTGTAATATTTAATATAGGGATTTAATTGTTGGATACGTATACTTAAGCTATAGCTACAAAATATCTAGGTTTATAGAGGGTTACTAGATAGTCAGTTTATTGGATATGAACCAAGTGTGAAATAGTTATTTAACTCGTTTAACTATTAAGACAGGGGTTGTCGTTAATTCATATATTATGTGAGGTATTGATGGAAGATCGTACAATAAAGGGTACATGGTAAACGTAGAGTAATATGGGAAAGTAATCGATTATGGTCAGTGCCCGAATACGGATACTCTCGGTATCTCATAAACCATAAATCTCATAAAAAAATTGATTAATTAATAAAATATTCATAATTATATAAATAGTCTAAATAAGTATTTTTAATTTTTAATTTTGTAACAGTGATGATATATCCTATAAACTGATTTTTTTATAATATTTTTAAATTTATGAAAACAAATTTCAACTTAAAACCTTCTCAGGAATATTTATATTTATATTTATATAAATATATATATATATATATATAAATATCGATAATAATAATATATATATATATATATATATATTATCGATATTTATATATATATATATTATTATTATCGATATATATATATATATATATATCGATAATAATAATATATTATTTAAAACTAAATAATTGTAATCAATATATACATAATTGCTATAGATAATAGACAATGGTATGTGTTTATATTTATTATTTATCTTTTTCTTCTGATTTATTATTGATACTATTAGCACTGCACTTTTAAAGTAAGATTCTATATTCTAGACTATTTGTGTACACATCAATTACTTAATATATTTATATATGTATATATTAATACATTAAATGGAATATATATATATATATATATATATTGTATATAATTAGAAAATATACTTCGGAATAAATACTAACATTATTATAATTAGTAGTATTTTCAGATATCAACTATTAGAATATATGACATTATTTATTTATAGATCACAACAATGCATTAACATAACCTTAACGTATAGTTGATTATTGTTGATATACATTTGCGTCATGAAATATAAAGTTACGTTTCCAAATTCATTTTGTAATTGCTAGACACATTAGAAAAAATTAGTATCATTTCATATATATATATATATATATATCTTTATATTATTATACGATTAAATAGATATTTATGCAAAATAACTTTAGTTATGTGAATTGTTTCTACCAAGTGCTTCGTTAGGACTTTTAGTTGTTCTATAATAGTCTGTTAATGTTTATATGTATGTGAGTATGTGTGTGTGTGTTTGTGTGTGTGTGTGTGTGTGGGTGATTAATTATGAATGTGTATTTTAATTTAATAATTAACAGATGAAAATATATAATTAAATATATAGAATCTAATACAGTAATGTGTATTATCTAAACTTATATATATATATATATATATATATATATATATATATATATATATATACGTGTGCGTATTTACTATAATAACTATTATAATTGTAATAGTAATCTATAATATGATTCTGTAACTTTGACTGTTAATATAAAAATGATATGTGGAACAATAACAACTTTTCGATACATACATTATATTTAATTATCAATAAAATAATAAATATTTGATTACTTGATCGCTGAAATCGATGTGTATGTATTTGAAAAATATGATGTCGCTTATCGATAGTTTCTGCAGTATAGATAGTTGATGACGTAATTCTATATCCATACATTGTTTGTTAATGACGTAATGTCTTATTATCCTGTGTAATGGGATACACCAGTTCTTTGCAAAATCCTAAATTAAAATTGTCATCAATAAATCATTGTTGATATAAAATCAATTAATAAAGGATATTATATATAAATAAATAAAATACTAAAATATATATATATATATATAATAAAATGTCATTACATATCAATATATGAAAGCATTATTTTGTTGTAGTACGACTCATTAATCAAGTTCAAAACGAAATATAATTAAGTTGATTAGTTGAATTTATGTAAATATGTATGATTTTTAAATATATTGGATAGGGGAAAGTCTCCGATTTCCGACCCCTAAATGATTATTTGTATATTACTTATTCAATATTAAATATATTTATTTGAAATTTTGTAAATAGGGTAATATTATGGCAATGAATAATGTGGCTATTTTAATTTTTGATATAATTATATTTTCAAGAATAAACAGGGGGGTCGGTAATCGGATACCTATTCCTAATACCGACCCCTTCCCCTATTACCGACATCCTAAACTAATCGTGGTATAAATAATTTTAGTATTTTAATATCCAATCAACATAGTATATATTCATAAATATAAATAATTATAACATGCACGCAATTATTTGTTATTGAATTTATGTTTTAGTAGTAAAATTTAAACTTTATAGTAATCATATTAACATAGTGTATATTATTATTTAATATCTAGTTATTAATCAGTATGTATATAATCGAATGGAATCATGAATCCTTAATGTATATCAATAATACACAAACAAATTATGACATATTTTAAAGTAAAATACTGATCTATTTTGATTTGTATATTATAAATCACATGGGGGTCGGTATTAGGGTAATTTAGGGGGTCGGTATTATGAAAATCACATGGGTTGCTATAATTAAGATATTTTGGTTAATATTTATTCAAATTGAATTATTTTTATAATATTTATAAACATTTTATTGATCTACAATATTATGCGCAGTATTAAGTTTTCTTTTAATTAATAAAATATTTACAATGATTTAAAAAAAGTTATTATTCAAATATTTAAAAAGTAAAAACACAATATTATATTTTATCAAATAACAATTGTAGGATTACATATTTTGTAAAACAATATACATATTTATATTTAAATTGCTAACAGTTCATGTATATATCATTTTTTGATATCTCTTATAGTTACTTAGATATACGAGAGGGGGTCGGTATTAGGAGGGGGTCGGTATCGGAGACTTTCCCCTATATACTATTTAAAATATGCATAATATGTAATACAATTTATATATATATATTATTTAAATAATCTAGTATTATATAAACCATTCTTTTAAGAGGACTCGAGAAAACATATATCGAATTGATGAGAGTTAAGGCTTCAATTTGGATGTCTTTCATTGGGCTTTATATATATTTTAAATTGTAGAAACAATAAATAAGGGAAATTACCCATACTTCACGGGTTTTTTGTGAGCGTAGAATAATTCAAATAAATATAACCATATTGAATAATTTGATTTTGTTTAACATATACAGCATTTACATTTACATGTTAACTATCTTATTTTATAAATAAAATACATTTTAATATTAGAATATTTGATTAGTAAAATATGCAATTTTTATGTGAATTCCCAAACTACACGGTAGATCAAAGAACTTCAGATATGTGGCAATAATTTAATTATTTATTTAATATTTTAGTTGTTAATCATAACATAAATTATTACTTAGTATTACCTAAGGGCTTTTGTATTAATAATATATTAATAATATATTAATATCGTAATTACTACGAAAGTTGTACATTATCAAGGATGTGCGGACTTCATCCTCTCACTATCTCTGCAATGATTACTTTTGATACTCCCAACTATATAATTTTTAGCGGTACAGTTAATTATATTTTAATGATATAAATAATTGTATCAAAGATATCACAGAAATAGAAATGCATATTGAAATGCATTCATATTTTTAATTTTGTATTTCTTATAAATATTTTATAAAAACATAAACATTATTTATAAATTTAAATTTTAAATCCAGATTAATCTGGTTTGAATTGAACTCCTGATGTTTTTTATATTATTTATATCGATAATTTAAATAATATTATGTGCATTAAATTATATTATAAATTTAATATAATCATATTAAAATCATCGATTTTAAAATGAGTTTTTATATTGATTTGTGTATAAATTCTAATTTGTACTCCAGGACTATGATGTCATACGATAACATTTTATGATTAATTATTATTACCGGTGTCATATAATAATTCGTCTCCGTTCTCAAAATCGTCCCCGATGGTCACGTCTGCAAGAAAGTACCCACAGAAAGTTATAAATAGAGTAGGTGTTTATATTTACGAATCTAAATGCGTATAATGTTTATTAATTAAAATGGTACATAGAGAAAATCTAAGAATACAATATAATAGTAGGATATATTATACCTATTATACATAGAATTGAAAAATATTAACTTCTTTCGATTCAGAATTTTTAAATATTAATTTATTGTAGTTTAATATGGTATTATAAAATCATCTCCGTTCTACTTTATATATTTGTAATTTACTTTCCTATATTTTTCTATAGTTCTATATTTTTGATGTTACATATAACATATTATATTATTGTGTAATATATGTAATACGTAATACGTATTTTTACTTTATAAAAAAACACTAACTGATAGCTCCTATATGAGTCATACTATATATATATATTGTTATTGTTATTTTTATTTGATGGAGTCCTTTCATCCCATCCAGGAACTTAGATGAAGTTTTCACTTATAACCATATATGGCTTAATGTCCCTTCGAAGCCGCTTTCATGTTAAGGCATCCATGGTTTTAACGAGAGCCGATCATTTATTTATACACAATTATATAAGATCACTTCTAAATAATATTTTAAGACCCATTTTATAAAATTAATTAATGGTCCGGACGAGGCTCGAATCCGTGTCCTACTGCTTGTGTGTGTGACGCCTTAGCCATTGAGCCACACAGGCAGATATTTCGACATATATATAACATTTATCATGCATATTTACTCAACATTGAAAATGTAATTACCGGTAATGGGATTTTAAATTTAGATGTAAATGATAACTCAAAACTTATAATAATATTCATCTATATGGAATTGGTTTATTTATCATTCTGTATTTATAATATACACATATGAACAATAAGTTTATATAATGTTATGAATACACACACACACACACACACACACATATATATATATATATATATATATATATATATATATATATATATATATATATATATATATATATAATATATTAATGGTATAGTTACCTCGGAACTAAATCTATTATATATGACATATTTAACATGTCTCCAATGCATATCGATAATCTCGTTGAACTATAAAATATGATATTTATTAATATATTTATTAATATATTATTACTATATTATTAATATATTATTAGTATATTTTAAACATCATTAATATGGAATTAATATATTTGTTTCAAATCAAACAAAAGTTTACGTTCTCCATAACCTGTAGGCAAGATATTTCGACACGAAACCTAGCAGTTCTATGTGTAGTGGAGTAGTGCATATGTGTCTGTTTATTATACGGCATATCTGTAATGTTAGATAATATTTTAACACACGTACACATTTTTATGATATGCTTTATTGTGAATCTAAATTATCTCATGAATTGTAAATAACTACTTAGTAAGAAAAAACATACTTTCTATTTCTATTTTATTAATGAATCGAGCATGGAAATCATATGTAGGTATATATGTATATGTATATGTATACATACACATATTATTACATAGTAATACATATATTTATATTGTTGATGAATTTAAATTAATTATTAATAGGTTTTCATATAAAAGGACTATTTAAGTTATTATTTATATATTAAGAAGGAAAATAAGAATACATTTAAAAAGTTTCTTTTAATGTGTATATATATATATATATATATATATATATATAATCTTAATATATTCATAATAAGTTAAATATTTACTTTCAAAATTTACTTTCTCATCTATGGTAATTCATTACTAATATTGTACGATATTAATTATATTATCATTATTAGTTAAAGTAACATCATTAATATAGTTAGTTTCATTAAATGTATCATTGGGAAAATGTTAAATAACTACTATTAATAGTTAGTTTATTTTCTGATAAATATATATATTTAATTTCATTATTTATAGTTAATGTAATGTTATTATAAGCTATACATTTTAAAATTGTAATATTATCATCAGCGACTAATAGAGTGACATACAAATAATATATAAATGATTACAAATATATTAAAAAGTAAAGGAAACAAAACATATCCTTGTAGATCACTTGAATTAAATTGATAAAATTAGACTTGAAATCATTATAAATAAAATATAACTTTCTATTTTCAAATTGTTGTTATTAAAACAATATTTGGCAATACTTCTAAATCTGTAATTTTCCATTTTATTTATTAGTAAGTTGTGATAATTTTATATAGAATATATTTGATTTAAGAAATCTACCTTCCACAATACTCGAAAAGATATTCATACTTTATTTTCACACAATTGTAGAAACTAAAATATGCATATAAAGATTGCATGATATATAAGTGTGTATGGTATGATATATTCCAGATGATATTCAAGAAGAAAGTTTGTAAATTATTAAGAATATCTCAGCAAAAGGTGAATTTAAAATACTACAAAAGATCAATAATAACTGATGTTTATTACTTCGCCTTGTTAGCGAATATGAATTGAAATTGGCACAGAATCACAAATGTAATAGATATTATTAATACAAATAATTAGAAATGTTATATAATATTTATTACTTTTATAATAAATATTTGTATTATCAAATTTTTATTTATTTAAATATTGAGTAATGAAATGCTTGGAAAATGAAATTAGGAAAAGGAGTATCAAATTTAGAGACTAATAGTAATTAGTATTAGTAGTTAATATATGACACAAATTACCTAGTACGTATACGTACTAGAAACTGTAGGTTATACAATATATTTGTACCAACATTTCGTATAAAATTTGCATTCCATCTATTACACGTATCATTACTGTATACATTCACAAGTTTGTGTGACAGATTCAGTGCCAGTTTAACCGTTTCGATATAGCTGTATGGTTGTATTATAAGTGTTATATTAAGTGTTATATAAGGATGTATTATTATATATAACACATTATAATTCATTTATATTTTTTATTAATGAAAGACCTGTTGAATATACTAATAATAATAATAATAATAATATAATAATAATAATAATAATAATAATAATAATAATAATAATAATAATAATAATAATAATAATAATAATAATAATAATAATAATAATAATAATAATAATAATAATAATAATAATAATAATAATAATAATAATACATGTGGAAAGTAAGTTATATAGTTCCGATATTCAAAAAAGGTGACCCTTCAAATAGAGAAAACTATAGGCCGATTTCAATTACCTCAATTATGTCTAGAGTATTCGAGCGTATATTAGTTGAGGAAATTAATTTGTATCTAGAACGTAACTCATTAATTTCTGATTCTCAATTTGGATTCCGTCATAAAAAATCTGTTGAGCTGCAACTATTAAATTGTTATACTAAATGGATTACTGCAATTGATAAAGGCAGTTTTATTGATATCATATATCTTGACTATGCTAAAGCTTTTGATAAGGTCTCTCATAGTAAATTATTTGTCAAATTAACTAATTTAGGTATATGTGGTAACATACATTCTTGGATAAGTAGTTTTCTATCTGGTAGATCTCAAAGAGTAAGAGTTAACAATCAAATGTCTGATACAGTTAAAATAATATCTGGTGTTCCACAAGGATCTGTAATAGGGCCTTTACTCTTTCTAATATATATCAATGATTTAGTCGAAGTGATTGATAAAGATATATCCATTAATCTTTTCGCGGATGACACTAAATTGAGTTTTATATCTAATGACATAGATCATAGATATAAATTACAACATAATATTGATAAATTTTATGAATGGTCTAATTCTTGGCAATTAGAAAACGCTGCAAAAAAATCAGCTGCTCTTACATTAGGTAATACTAATAAACCATTGTATACTATAAATAATGTTTCAATAGTAAACTGTAGATCGTATCGTGATCTTGGTATCAAATTTGATCCATCATTACATTTCTCTGAACATATTGGTGTGTGCTGTACAAGTGCATATTGTGTTATCAATCGTATATTTCGCTGTTTCATTACTAATAATATGCCAGCTATTACACTGTTAAAAATAAGGGTATAACATTATGAATTATATGGTATAACATATGGAAATACGAGTTATACCATACAATTACGTTAAATGGTATAAGATCACATATTATATGGTATAACATTAGATTATTTTAGTTATACCATATATTTTAATTGAAATGGTATAAGATCACAAATTATATAGTATAACATTTGTTTTTTTTAGTTATTTAGTTATACCATATAACTTAATTTAAATAGTATAAGATTACGAATTATATGGTATAACATTCGTAATCTGTAGTTATACCATTAGCTATTAAATATAATGGTATAACTTTATGTATTATATGGTATACAATATGGAAATAAAATGCAATTTATACCATAACATTTTAAAATTATGTTTATATTTGATTGAAAATAAAATGTATAAGAAATATAATTCATAATAGTATCCTTCATAATATCCTTAATATAACAGTTTACTTATTGTTGTATTATAGACATAGCATGTATTGCTTCTAATTGCAATTAAACTGGTTTTCAGAAACTATATAGATTCCCCATAGGGAAATATGTGTACATAATATGTACTACATATACATATTTCCTATATTTTATATACAAATACTTATAATTAGTCGAGTATATGTATATATATATATAATTCCATTTTATTTATTAACATATTCTATTTCTACTCTACACTCAACATGAGAAGCATCTATTTTTCAACACATTACACTATACATAAGGTATTTATACTTATATTATATATATATATATATATATATATATATACAAATTATATCATATTATATATAATAATATAAAAGTTTATATAATATATAATTTTATAATATATTTATATATTATTTATAATATATTATTAAATTGTTAGAATATAATTATATAATTATATATATATATGTTATAAAGTCAAAGTTGTAGATATATCGATTAATGTAATATACATTTAAATGCATTTAGCATTACGTAACAGAAATCGATATATCTACATAACAACTTTAAACTAGATTTCGGTGTTTCGCTCTGTGTTAATTGCATAGCCATGTAAATGTTTATTTGTCTGGTATTTTATATTGTTATCGTCTGTAAAGTATATTTCGGTATTTTTCTATAGAATAAATTCCACTCGGTGAGATTACATCATTCTTCGGTATTCATCTCATCGGGTAGGTACTATTATTATTATTATTATTATAATAATTATTATGTTATATTATTATTATGTTCAACAGGTCTTTGCTTTGATTAATAATCTGTATTAGAACATTCAGTTTATTACATATATATATATATATATTATAAAATTATGATAACTATATGCTATATATTAATACGCAGGAAACAGAAGAATTATTTGCAGAATTTCAAATTTCATTATAAATATTAGAAAAACTGCCGGAAAGGAATAGTGAGTTGATGGGGATGATAAAGCATATAACGTATATATATATATATATATATATATATATATATATATATATACAAAAATATGTATACAAAAATAAGTAAACAAATATATTGATGTACTAGGTAGCGCTAATACGCAAACTGATCAAACAGGTCATTTAGTTATCTAATTAATAAAATTAGTTAAATATCTATATACAATAAATATGCAATTATATTTTATTAGTCCATGGATAGTATACTATATATCCATATATGGTCAATTATTTATTTTATTTTTAGCTCACAATGTAATTAAATTTAAATAATATTAATAATAGGTACATATATAATGTTAACTGTTGTACAAATATTATAAATATCCTTCTATCCTTAATCAAATATATATATTATATATATTCTATATTATAATTAAATATATAATATAATATTTCCTAAAATAGATGCGGGAATATTATATTTTATGATGGGAGTTTGCGAATTAGTGAAAAATGAATTTACAATGAAAATAACGATAAGGTTACTTAATAATTACTTAATAACTATAGATTTAATATTATAGTTATTTTATGATTTTTCGTATGCTAATTCAATAGTATAGTATACTCTATTATATATATATATATATATATATATATAACTGCAGTAATTAATATAATATATTGGATTTTTCTAATTACAATTCTAAAGTATACTTTATATAGTATGATATTAACTGTATAATGTATATTATAAGATACATATTTATACTATTATATAATATACAATATTATTATATACTCTAGTATACTATATATATATATATATATATATATATATATATATATATATATATATATATATAGATATAGGTTATATAACTTATATAAATATTTGAATTTTAATTGCAGGAAATAATGACTCCATATATCAGAAAAGAGGATGCTTATTATGTGTGTAGATAATTGTTTGGTTTTCGTTCAAAATAATTTATTTCGTATTTTATTAAGTAGTATTGTTAATTTTATTTGTTTCATAACATGTCCTACATTAATTGTTTATGTAATTTTGTATCACGTTATTTATTTTAAAATGTATCCGTTAATTAACAATATGGTTACACCAACATAGGTTTTATGCCTATATGTTTTACACCTATGTTGTTTTTAGAAAATAAATTATCATTATAAATGTCGATTCCATATATAAATTAATAATATAGAATAGTAAGTTATTATAAACACTGGTATAAATTTAAATAAAATATAGTATAACTTTTAATAAATTATGATATAACTTTATATAATATATGGTATACATTTTAATAAATGATAGTATAACTTTAAATAAAATATAGTATACATTTTAATAAATGATGGTATAACTTTATATCAAATATGGTATAACTTTTTATAAATTATGGTATAACTTTATATAATATATGGTATAAATTTTAATAAATTATGGAATAACTTTATATCAAATATGGTATAACTTTTTATAAAATATGGTATAACTTTATATAATATATGGTATAAATTATGGTATAACTTTATATAAAATATGGTATAACTTTTTATAAAATATTGTATAACTTTTTTAATTAGTTATACCGTAAATGGTATACCAGGACGCCACGGGGTTATACCATGTTTTAATCGATGTTATACCATTTATTTCTAACAGTGTAGAAAAGCATATATATCATATGCTAGACCCCACCTTGAATATGCGTCGACAGTCTGGAATCCGGGATTAGATGCCAGGACATTCAAAGGATTGAAGATAAAACTAGAGAAGGTCCAACAATTCTTTACGAGAAGAATAATCGAGAGATGCGGTTTACCTTATAAACTTTATAATGAAAGATTAATATACCTAAATCTAGATTCTCTAGAAATCAGAAGAACTAGATTTGATCTTGTTATGGTATATAAGCTATTTAACGGATTGGTATCTATGAATACATCATCTATTATTAATATCAAAAAGACCAACTACAATACCAGAGGCCATTCTCTGCAAATTAGTATGAATACATGTAAACTAAATGTAACAAAAAATCTACTAAATAATCGAATAGCTAACATTTGGAATGGTCTTGATGAACATATTGTATTAGCAAATAGTTTATATACCTTTAAAAATCATATTAAAAAAGTTATAACTTAATATTTATTTATACATATATATATATATAAGTATATATATATATATAATTTTATAAATTATTAATTTTAATTATTAATTGTTTTTATCACCGGCACATGTGATACGTTTCTAATTTACTATTGTTATTTTTATATGTGTACAATCTACGTTTTGTTGTCGTTTTGTGAATTTATCAAATATTGTTAATTATTACTAAATCGAACTTGAAAAATTCATAATAAATATTCATTCAATTCAATTCAATAATAATAATAATAATAATAATAATAATACTAATAATAATAATAATAATAATAATAATAATAATAATAATAATAATAATAATAATAATAATAATAATAATAATAATAATAATAATAATAATAATAATAATAATAATAATAATAATAATAATAATAATAATAATAATAATAATAATAATAATAATAATAATAATAATAATAATAATAATAATAATAATAATAATAATAATAATAATAATAATAATAATAATAATAATAATAATAATAATAATAATAATAATAATAATAATAATAATAATAATAATAATAATAATAATAATAATAATAATAATAATAATAATAATAATAATAATAATAATAATAATAATAATAATTATAATAATAATTATAATAATAATAATAATAATAATAATAATAATAATAATAATAATAATACTAATAATACTAATAATAATAATAATAATAATAATAATAATAATAATAATAATAATAATAATAATAATAATAATAATAATAATAATAATAATAATAATAATAATAATAATAATAATAATAATAATAATAATAATAATAATAATAATAATAATAATAATAATAATAATAATAATAATAATAATAATAATAATAATAATAATAATAATAATAATAATAATAATAATAATAATAATAATAATAATAATAATAATAATAATAATAATAATAATAATAATAATAATAATAATAATAATAATAATAATAATAATAATAATAATAATAATAATAATAATAATAATAATAATAATAATAATAATAATAATAATAATAATAATAATAATAATAATAATAATAATAATAATAATAATAATAATAATAATAATAATAATAATAATAATAATTATGAACATATTGTATTAGCAAATAGTTTATATACCTTTAAAAATCATATTAAACAAATTATAACTTAATATTTATTTATACATACTACTATAGATAATTTTTACATTGATACAATTACTATAGAAATTAAACTTGATACTAGAAATATTATAATCAGTTCAATTTATAGATCTCCCTCATTGGAAAAAGATTCTTTTGTTTATCTAAATAATTTTATTGAAAAATTCAATGTATATAATGGTAAACATATATTTCTCTGTGGGGACTTTAATATAGACATACTTAAAGCCAATACTATTACAGATTCTTTTTTAAACACATTGCAATTACAAAACCTATTTAAGTCTATAAATCAACCAACACGTATCAGTAATAATAGTTCTACATTGATTGACAATATTTTTTATAATGGAAATTTTTGTATATTTCATCTGGTATTTTACAATATGAATTTACTGATCACTTGCCAATTTTTATCTTAATGAAATTAAATAAAATACGTTTCAAATGTAAACAAAATGTTCCAATTATAACTCACAATATAAATAACACAAACAATGTTAATAAATTAATGAAAGAACTTAATGAGACAAACTGGAAATTTATAAAATCTGAAGATATTAATATTTCTCTTGACCTTTTTATTACACATTTTAGTAAAATTTATGATAAAACATGCCTTAAAAAACATAAATCTAATAATATTTTTCGCAAAAAAGATATTCCTTGGTTTACAAAAAGTTTAAAGAAAGCATGTAGAAAAAAACAAAAGCTGTATATAAAATATATAAATAATAGAAATGATAATAATCTTAGGATATATAAAAAATATAAAAATGATCTCACGAATATTATAAGAAAGTGTAAAAAGGATTTTTATACTAAATCTTTGGATAACAGTAAATCCATTAAAACTACATGGTCAATTATAAATTCATTGATAAATCCTATACAAAAAAAGAATACAAAAATATCAGTTCTTGATATACATGGAAAGGAAATAAAAGATGAAACAATAGCAAATAAATTTAATGAACACTTTATACAAGTCGGTAGTAAACTAGCTAAGAACATTTGTTCACCTAATACATCGTTCAACGACTACCTTAAAAATAGTAATTATTATTCATTATTTTTATCTCCAATTACATGTAGTGAGGTCATTAAAACTATTGATAATTTTTCTCCAAAAATATCTAAGGATGAACTTGATATATCTATGAAACTCGTAAAATTAATCTCATCCACTATAGCTGAACCTTTAACATATATTTTTAATCTTTCTTTTTCAACAGGCACTTTTCCAAATTTGTTTAAAAAATCCAAAGTTATTCCCATCTATAAATCAGGTAATAAAAATGACTTTAATAATTATAGACCCATATGTTTGAATATTCAATTCTCGAAAATCTTAGAAAAATTGTTTTTTTCAAGATTACTTTCTTTCTGTGATTTTCATAACATAATTAGTAGTTCACAATTTGGGTTCAGGAAAGGCCTCAGTACCCTCCATGCTATAGAAACCCTTCAAAAAGCTATTATTGATTCTCTGATCTCCAATAAATACTGTGTTGGCCTATTCATTGACTTAAAAAAAGCATTTGACACAGTCAACCATGAAATACTCTTAAAAAAGCTTGACTTTTACGGTATAAGAGGATTACCTCTATCATGGTTATCATCATATCTTAAAGACAGAAGTCAATTTACAAATTATAATAACTGTATGTCTACTACTACTAATATAGATATCGGTGTCCCCCAAGGTTCTATTCTTGGGCCGCTTCTTTTTCTTATATTTATTAATGACATGCCGACCTGCTCTATTAATAATACTTTTATACTATTTGCTGATGACACCAATATTATAATTAGTGATTGTTCAGCCAACAAACTAAAAGTTAAATTACAGCTGACAATTAATGAAATAATGTTATGGGTAAAATCAAATAAGTTGACAATTAACATTGATAAAACTCACTGCATGTCATTTAGAAATGATATAGAATTTGAAATAGAAATTGAAAATGAGCTTCTAGTTCAAGTATCTGAAACAAAGTTCCTTGGACTAATCATTGATAATTCATTGAACTGGAAATCTCATTTTCAATTTCTAAAGAATAAATTATTAAAAATATATTGGATCATAAAAAATGTATCTTTCTGCCTAAATGAATCAGCTATGATTAAACTTTATTATGCACTTTTTTATCCCCATTTAATTTATTGTTTAGAAATTTGGGGGCATACATATAAATCTAATATAGACTGTATTTATGTTATACAAAAAAAAGTATTAAAATTAGTTTTTTCTAAACCTATAGATTTTAGTTCAAAAAAATTATTTATTGATCATAAGTTATTAAATATCTTTGATTTGTGTAAATATAAAACACTAATATTTATGCATAGAATATATTATAAAACTTGTAGTCCAAGTATTTATAAACATTATAAAAGAATAACTAAAAAAAAAATTAATACAAGAAGTACTTTTGATTTCATTCAACCTTATAATAAATATAACTATATGAATAATTCTTTAACGTCATATGGACCAATACTTTGGAATGAATTAAATATTGATAAAAGAAAATTAGTATCTATTTCCCTTTTCAGTAATAATATTTTTAATTATTTTTTAACCTTGTGATTTTTTAATCTACTATTATTTTTCTACTTCAAATTATATTTTAACATTTTTTTAATTTTTAATAAGTTTACTATTTTTAATAAATTTTATCTTTACTCAGACTTTTACATTGATTTCTCCTTTTTATCCATATTTTATACTATAATTACGCTTTTATATAATATTATATACTATTTTTAATACATTTTATCTTTACTCAGACTTTTACATTTTACATTTTTACATTAATTTCTTCTTTTTTCCAAATTTTATACTATAACTACTCTTCGACTTATGAAAACTATCTAAATATTTTTTACTTTGTGTAGATAATTTATAAATTTATTTTTGAATATTTGCCAAACATATATTTATTATTCTTTATATTAAATTTTCATATATTTACTCTTCTTAACCTTTCTTGTCTGTTTTTAGTTTTTTAGTCGTTTTAGTTTTCTTAATGTTTATTTTGTTTATTTTTATATATTATATGATGATTTTTGATAATTTTTTCAAGTCCTTCATAAGTACAATTATTTGATCTTATTCATAATTAGATTTAGTGTAAACAGGAAGTCAACTTAGATATAACATTATGTTATATATAGTTTATTCTTTTTTTCAGGAATTTATTATTCCAATTATAATTGTACTTTTTTAGGACATTGTCAAAATAATAAAGGGTAATTGTCTCGATAAGCTCTGCTTCTACAATTACCCGGTTGTTAAAACCAAATCTGATAATAAATAAAAATAATAATAATATATATATATATATAAGTATATATATATAATTTTATAAATTATTAATTTTAATTATTAATTGTTTTTATCACCGGCACATGTGATACGTTTCTAATTTACTATTGTTATTTTTATATGTGTACTATCTACGTTTTGTTGTCGTTTTGTGAATTTATCACTATATATTGTTAATTATTACTAAATCGAACTTGAAAAATTCATAATAAATATTCATTCAATTCAATTCAATTCAATAATAATAATAATAATAATAATAATAATAATAATAATAATAATAATAATAATAATAATAATAATAATAATAATAATAATAATAATAATAATAATAATAATAATAATAATAATAATAATAATAATAATAATAATAATAATAATAATAATAATAATAATAATAATAATAATAATAATAATAATAATAATAATAATAATAATAATAATAATAATAATAATAATAATAATAATAATAATAATAATAATAATAATAATAATAATAATAATAATAAAAATAATAATAATAATAATAATAATAATAATAATAATAATAATAATAATGAAAATATGGTCTGACCTAACACAATTTGTGTATTACAAAATATATCTTTGATTATATTACGTAATATACCTAAGTATAAAATACCTAAGTAATAACATCCGAATAGGATTCAATAGAAATGTATACTATATTAATCGATATATCAGCAGACTTCATTTTATAACATATATATATATATAGGGGAAAGTCCCCGATTACCGACCCGATCCTAATACCGACCCCCTCTCGTATCTCAGTAAATATAAGAGTTATAAAAAAATTATATATACATGAACTGTTAGTAATTTAATTATAAATATGAATAAATATTTTGTTTAAAAAAATATTTAATCCTACAATTGTTATTTGATAACATGTAATATTCTGTTTTTACTTTTTAAATATTTGAATATTAACTTTTTTTAAATCTCTGTAAATACGTTATTAATTAAAATAAAACTTAATGTTGTGTATAATATTGTAGATCAATAAAATGATTATAACTATTATAAAAATAATTTGATTTGAATAACTATTAACCAATATATCTTAATTATAGCAACCCATATGCTTTTCCTATTACCGACCCCCTAAATTACCCTAATACCGACCCCATGTGATTTATAAAATCCAATCAAAATAGATCCGTATTTTACTTTAAATTCTGTTATAACTTCTTTGTGAATCATTGACATAGATTTAGGATTCATGATTCCAGTTATTTATATACATATTGATTAATAAATAAATATTAAATAATAATATACACTATTTTAATATAATTACTATAAAGTTTAAATTTAAATTTTATATTACTATAAAACATAAATTCAATAAAAAATAAATTACGTCATGTTATAATTAATTATATTTATGTATATCTACTATTTTTATTAGATATTATAATACTACAATTATTTATACCACTATTATTTTTAGGGGGTCGGAAATAGGGGAAGGGGGTCGGTATTAGGCACATGTATCCGATTACCGACCCCCTTGTTTATTTTTGTAAATATAATGATATCAAAAATTTAAAATAGCCACATTATTCATTGCCATAATATTACTAAAATTACAAAATTTCAAATAAATATATGTAATATTGAAAAAGTTATTACAACTAATCATTTAGGGGTCGGTAATCGGATACTTTCCCCTATATTCCAATTTATTAGATTTATCAATACGTCACTTAGTAATATATGTTAGTGTATCATAAGTAGACATATTAGTTATAAAACCATATTGAAATTAACTATATGCATATGGTATTTAGTAAATATATTTATTAAGACAATTAATATATCAAATGCTAAATAAATAATAATTCGAAAATTATAATGATATATATATATATATATATATTATATTAAATTGTTATTATATACATTATTGTTAAATTTCGGTTATATATTTTACGAAAATATGAATATTTGTAAAATAAAATATTTAAAAATAACAAAAATAAATAATATATAATAACTAAATATGTTTATATACTTAATAATATATAACTAAAATGTGTAGTATAATATATATATATATATATATATATACAGTAGAAGCTCGGTAACTCAACATGCCGATAACTCAACATTGCCGATAACTCAACATCCAACAAATATTTGGTGGGATTCGTATCTTTTACATGTTAACAAAAACCCTATTACTAAACAAATATAACTCAGCATACATATAACTCAACATCGTTTTTATAATCCTAGCATATACATTACATGTAAATATACATCCGATAACTCAACATTTATGAAAAATCAAAATATCACAAACATATGTTGTTGGATTCGTATCTTTTATATGTAATAAAACTACATTGCTCAACAAATATAATTCAACATACATTATTCAACATGGTTTTATTTAATAATATATGGATATAAATATATAAACGTAAAAATATATTTTTGTATTGTATACAATTACAATTATTATATTATCATACGAGTACTATTTTGAATGCATTTATGTGAACAAAACATTAATTAAGTCATTAATTTATACATCCGATAACTCAACATACTCGCTAACTCAACATGAAAATTCCGTCCCGTCAATGTTGAGTTATCGAGCTTTGACTGTATATATATATATATATATATATATATATATATATATATATATATTCATATGTGATTATCTTTACTTACCGTTCTTTATTATATTTCCTTGAGCTTCCACAAATAGACGATATTAATATTAACAAATATTTTTGATATGTATTCTGTACAAATATTTCATAATAAGTGAAATCTTTGATGTACCTATATCAAATTATCATAACATATAATATACCATAATATTTATATATTATAATTATGCGTAATTATAATTTTTAATTTATAATCATTGGATGTAATTATATTATATTAGGGGTTCCTATAGATTGATCAGTGTACTATAAGAAATATATTCAATTAAAATGTATATACAGTCTATCATGCCTTCTCCTCCGTTGTTCGTAGCATATTACGAATATATATATATATATATATATATATATATATGAAATATAATTAGTTTACTCTTCCGTAAGATTTACGTAATATCCGATTATGATATTATTGATCATTATATTAAACAACTATTAGAATTATGTGTAATACATTGTTATATGAATTATTTTTATCCTATATTATATCCTATTTTGTATTAACTACTGTATTTATATTGCGTATATTTTATTGTATTTACTTATTCATTAGGCTATACATCGCCGGGGTACCTAATATATTCGGTATATAAAGAAAACTAACTCATTAATAATTATTTATAATAAGGTCAAACGAATTTATAAATATATCCTATAGGATAATTATAAGTGTGTATATAAACATAGATAAATGATTAAAATATACCTTAAAGTTCGAATATGTCACATCAATAAGTGTATATAATTACTACCTGTGTACTTCATTATTACGTAACATTAATTCATTGTTAGTAACGATATCTATTACATCATTAATATTCACTAGAGATCACTAGAGTATGAGTTGCATGTTAATCATATAATAAATAATATGTATTTATTACATAAAAACATATACATTTAAAGATAAGAATATTAATATATTTATTTTATATAATTATTTTATAATAAATATATTAAATAAAAGTTATTTATAATTAAAATATTATAAATGTGTTTATATATATATATATATATATATATATATATATATATATATATATATATATATATATATATATATATATATATATATATACAAACAACTATGGTAACATATCGGTAGCAGCTAACTAAATTTGAATAGTATAAATCTTTTTATTAATTTTTAATTAGTTTTGAAATTAGAATAATTACAATTTTATTTTTTATTTTATATCTTATTTTTTAAAGAGTATATTTACTAATATATAGTGATGTAATATGAAAAAAATGTATATTTAAAATTAAAAGTTAATTTAGTATTGTAGATTTTGATTGATGTACCTATTATCAATACTATGTCCCTATATAAACATCATTATATCTAAAATGATATATTATATATATAAACTATTCTTATCAGATAACTTTAATTATAATTATAAGCTGATTTATCTATACAATATATCATGTTATACATGTTATATTACTGATATAGTTAAATATGTTCATATATTATGACATATATTATCTATCTAAAATTAACAAATGTCATTATCTATAATTAATATTTGTTTACACCTTAGAGTTTATGTTTCTTAAATATACATATTTAATTACACAATATATTGTTTATGTTATTATTATATTAGGGTGTTAAATGTTTTATAGATGCAATTATTTTACAATACAAATATTTCCTATATATATAGTATTCCTTTTACGTGTGTGTATACGTCTCATATTGTATGTATGCATATGTATGTAGTACACACTATGTACGTTATTTCTAGTATACATATATATATATATATATATATATATATTGCTGTTATTATTATTGTTATTTTATTTTGGTGTTGTCATTTCATCCAATAAAGGAACTTAGATGAAGTTTACACTTATAACCGTATGGCTCTAATGTCCCTTCTAATCCGTTCTCGTGTTAAGGCATCCATAGTTTTAACGATAGTCGATAGGGGAAAGTCCCCGATTACCGACCCCCTCCTAATACCGACCCCCTCTCGTATCTCAGTAACTATAAGAGATATCAAAAAATAATATATACACGAACTGTTAGTAATTTAATGATACATATGAATAAGTATTTTGTTTTAACATATATTTAATCCTACAATTGTTATTTGATAAAATGTAATATTCTGTTTTTACTTTTTAAATATTTGAATAATAACTTTTTTTAAATCATTGTAAATACTTTATTAATTAAAAGAAAACTTAATACTGCACATAATATTGTAGATCAATAAAATGTTTATAATTATTATAAAAATAATTCAATTTGAATAATTATTAACCAAAATATCTCAATTATAGCAACCCATATGATTTTCCTAATACCGACCCCTTAAATTACCCTAATACCGACCACCATGTGATTTATAATATCCAATCAAAATAGATCAGTATTTTACTTTAAAATATGTCATAAGTTGTTTGTTTATCATTGATATAGATTAAGGATTCATGATTATATTATATTATATACATACTGATTAATAACTAAATATTAAATAATAATATATACTATTTTAATATAATTACTATAAAGTTTAAATTTAAATTTAATATTACTATTAAAACATAAATTCAATAAAAAATAATTGCTTGCATTTTATAATTAATTATATTTATTAATATCTACTATGTTGATTGTATATTATAATACTAAAAGTATGTATACATACTTTTAGTATTATAATATACAATCAACATATATGTTATGTAGTAGATATTAATAAATAGTGGTATATATACCACGATTATTTTAGGGGGTCGGTAATAGGGAAAGGGGGTCGGTATTAGGAACAGGTATCCGATTACCGACCCCCCTGTTTATTCTTGTAAATATAATTATATCAAAAATTTAAAATAGCCACATTATTCATTACCATAATATTACCCTATTTACAAAATTTCAAATAAATATATTTATTTGAATACGTTATTACAAATAATCATTTAGGGGTCGGTAATCGGGGACTTTCCCCTACTTTCTTTATACTTTATATAAGATCACTTCTACATAATATTACAAGACATATTTTAATGGTCCGGGCGGGGTTTGCACCCGCGTCCTACTGCCTGTGTGTCTGACGAATTAGCCAACTAAGCCACACAGGTTATAATATATATATATATATATATATATATATATATATATATATATATATATATATATTATATATTATATATTATATTATATATATATCATGTATTTATATTACTATAGTTACTATTATAATAAGATTTGTATACATGTATACTAACTTGTTGATTTCTAATAGGATATCTATTACAGATTCTTTTTTTTCGACACACTTGGCAAATCTTTCGAACACAAATTTCTAGATTTTTTAAATTTGATAATATATTACATTTACATATAAGCTATATACTTTTACTCGTGACTTGTCAATAACTATTGATATTATACTTATAATATAGTATGACATATATATATATATATATATTGTATTGTTTCTACGAGTGAATATGAATAGTGTGTAAATGTAGATAATATTGAAGCCTATACGTATTCATATCTTACTTTCTCGTAAATCATATATACATTATATCTATATATATATATATATATATATATATATACTTTTTATAAACAGTATATAAATACAATTTAATTAATCATATACTAATATATTATAGTTATTCAATGTTAATAATTGTTTAATAATTAGAACATACTATATATATATTACATATATTTTAATTTAACTTGATTATATTTATATTTATATTTTCTTTATTTCATTTTTCTGTATTATAATACATATTAACCAATATATAGTAATTGGAAAACATTCAAGAAAAAACCTTAAAGTGTTAATAAATATCCCATGATGTCCATATCAGTTGATACAGATGATGTATTTGTAATATGTATATCAGCATAATATCAAAAAGTAAGTTATTCAAATTATTCATAATATTAAAATTAAAAAATGTATCTTCCTATTTTAAAATTTAATTAATATGGCTTATTGTTTTTTCTATATTATTTATATGTAATATTTATATTACTATTATTACATACATATATCATCGATGTGTCTTTTATTTACATCGATTACGTATATATATATAATTAACTAGTTTAATATATGTATGTATATGTATATATTTAAATTATTTCAATTTATATTTGTATATTATTCATATACGTATACGTATATATACGAATATATACGTATATATATACACCCGTATATATATATATAGGAACACCTACATCATTGTACAACGAATATCGTGTTATATACATACGCGTACTTAACAGTGGTGCATACGATGATGTGATGAAGTCGTCACGTAATAGCTATGACGTAACAATGTGTAACTCATTACAACGTACATCGTGACTAATGGAGGCTAACCGGTGCGTAGCCTAGCAAAAGTTCATCTCCATTCCTTATCGTGCTTTTATTCTGTGTAAATTACGTAATATGCGTTAGTAACGCATATCTATTAGGTTGTGTTCGTGACTACATACATATCTATTAGGTTGTGTTCGTGACTACATACATATCTATTATGTTGTGTTCGTGACTACATACATATCTATTAGGTTGTGTTCGTGACTACATACATATCTATTAGGTTGTGTTCGTGACTACATACATATCTATTAGGTTGTGTTAGTGACTACATACATATCTATTAGGTTGTGTTCGTGACTACATACATATCTATTAGGTTGTGTTCGTTACTACATACATATCTATTAGGTTGTGTTCGTGACTACATACATATTACCTCATATTTATAAATATATATATATATAATATTAATATTAATATTTATTCATTGAATCACGTATATATATATATATATATATATATATATAATATTAATATTAATATTTATTAATTGAATCACGTATATATATATATATATTGAATAAAATAGAAATAGCGGATACAAATGGACACTCAAGAAGTAATAGACGTGTACAATGAAAGCTAGTAAACGCTTATAAGTAAGAGGTCCGCGGGACGCGTTTGATTTCAGGCATTTCTTGTTTTTTCTCTTGTGTTTATCAAGAACTTAAATAATAAAACTAAAAACAAGAATACAAAATAGATAGTTACATTTTGTATTCTTGTTTTTTGTTTTATTGTTTAAGTTCTTGATAAACACAAGAGACAACAAAACAATAAATGCCTGAAATCAAACCCGGGACATCTTACTTATAAGCGTTTACTAGCTTTCGACTATCCCACTGAGCCATATACCCCATACATGTCTATATATTGACCATACAATAACTATATATATGTTTATTGTTATTTTATATTGTTATTTTGGTAGAGTCCTTTCATCTAATCCTGGAACTTAGATGCCTTTTCACTTATAACCATGTGATTCTATAGAGTGCATTATAATGTCTCTTCGAAGCCGCTCTCATGTTAAGGCATCCATGGTTTTAACGAGAGCCGATAATTTGTATACGCACAAGTATATTAGATCACTTCTAAATAATATTTTAATACCTATTTTAATGGTCCGGATGAGGCTCGAACCCGTGTCCTACTGCTTGTGTGTCTAACGCATTAGCCAACTGAGCCACACAGGCAGTTAATATATATATATATATATATATATATATATATATATATATATATAAATACATGTATGTGTATAAGAGTGGGTGTGTAAAATGTATGTATACATATATGTAATACATAGTATGGATAAGTATATATTATATATAACATATTAATAGGAAAACTTAATTACTATGTTATATGTATATATTTATTTATTTATTTGATTAATTATTGTATTAAAAGTTTACTAATACAATTTTCATTAATAAATTAGGAATATGTTATAATACACATATTAAATACATTAATATATCCGTTTATATATACGTATAATAATACATATTTACTAAAACCAACCTCATCGGTTATCAGACAATGATCGTATTTGTGTGTGTTGAAGTATAAAGATAAATCTTCTTTTTTTAAATTTCGAATATTATAACTAATTATGTATTGTTTTTTATAAATACATAGTATAACTAATATGGCATATTATATATATACTAAATTAATTTACATATATGCACTGCTACAATTTAAAAAAGCATTATTAAAACTATCACTAATGTTCTCACATAGTATAAAGTATCCAATACATATATGTCTATAGACGGCATTAATATATACGGCAGTATATTATTCTTATATATGGGAAGAGGAAATAATTTAATTTATAAGTAAAATAATATATTTAACATAAGATTACATAACTGGATTAATTTCAAGTATATAACTCAGGTTTTGTTATCACCTTACATCCATGTTATAAGTATAATAACACGGTATATAAAACAATGGCTATATATTAGGGTATATTGGTTTAATCATAATTAAAGTATAATTCATTATGCGCCTATGCAATGCAAAGTATTATGTTATTATTATATAACACACTTACGTTTTGATAAGCATAATCAGAATGTTTTCAATTGGATCTTTCTATTAAATTTCGTATATATAAATATATTTATATGTTGAAGATATATGATGTATTTAATTTAGCATCCACTTATATTATGTAATTCCAATATATATATATATATATATATTGCTTACGTAATATATAGTAATAGTATGTAATATCAATGTATTAAAGCAAATTTGCTTATGTAATATTGTACAATGCATACTTATATAACTATCTAGGATATTGCAATATAGTTACTATAGTAACCAGATAAATGCACATCGGATTAATCTCATCGTTGTAAAGAAGATCTACGTTGGTGAAACTATCCGGATGCAAGTGTTTAAGGATGGGTTCCGAGTTATATTCAAGAATAACACTATCTGTCATGTCAACGATCTTAGTATTCGTGCCCTCCATTCTATGGTGCGGTCGTGGGGTCATATATATATATATATATATATATATATATATATATATATATTTAAACATTACCTTAACTAAACTAAAAAATAACTCTATTTACTTAACCTATTTATTAAAAATGTATTAATAAATTACCAGGCTATTGTATAATAAACTTTAATAATAAATGTGTTCAATAAAAGTACTAATATCTTCTATAAATATACTACAAGTGGATATAATAATTAAAGCTAAACTTATAACTATTTCACATAGAAAACTTTACTAAATACCCGATCTTACATAATATAACTACTAATCATAACAACTAGAAAACGGAATCTTAGGAATTTAAATTTAAATCACGTGACAGTATTAAAAATTAATCGTAAATAATGAGAAGGAATATGTTTTAGATATTCAGATCCTACAGGTGCTTTTATGCTATGCAATAATCTTCCATGCATATTAAGAATAATATTGAAATTATCAAGTAAATAAATTAATGATTTAAAAAAATACTACTATTTCATCTTTATACGTATACACGTATAATATGTACATATTAATCAATATAATTATAAAATCTATATATTTATTATATATTTGATATTTAAGTACAGTTTATTATTAAGGATATGTTTCGAATTATTATCAGTGCTTTTTACACATATTGCCTATTTATAATTATTTTAGTTATTACTATAATATATTATCTTTAACTTTGATAACAAACAAGTATTATACAATTATAGTATCTTATATTATATTATAATTATAAAATATATCATATATTACTTTTTATATAACATTGTTATCTTTTGACGCATATATGCGTACTATAGTACTATAGTACTCTATATAGTACTATTACTAGTGTTAACGCCTATTATATTCAGTTATAATAACTTTACGTATAGTAATACATATATATGTAATTTAATAATAAATTATAATATATCATATACCTTATATATATATATATATATATACCTTATATGTAAATATATATATATATTAGGATTCGATGACACATTATATACATTTGATTATAAGTTAAAATGCATCTAAGTTACTGGATGAAAGCACTTCAACAACTTAATAATAATAATTATATACATATATATTACATATGCTGGTACCTTTATAAATACTAATAATTCGATATCTTAGCTATTTTGTAAGTCCCCTCGAATCTGATTAATCGAGAATTGACTGTAGGTATATAATAATCAGAATGTAGGCATTAGACTTGATGAATGAAAAAGCAGAGCTTATAAGCTATAAGATATATCAAGTCGTTCACCCAATGTGATTGTGGGGGGGGGGGAAATCAAATTTAAAATAAAAAAATATTAGGAAATAAAATATATGAAACCTCACATACTTTATACCAATTGATAATGAGAGTTGGTAAATGTGTATCAATTTGGAGGATGTGTAGTTTGTATAGCCAATGCCTTAATGGGATATAACAGCTATTAAAAGTTAACATGTGCAGATACACATTTAATGCAAGTATTCTAAATGAAGTAGCAGCCTGAATTTTTGGAATAATTACAATATTTTGTTATCTTATCGGGGAGAGTGCTCTAATATCGACATGCACGTAATATCGAGACCCTAGAGATCTCCTAAAATATAATTCCAATCAAAAAATAATTAATGTATGAAATGTTAATCAATATAATTCTAATTCATATAAGTATAATTTTTTTTTAAATATTTATATTTTTTTAAATATAAACAAAAAACTGATTTTTTCGTTACAATTCTAAATTTATGACATTTTTGAAGTACAATATCGATTCTCAATCATTTGAAAATATATATTTTTTAAATATTTTAAATAAATCGTATAGATCTAATTATATTTTACAATGTGCCGAAAAGATTTTGTATTTTAGATAATTTGTTACAAAGTTATTGATGTTTACATAAGCAACATATATTTGCATAATACCGACACCCTAATTGCACGTAATATCGACACCCTTTAACCAATTAGAGTTATTTGTTTATAATGTGAGTGCGTTATGATAACATTAATTTTAGGAAAAAAAACGTATGAATTGCGTGTGTTAACTAAAAGTAACGCGCATTCAATTCTGATTGGATAGTGGATATTAAATGATATATGGTATATCTAAATATCAATATATGTAAGGTGTCGATATTATGTCCCAAGGTGTCGGTATTCGAGGCAGCGCCTGTAATATCGACACCCCTATTATCTCAAAGTTAAACAAACTAAATTAAATTTTCAAATAGCTATATATGTATACACCTACTTAATACGTATAAATACAATTTGGAAATAATTAATTGAGAAATAATAAAGTTATGATGATTTATTGTTAGGGTGTCGGTGTTTCAAGTACTCTCCCCTATTAAGAGTGCATAGCTAGAACTGTATGTTGAGATATTTCAAAAATATACATTATAACATTAAACAAATTTTACCTAAATATTATTAAAAATTAAAATTATATTTAATATATTTATTAGGATAGAAAGTTCATAATTACAAATATCTTAACATGAGATTATAGCTATATATAATCTATAGATTATAATATAAATATATAATCTATATAATCTATATATATATATATATATATATATATATATATATAATCTATGAGCTATATAGCAGTATACTGCAGTGCTAAAATAAAAGAAATTGAGCAATTATCTTAAACATTTAATTTGTACTTCCTTTACAACAGACCTGTACGATAGATATAATTATTTAATAATTAATACATGATGTATACATTTTTTGTTTAGTAACATTATATTGTACGTACATGTAGAGCATCGATATAAAGAAAGTGGATAAGCAATTGAATGTAGTGTATGGCACTTTCCGCTACGAGCGCTGCAGTCGAAACCCACTATCTGGCCCACTACTTTTTATTTATAATAATATGTATTTATCATATATATTGATAATCACTACCAATTTTAATATACTATCGATACTAAAAATAAAATTATATATTTAAAATACATAATATCAACATTCCTCGAAATGTTGTGTATTTAAATTGAAGTTATAATACTAGTTTATTGATTTTATTGATATTTATAATTTAAATCCATTGATATAGATAGAAGTCACTTTAATCTATTTCGACGAAAAGACTACTGTTTCAATATTTGACATATATAATATGACTAATATCCAATCAAAATCACTGATACCATTTTGTTAATTTATCGATAAAAGTGTCATTCACGTGTCTATCTTTTACATGCATTGCGTGCGTCAATTGCTTATCCACTTTCTTTATATCGATGATGTAGAGTTATTATTATATTATATATTGTATCAATTCCCGATTGTATATATTATACAATAACATTTTGATATACCTATAACTAATATACCAAAACATAACTTATAAATTCAACGAAATTATGCGAATAATAAAGTAACTTACATGTAAACGAAGCTGTGCGTGTGTGTGTTTTGTCAGCTGTTGTGTATCACTCCTCTCCATTGAACATACACTGGAGACACACAATTGAATTCGATAGAGAGTAGATAACAATGCATTGTTTATACTCGTATGTATTATGAATCATGCATTATGAATCATGCATTATGATGCAATATCCTACACGTACGTGTTCTGTTATCTCCTATAGGACTATAACTATAGTTATATATAACTATAACTATAACTATAACTATATATATAGTTTACGAGATATACGTTAACTATGACTAACTATAGTTCACGAGATTAATGCATTCCAATGCTATCTTATGGATGATGCATATATGAACTATAGTTATATACACTCATTGTTTACTTAGGTAGAATATCATGAATTGTTTCGTGCAGATATCAAATATAAGTAATTGTCTTTTAATAATAATTATAATAATATCAGATTTGGTTAAATATGTATTGATCAAACAAACGTGTTTCATATAATTAGTGAAAACTATATTTTATTCTCTACTCATACTTTGATAATATCTTAATTATGTTTATGTTCGTTTATTATATCCTTAACCATACATATGTTACCATTTTTAATTCTATATTATTATTTATGTATAAATATATATCGACCATTGTACATACATTTACCCAGTTAATACATAAAATATGAAAATAAATATGATTAAAGTAATGGTTTTTTACTTTAAACCCTCTTACAAAATACCATTTTCAAAATCAACAATATTAATAAATAATATTCTAATAACTGGACATAAACTATAGTTTAATCTAACTAATAATATCAAGACTATACAAAATAAAAATCCATATAAAAAACAAAATTAAAAATATACTCATTGATCAATAAATTATAAATAAATTATATTTATTTATATATATGTGAAAAATTGACACATATTAATGACATAATTAATAACCAGAATTAATGTATATATATATATATATATATTATTTTTATTTTCATTATAGTATTATGAAAACTCTATTTAAAACATAACGGATATAGATATATCAAGAAAAGAAGAAATAATAAACAAAGTAAATTAAAGAAAATAAAAATTATAAAGAAAAGAAAGAAAATCAAACCGTAAATAAGAAGAGAAAAGCAGTTCCAGTAAGGATCTGTACTATGGACAACAACAACAGTAAATATTTATATTACTTGTGAGGCCCTTTAGGTGAATACATTATATAATAAAATTATAAATTAACAGAAAAAAAAAATTCTTCTAATAATAATTATTATATAATTCTCCTAATAATAATAATTATTATTATTACAAAAAGGTAAAAATATGTTAATAAATCAGATTTTTAAATAAATTATTAAATTAATATAAATTATATTTCATTTTATTTATATAAATTTACTTAACTTTATACTTTCCAGTTATATATATATATATATATATATATATATATATATTTATTTATTTCATATGTAACTAGATATATTTATTATTGAATATTAAGTTTAATACTTGATTTTGAATTAAAATATTGTTCTTTGAACAATGTTATTATATTGATAGATTGGAATTCTATTAAGTTTAATACTTGATTTTGAATTAAAATATTGTTCTTTGAACAATGTTATTATATTGATAGATTGGAATTCTATTAGGTTAAATTGATTTTTACAATGTATATTATCAGTTCCACATAATTAAAAAATATGTAGGGGAAAGTAACTGAGAGTGGACAGTGCCCGAATACGGTCACTCTCGGTATCTCAGAAACCATAAAGCCTACAAAAAAATGTTTAATGAATAAAATATTCATAATTATATAAATAGTCTAAAAAAGTATTTTTTATTTTTTAATTATTCAAAATATTGCTGATATATCCAATCAACTGATTTTGTTATTACGTTTTTAAATTTATAAAAAAAAATGTTAGCTAAAAACCTTCTCAAGAATAAACAAATGTATCGATATAAAATATAACACCATGTTATTAAAAAATAAAGCATTCTAAAATTATATATATAATTTTTATATTTGTTATCAAATATTCATTTAAGTTATAAGCATATATCTAGAGGTCATATAAGTTCCTAATACGGACACTATAGATGTCTTAATACGGACACCAATTAACCAATCAGTGCGCAGCATATGAACTATTCTGATTTAATAAAAATCGTGTGCGTTATAATATTAATACCACCAATATAGCTAAATCTAACATTTGTATTATTTAGAATCTAAATTTTAGATACTTAAATTGTATTATTAATAAAAAAATAATAAAAATAAATAAATTATTAACTAATTAAATTAGAATAAATTGTTCATCAAATTAATTATAAATAATGTAAATGTAATTTGTCTTATTGATTTATCAATACTATATAATTTATCTTTTGGTATATATGGTGTCCGTATTATAACACAGGGTGTTTGTATTCAGACATGAGTACCGAATACGGACAGCCCCATTATCTATGGAATTAAAAGATTAAATAAAATTTTAAAATCACAATAATATCTATAATCATATAATATTAATATATTATAATTTGTGAATACAAATAATGAGTCATAAAATGTTAAGACCATTTATTGTTAAAGTGCCCGTATTAGGTCACTTTTCCCTACCATAAATATATTTCAAATACATCTAATAATAATAATATCCTACTTCTGATAATACTTGACTCTTTATATTAATGAAAGTTTATTACTCGAATACACCCGCTGGTATTTATTATAAACTTTTAACACTTCTAGTAACTATAGCTATATAGTAACTATAGTAACTATAGTTATGTTAGATAAATTCCTATATAGGGGAGAGTACTCGAATACCGACACCCTAACAATAAATAACAATAACTTTATAATTTTCAATTAAATATTTCCAAATTTTATTTATAAGTATTAAGTAGGTATAATAATATATAATAGCTATTTTAACATTTAATTTAGTTTGTTTAACTCTGAGATAACTTGGGTGTCGATATTACAAGCACTGCCTCGAATACCGACACCTTGTCACATAATATCGACACTCTAAATATATCGATATTTAGATATACCATATATTATTTAATATCCACTATCCAATCAGAATTAAATGCGCGTTACTTTTAGTTAACACACGCAATTCATACGTTTTTTTCCTATAATTAATTTTAGAAAATATTTAATATTTAATATTATATAATATAATATAATATAATATATATTATAAATATTAAGATGCGAATATTGTACGTACATAGGAGTTTTATATAGTTTCTAAAAGACTATTTAATTCCAAGTAGAATCAATTCAAAGTAGAATCAATTCAAAGTGTATGTGTATATTATTAGGTAGGTGTGTTATATATTAATATTATTATGTCTATTTTATTATCATAACGCATGCACATTACAAACAAATAACGCATATTTGTTAAAGGGTGTCGATATTACGTGCAATTATGGTGTCGGTATTATGAAAATGTATGTTGCTTAGGTAAACGTCAATAACTTTGTAACAAATTATAAAAAATACAAAATCTTTTCTGCACATTGTAAAATATAATTAGTTCTATACGATGTATTTAAAATATTTAAAATACATACATTTTCAAATGATTAAGAATCGATATTGTACTTCAAAAATTTCATAAATTTAGAGTTGTAACAAAAAATCAGTTTTTTATTTATAATTAAAAAAATATAAATATTAAAAAAAAAATTATACTTATATGAATTAAGTCGTGTTTTAATAAATTACGCTACAATTACGATTACGATATAGGATATAAATAAATAACGCAATATTAATCATAATTCGATGAATGGCGAAATGCAGCTCGGCCCAAAAATCCTTTAAGGGCGGGTGGGAGTGGGGGAGGGCGGGCGGGGTAGTCGTGTTTTTATCGTTATACTAACGTATTGGGTTGGGTTTTTGGTTGGGTTTGGGTTGAGCTATACAGTTCGTATACCCCGACGTTGTTATGGTTATATTCTCCTCGCCTATATAATAGGTCAGCTGTCGTATCCTCGATGCAGACACACGATCCGCCTATTGTTAGCCACACCAAATTGACAAGTCGCCTTAGCTGTATTCCGTTACCTAATTCATATATATATATTGGTTGGGTTTGGGTTTGGGTTTGGGTTTAAGTTTGAGTTTGGGTTTGGGTTTAAGTTTGGGTTTAAGTTTAAGTTTGAGTTTGGGTTTGGGTTTAAGTTTGGGTTTGGGTTTGGGTTTGGGTTTATGTTTAAGTTTAAGTTTGAGTTTAAGTTTGAGTTTGGGTTTGGGTTTGGGTTTATGTTTGGGTATAAGTTTGAGTTTGGATTTGGGTTTATGTTTGGGTTTAAGTTTAAGTTTGGGTTTATGTTTGAGTTTGGGTTTGTGTTTTTACTATAATATAGTACATTTTATTGGCCGGTATATTTAATACATAGGGGTAGGTTTGAAAATAGTGTATAACTCCGTAATTAAAATACGCATATCGTTACTTACCAATTTACTCTTCGTATTAATTATATCTACGTTATGCCTTCGAGTACTAATGATTTAGAGCTATATTCGCCATTTAATCTTACTTAGAATAGGTAAATTAGGTGGGAAAAATCGAAAAAAAATCCTTATTTCGCGCTCTAAACAATTGACTATATCTATATCGTTGATACTATTTATGTATGTGATTTCGTATGGAATATTATATATTCTACACAATCATGTAATTTCTATGATGAATTGAATCTCCCCAGAATTGATTGGGATGACGGATCTAGTATTATTACTCGGATTAAGAAATACTTTTACACATTTACTCAAACGCAGGCCCTAAAATTTATTATTAACTTTAATACGTGTGAATATAATAACCTTGATATATATCAATAATATAATAATATTATTCTTACATATAACATCAGAAAAATATCTTTAATGTAACTACTCGGTACAGTTTAATATGATTATAATATTAGGAATCATATTCATGTATTATTCATCCGAATTCAACAGCTAATATTTCTAATCATTATTCAGTAAACTTACCGAAGTTCAATTTAATTAAATCTGCCTTTTTTAGTATTACAATTTACTTAATCTCTATTGACTATTTATTAATCAGATACCTTAACTTAAACCTTAAAATGTATCTATTAAGTCATCTACATTTGTAATAAGCAAACAAAATTAAATTTAAAACCCTCTTAAATATATATAAATTTATCGATATTAAACATAATAATATGTTACTAAATATTAAGGCATTTATACATAAATGCTATATTTATTAACAAATATTACTTAAGTTATAAGCATATATCTAGAGGTCATATAAATCCTTAATATATTATTCCATATACGGATACCCTAAATGTAACATAACCCCTATAATCTCTCAGCGCACAGCGTATGAACTATTCTGATTTTCATAAAAATCGTGTGCGTTATAATATTAATACCACCAATATAGCTAAATCTAACATTATTATTATTTAGAATCTAAATTTTAGATACTTAAATTGTATTATTAATTAAAAAAATAATAAAAATAAATAAATTATTATCTAATTAAATTAGAATACATTTTTCATAAAATTAATTATAAATTATGTAATTGTAATTCATCAATAATATATAGTTTATCTAGTGGTATACAGGGTGTCCGTGTTATAACACAGGGTGTCCGTATTCGGATATGGATACCGAATATGGACACCCTCGTTATCTATGGAATTAAAAGATTAAATAAAATGTTAAAATCACAATAATATATATAATCATATACTATCAATATTTTGTAATTTTTGAATACAAATAATTAGTCATAAAAATACCATTTATAAAAAAGTGTCCGTATTAGGTTACTTTCCTCTGTGAAGTAAACCATGAGAAGGTACGGTATTTAACTACAATTAGATGTAAAGGGTACATTAGAATTTTATGGTCAAGCGTATCGAAAGCACTGGATATGTCCAGCATGACTATTTGACAGCAATTATTTGTATTAATTGTAGAAGTAATGACATCAATTACGTTTAGTAGTGCTGTTTCTGTGGAGAATCCTCGGCGAAAACAACTTTGCTAAGGAAGATGGAGATTATTGGCCTTTAAATAGAAGATTAGTTGTAGAGAGACAACTCTTTCCAAAATTGAACTCACCAAAGGTAGTTGAGAAATTTGGCGTTAATTGAGAAGTGATTCGGGATCGAGTGAATTTTGTTTAAGAATCGGAGTGATTATTGCTTGTTTAAAAATATAAGTGACTGTACCGGAATTTAGGGAATATGAGATTATGTTATAGATAGTTGGACATAGATACTCGGAATAAAGTTTAAAAATATATAGTGGAATAGGATTCGAGGGAGATATAGAAGTTGACGCATGTATATCCTATAGGAGTTTAGATATGAGAGATATATGTGGTGGAAGAAAAATACTTAAGAAAGTATATATAGGGGTATGATTGAAGGATAATTGGCAGTAAGGTTATGGTTCTTGATCTTTATTATGGTGGAGTCAATACTATTAGAAAATGTTTTTGAGAAGAGACATATTAATTGTAATAGAGACATGTTAGTTGTAGATAGTAGTAATACTGTTTTGGCGGGAGATAACAACTTATTATCCAATCTGAAAAGTCGTTGGTTATCAGAAGCAAGATCGTTTATAACCCGAGTATAATAGCTAGATTTGGCATATGAAATTAATAACTTATAGATCTTATGTTGATCAATGAATGAAGCTCTAGAATATGAAGATTGCAAGTATAGGTATATTATTTCAGATTTACGAAGTGGTTGTTTCAAGGATATGATGTAGGAAGTTAGGATTTATAGTAAAGTTAGTTTTGAATGAGATTAGGAAGTGATCGGAAAGTAGATCAAACCAAGAAATATTACTCACTATAAGTTCTGAATGGAGAGAACTGGATAATACAAGATCAATAATATTACCATTTATATGAGTTGGGAAATTTACATGTTGTGATAGGGATAATGAATTTGTTAAATGAGTAAACATAATATGTGGATTTGAGGTAGCATTAAAATGATAGTTGAAATCACCAAGGATAATAGGGTGGTATGTGGGTGAACTTATGAGATAAGTAGAAATATCGTTAAAATCACTTAGAAAGGAAGCGAATTCTGGTTTAGGCGGTCTATAAATGAGAGTAATAGATATAGATTTGTGTTTTTAAGTGAACGATATAGTTAGACTGTCAGAATATGAGAAGTTGTGGGATAGGGATATACATTGTAAAGGCAGAGAAGATTTTACGAGGAAGCCAACCATACCACCACGACCTGATAATCGTGGCGATAAGAGTAATGTATAACTACTTTTTTTAAATAGGTCAAATATGTTGGAAACATCTTGAGATATCCATGTTTCCGTTAATGCAATAATACTAAAATTGGACTTTTTAAGGAATGGTATACCTATATATTATAATAATATGGAGGCATTGGAATGAAGAGAATGAATATTGAATAGGGCAATGTGTTCAGATAGTCATTCATATTGAATTAGTGAATGTGAGTTATGAGAAGAAGGTGTAGATATATGACTAGATTTTAGTGAGTGAACAACTTGTGATTGCGGAACTACTAAATCAATAGATGGAGTTGATTTTACAGGAAAATAAGGGGAGTTGAATTTTCAGAAGGATTATTAAGTAGGGGTCTGAATTAGTATTAATGGAGAGATTATTAGATGAGGGAATGGAAAAATAAGTTTAAGGTAGGAATATTCCCAGTCAATAAGGATAGTTGAAGGTATGGTAATTGGAGGAAGAGACTATTCAATATAATTATATATAAGTCGTATTTCAAATTAATTTGTATATGTGTTAAATATAGGTTTATATGTATAGGGGTCAGTTTCAATATATATATATATATATATATATATATATATATATGTTATAAAGTCAAAGTTGTAGATAGGTATATCGATTAATGTAATATACATTTAAATGCATTTAGCATTACGTAACAGAAATCGATATATCTACATAAAACTTTAAACTAGATTGCGGTGTCTCGCTCTGTGTTAAATGCATATATTTCTATAGCCATAGCCATGTAAATGTTTATTTTTCTGGTATTTTATATTGTTATCGTCTGTAAAGTATATTTCGTTATTTGTCTATAGAATAAATTCCACTCGGTGAGATTGCCTCATTCTTCGGTTTGCATCTCATTGGGTAGGTACTATTATTATTATTATAATTATTATTATGTTATATTATTATTATGTTCAACAGGTCTTTGCTTTGATTAATAAACTGTATTAGAACATTCACATTATTACATACATATATATTATACAATTATGATAACTATATGCCAATCATTAATATGCAGGAAACTGTAGAATTATTTGCAGAATTTCAAATTTCATTTAAAATATTAGAACAACTGCCGGAGAGGAATAGTGAGTTGATGGGGATGATAAAGCATATAACGTATATACACAAATATATAGACGAATATATTGATGTACTATGTATCGCTACTACGCAAACTGATCAAACAGGTAATTTAGTTATCTAATTAATAATATTAGTTAAATATCTATATAAAATAAATATGCAATTATATTTTATTAGTCCATGGATAGTATACTATATATCTATATATGGTCAATTATTTATTTTATTTTTAGTTCACAATGTAATTAAATTTAAATAATATTACTAATAGGTATATATAAATAATGTTAACTGTTGTACAAATATTATCAATATCCTTCTTTCCTTAATCAAATATAGATTATAAAGTGTATAATTAAATATATAATATAATATTTCCTAAAATAGATGCGGGAATCATATATTTTATGATGGGAGTTTGCGAATTATTGAAAAATGAATTTACAATGAAAATAAAGACAAGGTTACTATATTTGATAGCTACATTTAATAATTACTTAATAACTATAGATTTAATATTATAGTTATTTTATGATTTTTCGTATGCTAATTCAAAAGTATAGTATACTCTATTATATATATAACTGCAGTAATTAATATAATATATTGGATTTTTCTAATTACAATTCTAACGTATATAAAGTATACAATTATAAAGTATACTTTATATAGTATTATCATATATGATATTAACTGTATAAAGTTTCTTATAAGATACATATTTATACTATTATATAATATACAATATGATTATATATACTCTAGTATACTATATATATATATATATATATATATATATATATATATATAACTTATATCAATATTTGAATTTTAATTGCAGGAAATAATGACTCCATGGATACATGGATATATGCATATATCAGAAAAGAGGATGATTATTATGTGTGTCGATAATTGTTTGGTTTTCGTTCAAAATAATTTATTTCGTATTTTATTAAGTGGTATTGTTAATTTTATTTGTTTCACGTAACATGTCCTACAAACATTAATTGTTTATGTAATTTTGTATCACGTTATTTATTTAAAAATGTATCTGTTAATAAACAATATTGTTACACCAAAATATGTGGTTTTTAGAAAATAAATTATCATTATAAATGTCGATTCCATATATAAATTAATAATATAGAATAGTAAGTTATTATAAACACTGATATAAATTTAAATAAAATATAGTATAACTTTGAATAAATTATGATATAACTTTATATAATATACATTTTAATAAATTATGGTATAACTTTAAATAAAATATAGTATAACTTTTAATAAATTATGGTATAACTTTATATAATATATGGTATAAATTTTAATAAATTATGGTATAACTTTATATCAAATATGGTATAACTTTTTATAAATTATGGTATAACTTTATATAATATATGGTATAAATTTTAATAAATGATGGTATAACTTTATATCAAATATGGTATAACTTTTTATAAAATATGGTATAACTTTATATAATATATGGTATAAACTATGGTATAACTTTATATCAAATATGGTATAACTTTTTATAAAATATGGTATAACTTTTTTGATTAGTTATACCGTAAATGGTATACCAGGGCGCCACGGGGTTATACCATTTTTTAATCAATGTTATACCATTTATTTCTAACAGTGTAGCAGATGCGTAAGGTTTATGATAAGGGAAAGGTGATGGGATATTAACGGTTATGACGGATGTGGGGAAAGTTTTATGCACCATAAGTTTGGGAATATGCAATTGTTCAAGTATAGGGGGTCGGATAGGTGGATTATTGAAACATATAGGAGAAGATATAACTGATGGAGAATAGTATATATTGGATGTATTTGATGAGGTTTTTAGGAGGAAAGAGGGACATGTAAATGTGAAATTGGGGGAAGAAAAAATGGCAAGGGCATATATGATGGAGGTGGACCATTGATATGAGTCCATAACTTAAATATAATTGATGCTGGGAAGAGGCATACATGGTGGTAGAAAGAGTTACATGAGGTACATGGTAGAGCAGAGCTAGAAGCAAGTTCTTTGCAATTATTACATGAAAATAACATAATAGATATACGGGCCATCTAATAGCTTGAGTAACGTTAGATATAATATAATAACAGGAAATATATAAGATATATAATATAGTAAACAATGAAGTTGACTCTTTGGTAAAGTGAAGAGTCCACGAATAGGTCATATTCTTCAGTATAGTAGGAACTCGTCGTGCAGGTTGACACTTCAGATACGGAACATTCTCTACGATATAGGAAAATATATAAATACTTGTCGTTAATGGGCAATGTCGGCATATGTTGTATATTCAGTACTATGGGAGATACGGTGAGATGACTTGAGGAATACTGATTGACTTTAACATTCCCCTATTATAATCGATGACAGCCGGGAAACGATGGTCCGATAGTGAGAGATTGAAGGCAGTATAACATAAGAAATAGTTGGTGGATCTGTAGTTTGCGATACTTTTCTGATCTGTATGAATGTAATCACAGCAGAAGACTATCTAAATGTAATTTAGTAGCTAACCTCAAATGAAGATTGGTATATCCGACTATCAAAAGCAAATTCCTAAGGGAGATCCACGGGAGAATATCAGTTATAGCTATATCTAGATATTATAATAAACTAATAATTTAAAAATTTGATAAACAATAAATAATGAATTTGATTTTTTAAATGTATTCAATTTTATATATATATATATATATATATATATATATATATATATATATATACTTTAGTTTATGTAATTAATACAATTATCAAAACGTGTATTGTATGTATTATTTATTGTATAGTTCAACATTGGTTTGGAAAATCTACCAAAGTTCACACTTCTTTGCGGGGTTCATTTTACTTCCTACTGGACAGTTATAAGCCTTGGCGAAATCTGGAGAATTAGCCATCATTCCTAGAATTCTGTTTAGTTAAATATAATTATTAAATCTTAATATATTTGTAGGCGACTTTTGCATATACTTATATATATATATATATATATATATATATATATATATTGTTATGTTTTATTCAGTTTTATTCAGTTTTACTTCATTTTACTTCATTTTTTTCTTCTTTTATACTAATACATCTATATTTTTGTTTAGTGTATTATTTTATAGTACTTATTATTTATTTTAGTTATTTATTTATAAATAATTAAATGTTGATTACATAATTTTATGGCAAGTTCAAACAATTTATATTATTTTTCTATTTTATTCATTGTATTGTATCTATGTAAACAGGAAGTCATCTAATATTTTATAATATTTTATTTATTTAGTTTTGTTTTGAACTTGCTTTAAAATTAAGGGTAATTGTCTCGATAAGCTTTAGCTTCTACAAAAACCCTGGTGCAAACCTAAATCTGATAATAATAATAATAATAATATATATATATATATATATTCACGGTTAGTGTATTATTAAGTGAATATAAATTGTATATAACATGAAAGTTATACTAATTATTCGAACAGCGTTTATTATTATAATCAGTAGTTACATTATAGATTAATTGTATTAACTTTGCCTTTGCCAACTTATCATTTATAAAGTTATATTTAGAAACAACTGAGATATGTAGAGACATACCTGTATCTGTTTGGACTGTGTGTATTTGTTAATGCATTTTTCCATGCCCTGTTAACATATATCTTTCTGCACCTAATCTGATTATTGTATACAATACTACTTATTAATTAATACAATTATAATTAGTTAAATAAATAATATAATTTAATATAATTTATAATTAATTAATAATATACATTTATAATTAATCTATAATTAACCTAATAAACTAACCTTATTTATCATTTAACTAAATTGAAACTTTCAAAACTATACTATATATATAAAGTAATTTTTTCAAACAAATGTTACTATTTGTATTGTATTGTCAAGGGCCTCTCACAGTTATTTATAACATATACAAGTCTATGACTTATAGAGGGGTCCATTTGTATCCGCTATTATTATATGTGTGATTCAATTTATAGATAGTATTATTATTATATATAATGTATATATATATGTATATATGTATACATATATATATATATATGTATATAATTATACCTGAGCGGTATGTAGAAAGAAAAGTTGATTGGGAGACATGTTTAATCCAGGAAGGGAATCTTCTTCATACCTATGGCTAGCAACATACATTCTATAGGCCTATCATATTGTAAGTATGATATATTATTATACATATATTAGCATGCTAATATGCATGTATATACAAATATATACATGGATGTACAAATATATATATATATATATATATATATATATATATATATATATATATATATATATATATATATGGTGTATAATACACCTATATAAATAATGAACAGAATGTGTAAAATAAAATATATACATATATATGTTTTACAATTATATACATTATTAATGATTTTTATAATCAATTATAGGAAAACGTTCAGTTTTATTTGTATTAATAACATATAGGGGAAAGTAACCTAATACGGAAACTTTAACAATAAATGATCTTAACATTTTATGACTCATTATTTGCGTTCAAAAATTAAAATATATTAATATTATATGATTATAGATATTATTGTGATTTAAAAATTGTATTTAATCTTTTAATTCCATAGATAACGGGGGTGTCCGTAATCGGTAGCTATATCCGATTACGGACACCCTAAATACAATTATATAAACTATATATTATTGATGAATCAATCAGACAAATTACAATTACATTATTTATAATTTATTTTATGAATAATTTATTCTACTTTAATTAGTTAATAATATATTTATTTTTATTATTTTTTAAATAAAATACAATTTAATTATTTAAATAATACAATTTTTAGATTTAGCTTTATTAGTGGTATTATTATTATAACGCACGCGATTTTTATGAAAATCTGAATAGTTCATACGCTGCTGATTGGTTATAGTTTGCCCGTATTACGATATCTAGAGTGTCCGTATTAGGGACTTATATGACCACTAGATATATGCTTATAACTTAATGAATATTTGATAAAAATATATAGAAATTATGTAAATAATGTTTAGAATGCTTTAGTTTTGTATAATATATTGTTATATTTTATATCGATATATTTGTATATTCTTGAGAAAGTTTTAAGTTGAATTTTTTTTCAGTAATTTAAAAACGTAATAAAAATCAGTTTATTTGATATATCAGCAATATTTATATTAATAAAAAAATAAAAAAATACTTTTTTAGAAAATGTATATAATTATAAATATTGTATCCATTAAACATTTTCATGTAGGATTTATTGTTTCTGATATACCAAGCGTATCCGTATTCGGACACTGTCCGTATTCGGTTACTTTCCCCTATATAGTTTATTTGTTAATCACTATACATTCATTATTTAATATAGATAATCAAATATATAAATTAATATATATAATATATAAATATAATATAGTATATTAATATATATATATTAAATTACATTTATTTAATTAGATATTATATATATATATATATATATATATTTGTATAACAAATTTGTATTACAAATACCATTTATAAATTATTGAAAATTCATATCTAATTTAATACTTACTAGTCAGTAATCATTTGTATTTGCCTATTATCTAGTATTACCTAATAATAACTAACTTTAAAGCTTTCTTTTAGTCCAGCATTATCAGCGATATTCCCGTTTAACGTTATATTTCCGTTGACCTATATTTAAATACGATGTTTTATATTAAAACATTTTATTTATTAACATTTTATTACCTATATTTATTAACAATGGTGTATTGATATTACCGGAATGATGTTATATTTAATTTGTATATATTAACTTTTAGTAAATAATGTGTAGGACCCACACACATCAATATGATATAAAAATACCGATATCGTAAATATATTGAGAAACAATGAAATATTGCTGAATTTTATTAATAGTAGTATTTTTATTATTGTAAAACTATAGACCTATACATATAAACATATATTTCCTATATTGTTCACATAAATTATAGATACTAATTAGAATACATATTCACATCATTAACATATCGATAATTACATTATTTCATTAACTTTATATTAGTATCATAACGCTTGCAATTTATACTTATTTTTCTATAGTACGTATACGTATAAAGTTGACACTTGCACTACTACATTAAATAACAATAATATAACGAGATTCATAATAATATAAATTGATTATTATTGATAATATACTAACATGTATACCTACTTCCGGAACAATGAATTCGCTGTATTGTTTGATAAAACATTGAGCGCGCTTTTCGAATTCTTTAATAACATTCGGTGACCACCAACCAGTTTTTCCATCTTTATCATATTGGCGACCTAATCATATATATATATATATGTATATATGATCATATATACTATTATAATAGTATAATGTTTATAATAAAAACATGTAGTTATGAATGGCTGTATATATTACATTAATATGTGTATTCTTGTGATTAACATAATAAAATATTACATAATTGTTAAATAATTATGAAAGTTTAATATATATATATATATATATATATATATATATACATATATACGTTTATATAGTATACAGACGTACTACTTTTAGCTGTATACAGCTGTGACCTAGGTCATTCATGATTTTATAATATTTGTATAATTATACATTCTTATTAATAAGAGTTATTTTTATTATTCATATATATATATACACTACATTGACTTATTTAAGGATTTATTCTAATTCAACATGTATACATACCATTATTATCGAAACCATGAGTAATTTCATGACCAATGCTAGTACCTATAGCAGCGTAATTTAAATATCTAAAATATATGTGGTTATTAATTATATTATTAATAAAAGCATTGATTAAAGTTAAATATATATATATATATATATATATATATATATATATATATATATATATATATATATATATATATATATATATATATATATATATATATATATATATATATATATGTTATTTTATGATAGCATAAATTGTATTATTAATACATTTCAATTATATTTTTAACTTAATACAAATGTAAATCATTTCCCAGATAACGATGTTAATATTGATATTTCATCGAGTGATTCTAAGATGAAACAGAAAATAAAGGAACATTACTGAACTCTATCCAAAAAAAAACAGAAAGCAACTATAGCTATAAAATTGAGAATAAAATCCAATTTAATATTGTTATAGATATAGTAAGCATAAGTCAGAGTGTAGGTTCAATTTCAAAGACTATTTCAATTATGAAATTATTTACAAGTAATGCATTAATCTGATGTTTATCTGTTTTATAAGTGAATTAATATGTTCAATGTATTTTCGCGTCCTATATTATATATAATTTAACAACATTGAAGCATATTTTAAAAGATTGTTGGGCATTTTCTTTAGCAATGGATATGTCAAAATACATGTCATATGCATATCTTGATATGAGAATATGAGTTATAACTTATAACGCATTTAACAAATATTCGATATAGTTATATTAAGTGGATTACAGTATAATGTGATTTTGTGATTTTAATGGTGTACACTAGGGATGTAAATGATGCTCAAATCTAAAGCATGATGCAGTCTCAGTCTCGGTTACCCAAAGCATCGATGTAGTCTCAGTATCGGTCACCTAAAGCATGATGCAGTCTCAGTCTAGGTTACCCAAAGCTTCGATGCAGTCTCAGTCTCGGTTACCCAAAGCATCGATGCAGTCTCAGTCTCAATACCTAAAGCATCGATTCAGTCTCAATGTAAATAACAATAGCATCGTTTAAGCCTCAGAATGGGTTACCTAAAGCATCGATGCCGTCTCAGTCTCTATAAAATGCATTGCTATTAACTCATGCTTATTAAAGGCATCATTCAAGTGTTACTCTCAGTTTTCATAAGCTCAATATAGTTTCAGTGTCAGTTACCAGAATCATTGTTTTTTATATCAAACGAAAATAATGTCATTACAAACTATAGACAAGTATCATAAATAACTACAAGGAGTGTTAATTGATAAGAATCTTAATATGTTCATAAACACAAAAAGTCAAATTAGCCAACTATAAATTGCATACTATTAGAATTATAAGAACAAATATAAATTGTAATAATGTAAATTGCTAAATCAAATCTTTATTGGACAAGTTACAATTTGTAACATACTTTTAATTAATTTACCTCCTCATCAGTTAATGCCATTAAATAAAATGATTCGATCGTCTTTACCATAATATATAAATTAACACCGAGATCAATAGACGATCAGAATAACTAAACTGAAGCGACAACAACACTTACTATCAATTAATTTCCATATTATTTATAAATTACTGGTAACTACACATTTTGCATATCATCACAAGACACCAACATACCTCGCGAAATTAATAAAGCCATATTCAAGTCTGAGAGTACAGAGAATTATTTTATAAATTTTTAAAATATTCGTATACTAAACGAACATTTGAGTATATTATAAACAAAATAGCCGCCTATCGATACATATAATTAATATTATGTCACATGCAATAGGAAACATTAATAACAATATGGATAAATATATAAAAATTATATTTAAAATGTAACTTCCAAAAAGCATCATTTCGGCTCGATTATGTTTTGTAAGAGTCTCATTTCGGCTTGGGATGGTTTGACTAGAGTCTCGGCTCGTTTGACTAAAGTCTCGGCTCGGCTTGGGCTCGTTTAGCTAAAGTCTCGGTTCGGCTTGGGCTCGTTTGGCTAGAGTCTCGGCTCGGCATGGGCTCGTTTTTGTTCCGAAAATGAAAGTCTCGGCTCGGCATCAAAAACCAATAGTCTCGGCTCGGCATCAAAAGCTCGGCATCATTTACATCCCTAGTGTACACCATTAAAATCGCACCATTCAATGTATAGAGATGGTAACTACAAGCTCTACAAACAAAAATCTATTCAATGAATTATATTGATATGTTATGTGATATACAAAGGAAATATAAAGGTATAACAATTTGTAGCCATATTTTAATATTTCAATAGAATTGAAACATTAAATAGACATCAGAATACATTATTTTTTTTGTATAATATTCTATAGAAAATATTCATTCTAAAATTAATTCGAAAATATTCATTACCTTTAACCGGAAATTTTTGGTGTGAACGAACCATAAGGTTAGTTTTTAATATATATTATAATATGATTACTATATTATTATTTTTCGGATATATGTTATTTATATATAGCAAACAAAATTAGTAAGATAACTAGAATAGTTTTATATATTAAATACGTGTAAATAATAATATGTTTGATATAGAATTTTAAATTTCACTAATTAAAAATCAATATTAAAAGTATAATTCATACATATACAATGTATACACTCTATCCAATATATTATATAATCAATAGAACAAAGCAATATTTGTATTTTATCTAGACAAAACATATATATATATAATAATAATAATATCATAATTTAGGCATGACTATGGTAAATGAAGAATCGCGTTGCTTATAAGAATATATATTAAGAATATATTCGTTAACCCGTTTCACTTTCTTAAAGAACATATATGAGGAGAAAAGTATAGTAAAAGAAAAATTAAAATAAATATATTATAATAAAATTTTAAGATTTAAAGTTAGTATAAGTTATATATAAAATAACAAAATCATCAATACAAATTTAATTAATTAGTTTTCTATTATAATAATACATTTATAAAAATATCATAAATATTAAATTTTTAAATTTATATCCAGAATAGCCAACAATAATTGAAAATAATGAGGATAGATGGTGTATATATATATACTAATTTATTGATTATATATTTACATAAAATTCTATTGGCTTAGTATTATATATTTATTTGTTAAATATGTATCATAACATTTTATTTTTTTAATGATATTTCAAAAAGATTTAATTTGTTTTGATATACTATATAATAATTAAATAAAATATACTACATTAATTAAAATCCATTATAATTTTTGTTGTAGTTTGTAACATATTTTACTATGAAGTATACGCTTGAACTATGGAATTATGTATATATGTCAATTATATAGTATGTGTTGTTCAATGTTATGTTATGTGTATAGACATCTATAATTATTTAGCTATTAAATAGATTAGTTAATTGTAAATAGTTATTAAATATTGTTAAACTACAAATATGTGTATGTATATATTATATATTATATGTACACTTAATATTATTCATTATTATTATAATATATATATATGAAATTGTTGCAAATAATACGTGATCCAACAACAAATATATTGAATTATATAGAAAATGCATTTAATTATGATTATATTTTGATATGCAATATAGGGGAAAGTCTCCGATTACCGACCCCTAAATGATTATTTGTAATAACTTATTCAATATTAAATATATTTATTTGAAATTTTGTAAATAGGGTAATATTATGGCAATGCATAATGTGGCTATTTAAAATTGTTGATATAATTATATTTACAAGAATAAACAGGGGGTCGGTAATCGGATACATGTGCCTAATACCGACCCCCTTCCCCTATTACCGACCCCCTAAAATAATCGTGGTATAACTAATTTTAGTATTTTAATATCCAATCAACATAGTAGATATTCATAAATATAATTAATTATAACATACAGTGCACGCAATTATTTTTTATTGAATTTATGTTTTAGTAGTAATATTAAATTTAAATTTAAACTATATATTAATTATATTAACATAGTGTATATTATTATTTAATATTTAGTTATTAATCAGCATGTATATAATCGAATGGAATCATGAATCCTTAATGTATATCAATAATACACAAACAACTTATGACATATTTTAAAGTAAAATACTGATCTATTTTGATTTGATATTATAAATCAAATGGGGGCCGGTATTAGGGTAATTTAAGGGGTCGGTATTATGAAAATCATATGGGTTGCTATAATTAATATATTTTGGTTAATAGTTATTCAAATTGAATTATTTTTATAATAGTCATAAACATTTTATTGATCTACAATAATATGTGCAGTATTACGTTTTCTTTTAATTAATAAAGTATTTACAATGTTTTAAAAAAAGTTATTATTCAAATATTTAAAAAGTATAACAGAATATTACATTTTATCAAATAACAATTGTAGGATTGAATATTTTGTAAAACAATATACTTATTCATATTTATCATTAACTTGCTAACAGTTCATATATATATATATATACTTTGTTGATCTCTCTTATAGTTACTGAGATACGAAAGGGGGTCGGTATTAGGAGGGGTAAGTAATCGGAGACTTTCCCATATATATATATATAGTTTTATTCATTATATTCCTATATGGTTATAACCATATAACCCTATAGGCCCATATAAAACAAAGAATAACAAATATTAATGAACAAACCCGGGATACCTAGCATTATAGAAAGGAACTTGAAGATTGGCGGCTGGGAATGATATCCTATTCTTAAGAACATCGTAGAATGATTTCACCCTCGTTATGTCTATGTTCCATCTAATATGTTAGATACGTTTTGAAATATTAGCATAGGATAAGTTAACGATACAGAATATACTTTTTTATTTAAGGTATTATCTATCACTGATAACATTCTGAAAATTTTTATAAAATACTTCAATAAATAATATTTGGTATTCATAAAATTATATTATAATATTTTATGAAAAATAATAATACGAGAACGCGAATAAAAATATGTAATATTTATAGAATAGTAATACACACACATACACATACACATACACATACACATACATACACACATATATGTATATATATATATATATATATATATATATAATACATATTTAAAATTTAATAATTTTACTTAATTGTAGATTTATTTATGTATAAATTATTAATTATGTATACATATATTTAATAATATTGCTAACATGTCATTAATATTATGATAGATACGATTTTATTAATGAATGAAATATTTAACTTTCCCTTGTCTATAAATATTTACATATAGTATATTTATATGTTATATGGTTATGGCATAGTTAAATTAGTATCCTAATGCTATGTATACATAATGTTATTTAACAATTCATTTCTACTGCCAAATGTGTCCATATCGTCGATCACTTTTGTGTCCATCTTTTGAAGGTTTTTAATGTACCTGTTCTCCCAGAAAGAGTAAATATTCGCAACATATTCTCCTTCGTGTACCTCCAACTAAACACGTGGCTTAACATTATAAGTAGGCGATAATATACGATTAGTCTAGGTAGAATATTGTCATATTACGTCTCGAGTTAAACGCATTAAATAATATATTATCATTCATCAGTGATACATATGTAAGGATAATAATAGCATTTTAAGAATACCTACATATATTTATATTAATTACATATTTTTATGATAGCTTTCTTATGATTATTTGTTTATTATTAGTTGACTAAATTATATGAATATATAAAATATTACCTTTGAGTAAAGCTTATCTAGGTGCACGTCATTCATAAGCACTTTTGGGTATCCAATACGATACCTCATGGCTATAACCTAATATAATATAATTATATTATATAATGTAATACAATAGAAGATAAATATGTATAGATTGGATGATAAATATATAATGATATATATATATAGGGAGAAAACTGGGTAGATAATTTATATATTGCCATCATGTATAATATAAACTTTATCTACTGTGCCTTTTCTAGATGTTGAATCCATCCAGTTTTTATTTTCAACCATATTTATGAATTCTATTCTAACGTTGTCGAACATGATTATTACCTGGGTGTATGACGATTAATATTATATGAAGTATATTTCATAATTAGGTAATTAGGTTATATTTCATAATTAACTATACCCATATATGGGTATATAATATATACTATATATACTATAGTATATATATATATATATATATATATATATATACGTATATATACATATTTATTTACTATATATAATAATGAATACTATAGTATTCACATTAATATGTTACCTAATATAAATGTATATTATTATATAATAGATTTTTATTTTATAAGAAATATTGTAATGTAAATGTGAATAAAGGGTATTTTTAATATGTTATTTGTATTTAACTAAATATATCATAGAAAGAATAATATATATATATATATATATATATATATATTATGAAATATTATTGACATCGAAATATCATATGACATCGACAGTATAATGGTGGTATATTATAATATTTACACATGATATATAACATAGATAACTATCGGATAACTGAGGAGAAATTATAACTATGAAATTATTCGTTATTTGCCTATACATATTTGGTGTGTTCTCCCCTTAATAATATAAACATTAATAATGAACAATATTAGTATACGTATACATAATATAAAATTATGAAAAATAAATATGTAATACTATTTAATACTACAATATATATATATATATATATATATATATATATATATATATATATATATATATATATATATATATATATATATATATATATATATATTATAGTATATTTAATTCGTATCAGTTATTAAATTATTTTATTTTAAATATATTAGTATTATATATATATATATATATATATATATATATATATATATATATATATATATATATATATATATATGTATATATTATAGTATATTTAATTCGTATCAGTTATTAAATTATTTTATTTTAAATATATTAGTAATATATATATATATATAAAGTTGAATAGGTTAACTAACATCATTCCTTACGTTAATGTAAGCATTATGGAAATATTTATCCACAAACATACGACTGATAGCCCTTTTAAATGAATAAGATACACGGTATTCACAGACTTGTTTACGAGGGGTATGTTTGAGCTTGAAACCTATGAATTTCTCATATAATTCACGGTATTGATTTCCCAAATAGTCGACGCTTTTGTAGACCAAATTGAACAGTTGATAATTCACCAAAGTACTATTAAATTGTATACTATTAAAATTACCTTAATATTTCGTAAATCGAGTTATATTTATATATATATCTATATTATACGTATTTATATTCGTAAAATTAAATGATAATATTACTAATATTGTTCATATTGTTTACACTATAGTGTATACATCACATATACTACGATGGCCTGCTGGTTCATTATAATTATTTAACCTAATTTAAAATCAATGTGTGTTTCTTATATTAATTATATTAATTATATTAGTTCGAGGTTAACACAACATGTGTTATATATATTGTACAGTTAGGCATTACAATATGGCTATATTTGCAAACTATTACAATTTGTGAAATTGATATTTTTTATTTCTATAATATTCATATTAATATATAATTTTTGTAAATCTTGAAATACCAAATGTGAAATAAAAAATCCTCGCCGTTATTCCAAATCGCAAGTTCTATCAATGAATGATAATACTTATTAGCATGTACGCATGCACCTAGTAGATACTATAGTATATAGGTATACCTATAATACATATATGTATTATCATAATACCATATATTAGCCTCTTGGTCATAACAATAATACTATTATATACAAAATGTATATTAAACATATTTAGGTTATTTAACTTGTGAATACATAAATAATATTCTAAAATAGAGTCACTTTAAATCGCTACTTTTAATAACACGCCAATAACTACCGCTTAGGTGTGGCTTCGAGAAGATTCATAAGATCTTCAAAGTATTTGAATTGACCGTAATATATAACAATGGTATCATCAGTAACATCAGGTTTACCGACTCTTCTTAATTGTTTGTTGAAATATTCATTCCACCTAAATTTCTACAATAATATTCAAAAATATATACATTAATATATATATATATATATATATATATAATATGTGTGTGTGTTTATGTACAAACATCAGTTACATGAGTTTTCCATGATTTCAATGTGTATTCACGGTAATGGCTAGGACCGTAATATGTTGATTTTATCTGTAAACGGTATCGGTATCTAGGTTGTGTAATATATTATATATATATATTATATAAAGGTTGCACAGTATTTATAAATTCCATTTCGTATTATTAGATATATCGGCCAACGTGTATCTACGTAACTCGATGATTAACAATCTATATATATATATATATATATATTTATATATATAACATTAAAGCTTAGATACCGCTGAGAGTTTCTTTTCGAAGGCGATCATATCTTTAGCATCTCGTCTAGCTGTTGTCTCGTCTCCTTTCATCGCTACCGCCAAGTCTACGATGAACTGTTCGTATCTCTTCATGGTACTTGCTGTTTTGTATTCGAAGTTGGCAATGTTCATTCTGACTATATCGACCTGTACCGCGGTAGGATATACAGAGAGTTGTTATTGTTTATATCGTATACGTATTCACAATGTATTAATGCCTCACCCATATACATTTTTAATATACAAATACTAATTAAACATATAATAAAGAAGAATAATAATCTATATGACAAATTATACGTGAATTAATAAGGACAGCACATAGGGGACGAGTAATATGTTTACGGATATATCTGATTCTAAATACATTATAATTAGCAGCTTTAGAAATGTTAGCAATATGGAAAAAAATATATATTATAGTCGAAAATGACAAAAAATTAAGACTGACTTGGAAGATGAAATAGAAATATTGTCAAGGTAAAATGAAGGGGATGGTGGGGAGTTCGTAGGCATATCGAGGAGGAAAGTTGTTGAGGTATTTAGTAGAATAATATTGTAGATAAGCCAGTATTTAATAGAGGAGCACACGCAATTATTAGAGAATTATCTGGATCGGGTGTAGATAGGAAGGAGTAGAGTTGGATATTGTCAGCATATATATGATAGAAAACTTCAGGAAATTGGGATATAATATACCTTATAGGTGTTATATATGGAGAATATAAATGGACCTAGGACAGAACCTTGTGGGACATCATAAAGTAGAGGGCATGGTCATAAGAGAAATAATAGAATTTAACAGAGGATATATGATTTAAGGTATTTGAGGGTACTACCATTAATATTATTATATACCAATCATCTCAAGTCGATAGGTAAGTATAGCGTGGCGAAGAGAGTCAAATTCACAAGAGATCAATAATAACCATTTACCATATGCATTTAACAGCATAACGAGGAGAAAACTGGCATATATATTGTTCAATATTTGAAGGAGGGCGGTCTCAGTTGACTTTTACAAATGCGATTTACATGATATATCATGGGAGGAGTTTAGTGAAATAAAACATATTTATTTGATGGAAAACTATTCTTTTAAGAATTTTACTAATATTTTACTATATATATATATATATATATATATATATTAATATATTAATATATATTATAGAATTCATTTAAATAAAATAATAAAAATATAAATATTAAAAATAATGACGAGAATAAAATAATATACGAAAAATATACAAAAATAATTTATGAAAATATGCGAAGATGGCAAATATGACATCAGAATATTTAGATTAATTATGAAAATATGTTCATAATTAATCAAACATATGTTTTAAAAATAGTTGCACTTTGTATTATTCTCAACTAATTTTAATGTATTACATCTTTGAATATACTATAGAATGGGTGCTATTCTAACGAGAATTCTGTAAGTGCGTCTTTTGTAATCAGGCCTGATGACTTGTCTGAATAGTGTATTAACGTCCATAGCTCTTAATTTGATTGACAGATCTAATACATCCACTTTACCTTCGTTCCAATTCCTAGTAATCATTGGAAAACCTGAAAAAAAGTAATATATTTATCGTCTGGATATTTTATATATTTCACCAATATCGATTATTAATATTAATATATATTTGATAATTAATACATTTTCATACCTTATAAAAAATGTAAAATATTCGCAATTTAATATTATCAAATATCTAATTTATAATATATATTTGTTTAGTGCTCTAATACTAATATATTGTGGAAATTAACTTCACAGGCTTTATTACATTATATATATATATATATATATATATATATATATATATATATATATATATATATATGTATATGTGTGTAATAAATATTATATATATATATACTATATGGTTTAATACCTATAATTAAACTGTATAATATGAACTATATATAGTTCTATAGATTCGAATATTTACATATATAAGATAGATTCAGATATTTACAAACTAAACTAGAAATTATACTACCTACATGATATAAATTCATTAAAATATGAACGAATAAACATATGAAATAATTAAATAAAATAAAATAAATATATTATATAATAGTTATTTAGACAATACAATTAAATAAATAAATAAATAAAAAGGAAATAATAAGTATTTAAATAATATGTAAATTATTAGTGTAATTATAATTAAGTATAATTGTAAATTCCCAATTATATATTCTCAACATATATACATACCAACACACTTATATACGTACACAAATATACACGCATTAATACATGTATATATATATATATATATATATACATATATATATATATATATATATATATATATATATATATATATATATATACATATATATATATATATATATATATATATATATATATATATATATATATATATTGATATTGTTATTTTTATTTGGTGGAGTCTTTTCATCTCATCCTGGATCTTAGATGAAGTGTTTACTTATAACAATATATAGCTATAATGTCCCTTCGAAGCCGCTCACATTGTAAGGCATCCATGTTTTTAACGAGAGCCGGTCATTTATGTATACACAATTATATAAGATCACTTCAAAATAATATTTTAAGACCCATTTTATAAAATTAAGTAATGGTCTGGACGAGGGTCGAACCCGTGTCCTACTGCTTGTGTGTCTGACGCCTTAGCCACTGAACCACACATGCAGTTATATATATATATATATATATATATACATATATATATATATATATATGTAAGAATATACTTAAGATATAACGTATGAACTGAACCTCCGAGAGGTTTCATTTTGTCGACTAAATTACGTGGTCCCGCCGTTTTAATTGCAGCCTCGTCCATACAAGATTTGTAGAATGAGTGAACTTTTGTGAAGGATTTAGGACCCCCCGAGGCGGGTTTGGTGTTTTCGCTAATCAAATCTGTAACAATAGTATTATTAAGATATTATTTAGTAGGCTAGTATATATTAGTGTAGGTCTGCCTACAGCCTAAATGTATTACCTAATTGTAAAATCGATATATATATTGAACATTATATGATAATATTATAATATTATAATATTTTACTTACGCCTTTAAAATATTATCTCATAAAATTTAAAATTCATAGAGTGATTACTGTTTTGTTAAGTGACCAATATTAGTTGACCAAAACCCCATCAGTGATGATCACGATCGTCGATCTTTTGTAAAAGGCTTGATCTTGATCGTGATCGTGATTGCAAAATGATCAGCTCCAAATAAAGGATCGCCTATATTATAATTAGGATCGACGGCAAAAAGACCACTATCGTTATAGAGAATGATAGCTGATCATCAATAAATATATAGAGTAATAAATAAATAAACGTAAATTAATTATAATTAAATACTATTTTATAATTTTTAATTAATTCGTATAAAAAACTTCAACCAACCAACTGGAAACATCGTCGACTTAATAATAACTCACATCATAGACACCTCCATCACATACATTACGGTTAACCGACTCATAACCGACCATCATATAGTTACTTTTTCAATAAACTCTCCTAAACACAAACGACAACCTATAACCAAAGATTTTGCGAAGCAAAGATATAACACTCCCTATGCATGCAACGTAATTTACTAATAGACCCAACCGCTGCTAGCAGTAGTATCGAAATCACTGAAATAGATTTAGGTTCGGCTCTGTTTGCATACAACAATGTTTTCATTGCTCTATTAAATTACATGCAATATAAATTAGCTTTTACTCACTAAATATATACTTATAGCATTTAAAACATACATATCATATTTGTTTGTTATATATTAGTAATGAACACTTAGTTTTCATCATATAAATATTAATTTAAAGCATATTATTTAACATTTTAAAAGTGTATAGTTAAATACGAATTTACATTATAAACAACGCATAGTTCCTAAAAGTAACCCGCTATAGGTGGCACCAGGGTATTTTGTATACAAATTCGAATTACACGATTTCGCGTAAGTGTTATATCTTTCCTTCGGAAAATCTTTGCTATAACCATACATTACAAACAAATAAAAAGCATAAACATCACTAACTTCATTAATGACCTCAACAAACTACTATAGTAGTATATATATATATATATATATATATATTTCTATGACCCCATTGACATTACAAATTTCGATATGCTCATTACAAAAACAATGGACACAAATTCACATTTGATCACCAAAACAATCACTAAACGAAACAATACAAAATGGTTCAGCCCCCAACTTTACACAACTAAACGCAAGCTGAGAGCTGCAGGAAAAATATGGAGAAAATCTAAAAGGAATGACGACCTGCTTCTTTTTAAACAGCAATCTATAATATATATATATATACGTATGATCATAAATGCTAAACAAGCTATTATATTTACACGAGTAAGACTGATTGAAATAATACTAAGAAACTCTTTGATATATCCTACTCTTTACTTCTCCTTGCTATATCATGGTGTATACACCCGCATTCTCCCAGATATGCCATCAAAGCTTATATACTTCGATACCTACTTCAATAATAAACTAACTAACATAATCTATTCCATTCCATCTTTAACCCTACCACCTATAACAATCTCCATATGTAAATTTAATATTTTTAATACCCCAACCTTGACAACTATTAAAAAAATTCGACAAACAAAGTCTATCGAGATTCCAAGATGAACACTACCCAAGTACCCGTGTAACATAATGTGCTTTACTTTTATTAACCATGAAATCTTGTATTATTATAGGTACACTATTATATATCTACAATATTTTGTATAATAGTTAATGAATATATGGTGGGTGTAGGTGATATGCTGGTAGATGCAAATACACTACTACACAACATCGAAGATACGGCAAAATATATTGGCTTACATATGTATAAACTCAGAAAAGACGGAATAAATCATAAATCACGAAAACCAGATAATCATGAATAGCCTATCAGGCCATTATGTAAAACGCGTAGAGGAATTCAAATATCTAGGTAGTTATATTGGTTCAACTCAAAATGACGTAAGCGTAAGAATCAGGAGTGCGTGGGAAGCTTTGAACATCCTGAACAGTATCTGGAAATCTAACCTATCAAGTAAACTCAAAATAAACCTCTTTAGAGCTAGAGTTGAGACTGTTCTTGTATATGGATCTATCACTTGGACTCTAACTTCTAAATTAGATCAATACGTTGATGTAGTCTATAAACGTATGATGCGAGCTACGCTAAATAAGTCCACGTAACGAATAAGGAGTTGTAGGCAGAATTCCAAGAATAACAGATACAATACGCGAACAACGACTGAGGTTCTCAGGTCACTGCTGGATAAACAGAAGCGAAGTAGTGAGCGAAAGAATACTTTGGAACCCATTACACGAACGAATCTCTCGAGGACGGCCTATGAAAACAAACTTAAATAACTAAGAGATGACACGATACATCGCCCTATATAGTTCCTCATTAGTACATAAGTGCACTAACGAGGAACTAGCGATAGCGATGAGTCAGACGTGTAATGAACTGACGAGCAAGTTGGCGATGTAAGTTAAGTGACCCAGTACAATGTATTCAATGTAACCCATTCAATAATCTTACATACGATAAAGTACATATAGGTACTATATATATATGGTTATAATACTGGTAAAACCTATAGGTTATACCAGTATTGTAATATTAGAATTTGGATACTATAATAATATTATTTTTATAAGATATTGATCGTTTTATCCCTTGAGGTTTAGCTTCTTTGGACTAGATTAAAGTAAGTAGATTAACCAACTTAGAGTAGATGTATCGAATATATTGAGCTTATCATGACAAGTAGACTCACAGATTGGCTAGCAGGATCAATGTTCGATACCTGTCATACTGAACTTCAAATACATTGCACTGTTTTATATATATATATATATATATATATATATTCATTTATATTTCCTTTGTTCTACCTTTTATTGTTACGAAAATAATTAAAATAAATCCATATCGGTAACTAATAAAATGGTATATCTTTTATTGTCATATCTTATACCGTACTATTTATTATTTTTGTAACATGGTTTTTAACATTAATTAAAATGATATAACTAATATTTTCATATTGTATGCCGTATAATTTAAGATTTTATACAATATAACTAAATATGTATATGTCATATATACTATAGTATAACTTATATAGTTTCTAGATATAATAAGTAATATTTGTATACTATGATAACACAATAATAGGTAAAATGTTATATTATGAAATATAATTCTATTCTAATTCTATTTATAATGAAATAAATACTAATAATACTATTAGTAATTATATCAAATTAATAATAATCTGTTATATATGACTACGTAGCACTACTATAGTATAGCGATTAGATTGCTGTATACAACGCATAAGGTATGGCTACGATTCCCTTTGGAGGCATATTTGTATTGTATATATGTATATTTATTATATTATTTTATATATATTATAATATATCATTTTTTTTAATATAAATAATAATAATATTACTATTTACTAGAAATTATTGTGAAGCCTTTCAAGAGGAAAATAATATTAATTATATAAACTATAAAACGAAACATAAAATAAATAAAAATCTATTAAATATTAATATTATTATTTAATATTGTATTATCATATCTATTAAACATATTATATATTATGATATATATTGAACTAGAAATTAGTTTGAAGGCCTTTATATTTTATATAAATATATATATACGTATATTATATATATATAATTATATATACTTATATATAATATATTCTATAGAATAATTATAATTATTATATATTATAACAATACAACTATGGAGATTTGTGAAACCTAACGTTCCATAGTTGTATTATAATATTATATATATATATATATATATATTATAGCACTATATAGGACATATATTTCATTAGGACATATTTTAATATTTAATTTTAATATATGATCCTATGTATTTTAATTTTTTTTAAATGTATCCTTATTTGTAGACATAAATAACGTAAATTGTCCTAGTATATATCAATATTTGTCAATGAATATTTTTCAAAGCTACCCGAATGTCCTACACAAATAAATATAGCTAACAATTCCCTAAACAACCGATCCTCTATTTATCCTAGGCTATTTTTTTTGCTGGGATAGGTTATTAATTCGTGTCCAGAGAAACCCGATTTACAGAGAATTATCCAGAGATTTTCTCTGGATAATGATAGAACATATTTGATTACCATAGCAACCGGCACCTGCGGGTATACCATATTATACTAACCGGACACCTGCTCATCGACTAGATCGAGTAGCTGATCGTATGTACTGTAACTCCAGGAGGTGTATTTAGCCGGAACCACTTGATTGTTTGCCCAGTTACCGCAAGCGAATTCGTAGAAGTTATCGCAAGGGACCATGCTTTTGTTCAGAGATTGTATCAGATTTGATGCTTCGATTGTATAGAAATATATATATATATATATATATATATATACAGAACAATTATCGAAAGTAACCCTACTGGATTGCCATAGTAAACTAAATATAATAAATTATATTAATAAATATATTAATTATATTAATTTTATAACCGATTATAAGATTATAAGAAAATTATTCAGAAAATATTCAAATAGAATATATTGTTTATTTTTGAAATAATTGAAATACATAAACAAGATACAATAAGACATATATCATTAAATTTAGACTAAATATATATATATATATATATATATTACAAATATTCCTACTTATTTTTATTACACTACAAGAGATAAACAATGAGAATGACATATAAAATAAGTTGGTATTATTATGTTGTGGTTGTAGTATAATAGAAATATTATATTAGTGTGTGTGTTGTATCAAATATATCTTATTTGGTAGAGATATATACATACATGATGCTAGCCTACTGGGTCAGTTTATCTGCCAGTCCAGGATTAACCTAAGATTATATTGATCAATGTCATAATGTTTAATATTGTCACAAGATAATCTTACGACAATTTATTATCTCAGAAGAACTGTGGCTAGAATCACATACGTATATATTATAGGTAGGGGCGCTGCAACAGGGGGACGGGGGGGAAATTTCCCCCCACTTAAAAATATAAGGGGACCACCTATGTATTGGCCCCTCCCCCCACTTTTACCACAAAATTTAATTTGATTGGTTGGTCCCCCCTATAGGGGGTATACAATGTATACTATACATACATAATTGTTCCAGCGCTCCTAGTTATAGGTATGCTTTCTTACCTGCGACGATGCACGTAGTTGTATAGCATATATTAGATCTCATCGCTTCCTCCTTTTCGTCTTTATCTATAATACTGCTAGCTCGGACTTTAGATTCCAACGTGTCGTGTTGTATATCTATTGTCTGATCGCTGCCTATTGTTTAAAGAGTGGCGTCAAAACGTTGTAATTACATACCCTACGTATTATGTAATAGTATTTATAATCTATATTGTATGTATTCCATGTTTAAATAAACACATACGATATTCCAATAGTAATGATGAATACATTAGTATACACATATATAAGGCTACGGTTATCGGTTTGATGACTGACCATGATGTAATAGTTCAGTTTGATCGACGGTCATCTTATCGTGTAGGACATATGTTCCGAGTGCCAGACATGACACGGCTAGTAAAGAACATACTACTGTTAGAAACCTCGTAGATACTCGACTGGTGGTACTGCTGTTAAACGATACGGTATCGCTGTGTGGGTGCATACGTGTGTGCTTATTATTATAGTGTATGCATATGATTAAGCTTATGTGTTTCGGCTATCATGGTATGTATACTACTATAATTATAATATACTTCTATATATTATACGGCTGGAAAGATTAATAGAAAATAGTTATCTATATTTATTATTTACGAATACGCAAATGATATAGATAGTTTCATGTTAATGTATACATATACACTTTTTATATTGAATAGTTCTATAGAGCTATTCATAATATATTATTAAAATAAAGAGACGTTATTTTTTGATAGATTAAAATGTGTACATTTTAGTATTTATACCTATAGGTAAATGCACTATCAATATTAACGTACCACTCTGGATCGACTCGTGCCATTATTATGGAGGTGTATTTATATGTCAACCATTTTATACTCTATCATTTACGCTCAACCCGAACTTTTATCTGCGGCTATAGCCGCATTTGTAGTATAATAATTAGTATACAAACAAAGTAAAGAAGATACTAATCTAATTATAGAATATTTCATTACGTCAGATTTACGAGTCGAGTATTCTTTTTTATATTCAATTATAGATGTCAACTGTTACGTTTTAAATTCGCTAGCCACCGATGATATAACAAGGCGATAATGAGATTATGAGCTTTGTTGATTAGTTAACCTATTAACTAATTATTATTTTACTAATTATGAATATCGTTTAATATAGTATCGTATATTATATATATTTCTACTGAGTATATTAAAATAATATTGATATAAAATATAAGCTGTTTAATTAATATTATTAAAATATAAAATATTTATATTGTTATACAATATAAAGTATATAAAGTATATATATATATATATATATATATATATACGTTACCAGTTCGAACTTACTCGACATTCCAGGATACGTTTCATCTATTAATCTATGATGTACATTGCTTTATAAAGCATATATATATATATATATATATATATATATATATATATATATATATGCTATAGGCATATATTTTGGGGTGCAAAGAATATCGTTGATCAATTAATCGATAACATTCCTTATTTGTCTTCCTCGATATCGTCTACATTAACCAATTGGTTTGGCTCCACTATTAGAACGGCTGGTACTATAGCTGCATTTAATCTCCGACAGTGGCCGATAAAAGTATTCATTATTTCTGATCATTTCTGAGATGTTGTGTATATTGTCGCATAGCTCCATGTTGGTTGTATGCCCATTCCATGACTGTTTTTGAGCAGATATTATCATCAGAGTTATATTATATCCATTTTGTCTTTTTATTGAAACTTTTTCAGTGTCCATGTTATCGAGGCATAAACTAAAACTAGTTACATTATTGCTTTGAAAAGGTTTCTTTTTAGATTAACAGTTATGTTTAATTTCCATATTTTGTTAATCCATTTAGGGTAACTCAGTTAGTTCCCAAGCTACTGTTTATGTCTTTCTTAGTTAGTGATGCATAATTGCTAAGATACTTGACAAATTATATTTATTATGATATCACTATTTGTGCTTGTATTCCTTCAGTTGTATCTTGGTTCTTACATATATATATATATATATATATATATATATATATATTCAGTTTTACCAGAGTTGATATATATATACTTACTTTTCTGTGGACTCTTTTTCTTCTTCTTTCTAAAGTAATTATTATGAATCATTTAGTATATCAGTGAAATCAGACTATAGTTTAATGACTTTATCAGCACATAGTATATGTAGATTATGAATTAGAACGATGCTAGTGTATCGCATGGTATACTACTTCTATAGAACCCCAGTAATTATGTCGAAAAACTATGTATATCTATCAGAAGATAATAAATTTAAACGTGTATTTTAATATAATATAATTATGGTATTTACAGTTCTCTTCCATATGATGATAGAATTTCTTTCATTTTATCTCGGTGTATGGAATCAAATTATTTAGAAAATTAAATGAAGATAAATGTTGTTTGTAGTATTTTAGCATTTATTCCTTTTAAAATAATTATTATTGTGAGAATTTTACCTGATTTGGACTTATTTGGATATAAAACCATTTTGATTTTTATAAAGCAGTGAATCTATTTCTTTTAATAAGATGAGATAATAAATCTTTGCAAAGATGGGTATCAGAGAAAATCTTCGATAGTTCTTTTAATTCTTTACCTAGATTTTCTTTATTAGAAATTAATAAATGAATAAATGAAATCAGTTTATAGACAAAGTCTAAGTAGGATCAGTGAAAACGATAAGCTTTATTGGTTAGATACCAGTATGTACACTGTACATACTATACAGTACCATATATCATCATATTCATTCGGATAAAAATAAAACATAATAAAATAATAATTCAATGAATTTTAAAAATAAAAATAAAATAAATGACAATGAAATAAAAAGTAGGGGTATCGCCTATAAAGAAAATATATAATTAAGAACAACTACATTTTTTATAAAATATTAGAATTAATTTTTTTTTTAAATAGTATACATTTACTAAACTTAATTAGTAACAATGATGTATCGAATACTGGAATAATAGATGTAATGAGACATATAAATGAGACACGATGACTAGGATTACCCGTAGGCACACAGTTGATGGGACATATACAATAACAAATCAGTCAATATATAGTGAGACGTGCAATGGCGCCACATTACTGCCAAATATAAACAGTCAGATCAATTAAGGGAGCCACAATAAATCCAGTACCACATAACTATAGTATATGTGTCACATTCAAAACATTTCATGTATTCATATTCATATATAAGATAATATGTATTTAATGTAGGTATAATACATTTTAAAAGTAAAATAGAAAAAAAAAATAATGGTTAAGAATGAAAACTATAAATAAACAAATTTGATATGTACATTTTATAAATAATACTGTTTTTTTAATAAAATAAAAAAATTATATTAAGTTTTTTAAATAATTTTAATACTGTTTATAATACTTTTTTTTTCGTTTTGTTAATTTTTATTATAATACTGTTTTTATTAAATATATATTTTTTAAAACTGTTTAAATATATTTTATAAAAATCTTTTTTTTATGGTTTTTTTCAACATATTTATATTGTTTATAGCATTATTTTTTTAATATTACTAAACATTATATTATTATAGAGTTTTGGACCTCTAAAAAATATAGTATTTTGTATTGAAATAAGGCAATATTTTAATTTTCTCTATGTTCAATGATATGTTATTATGAGTGAACCAATGAACAAGTTTACCTACATATAACTTCATATGTGCACTTATTTCATAATCAGAATTAGCATATATAGAAAGTGAGGTGTCATCAGCATATAAATTTAAACTGATGTTATCATTATCATTGAAAATATTAGATATATCATTTATAAAAATAATAAAAAATAAAGGTCCTAAAATTGATCCTTGAGGAACACCATATCTTATATATCGTTCGGATAATAAAGTATTATTAATTTTTCTATGATTTTTCTATCTAGTGAATAACTTTTTAGAACATAATTGACATTACCCCTAAATCCTTAGTATTCCAATTTATTTAGCAACATTTAATGATATACTATATCAAAGGCCTTTTTGAGATCAAAAAATACAGTAGCTATTTTTTTATTTGCATTATGTTTAGAAAAAATGAAATGTTGTAAATTTATATGAGCTACTGTGGAGTTAGATTTTTCTATGAAACCATATTGATTCTTATTTATAATTTTATTTTTAATTATAAAATCTCGTATTCTATTATAAATAATGTTTTCAAATATTTGTCCTATTTGCGATAATAAATAAATAGGTTATAATTTATTATTTTATTTCTGTCATTAACTTTATATATAGGTTTTATAATCGCCAATTTCATTTTGTTAGGGAAAGATGAGTGAACCAAACATAAATTAAAAAGATGACACAAAGGAATTTATATCGTGTATATTATATTTTGTATTAAAGCCATATCCTAATTATGTATATCTTTTGATTTTTTTTATTTCATTTTCAATGTAATATTGATAATTTAATCAATTGTAATAGGTACAAAATAAAAATATTTATCAATGGAAGGAACTTTAAAAAAAATCATTCTTATCATTATTTATAATAGAGTTATTAATTGACTTACCTATATATGAAAAATAACTATTAGGTATTAAAATAACCTATACTCATCACATTGGTTATAAATATCATCTATTAATTTTCCATCATGTTCTAATACAGTTGGAAGATTATCTTGTGATGTATATATTAAATTGTTTATAGTTCTTCAATTTTCAGTTTGGTTATTTCTAGTGAAAATATTTGAATTCAATTTTTTTTCATATTTTATATTTTATTAATTCGATTTATTATTTGTTTATAATTAATAAAATAATTGGACAAACACTTTTTTTAAATTAATAATTATTTTTCTTTCTAATAGTAATTGTAATTAGGATGATAGCCATGGATTAATATGATGTTTTTTATCTGTTTTTTATAAGTCAAAGGACATAATTGATTGATTATTGTATAGACTTACAAAATAAATGTATCATAGTTTAAAGAAGGATCAGATATATTAAATAAATGTTACAAGTTATGATTGGATAGTTCAATATTAAGTAGGTAAGTTAATTTTATATTCAATTGTAGGTTTTTATTTTAAATTTTATATTTCAAATATAACTATATTCACTATTTACGGTAGTTAAGTGCAGGCGCTGGAGTTAAAATGTGTTAAATAATTTAATTTTTACAATATTTTTTTATTATGTATTATCCAAGTTCTGTATTTTATTTATAATATCCTAAAATATTTTTTAATATTTTTGAATATTTCTATCAATATAAAGTGTTTTAGGAGTAATAAATTTATAAATATATTGTGTATTTATGAAAATACTTGTAATATGTAATCTTATATTACGATTTATTAGAATAATCGTTTAATTTAAAAATTTCTAGATTTATTTTAGCATAGATCATAGATTAAATAGCATTAAATAAATAAACAAATCACATGTTATATATTTGTTTTTATATTGTATTTTTTATATATTTGCACATTTATACATATTATCCATGATTATTTATGTAAAAACTTTGAATGTCATTTTCTCCAGTTTTTACTTTTTCACTTAGTAACCACATGTAAATGCCTACTACTTTTTTAATTTATATTATTTTTAACTGAAATTTTTACTGTAAATGTATAAACATATTCATCTATATAAATCCTGTTTGATTTATTATTATATTTTATATTAATTAAATAAATAATGATTATGTATGATTATGTAATATATTTATAATAAAAAATATTCATCGTTTATAATCTGTTTTATTTCATACTTTTAAATTAATTGTATTTATAAGTAAAAAGTATTTCTATCAGAATTTATATGTATTAGGATAGTATCTATTCAATAGCAACCAAATAGCAACCAAATTAAAGTCGCTTTATTTACTTTCGCTAATAAATATCCTTTAATTAGATTTTTACTATAAAAATAAGTATGTATTTATATATTTTTTATAGTATATATAATATTAATATTAATTAAATATTATTATCCTACATGTTTGAAATATATCGTAGCGTATAACGCATTTTAATGTATATTCATTTATTATTTAGATACAATTATATTTAGGATTTGTTTTAATAAAAAAAAAATAAATAAATAAATAAATAAATAATAAACAAATAAATAATAATCACAAAGATTATAGAATTATATTTTACACTCATTAATTATAATTAACTTTTATACTCGGTAATTATAATTAAAATATATCATACGATCTATAATCTTCATACCCCGGAGATATCCTCTGGGAGCCGCGCCTTAGGTAGTGTCACCTACCTACCTTCAATATAAGGTTAGCCACTATTAACCATTAACGGATACATCCTACTGCTCTACCTTTTATACATTTATTCAATCTGAAACGTGGTACTATCTGGAATACGAATACTGAATACAACATACAAGAAGTTACAAGAACTTACAAGAACATACAAAGTGAATCTGCCAGAATATACGCGAATACTCGACGACATTCTGTTTACACGGCTCGGCATCTATGATCATCTGCTGTATCGGATGACCACTCTCCCTGATATAAAGATCTACACTCACAATTCGTATTACTATTATCCCGTACTATTATTTAATTCATATTATTATTACTATTAACTTATGTACATATATATTATTTTTTTAAATTCTTAAAAATTTATATATAATTTTTTTTTTTTTTTTTTTTTTTTAATTTATAATATTACTATAAAATTTGTTTCTATATAGTAATTGTTATCCTCTACGAAATATATCATATAATAAGAAAACTATACTAGTAGATTAATGAGATTATACTGATTATATAGACTATAGTATGCATCTATAGATGCATACAATTATAGAACATTTAAACGTTAGATAGTCACATCATAGATATAAAATATAATAAAATGAATTACATCTGAAAACTTACATCAGAGTATATTATAAACATATATCTTTATTTATTTATTTTTTATCTTATACATTTTGTTTCTATATTAATCTCATATTATTTATTTTTCCAATAATTATGAATGCCGATAATTCACGAAAAGATATATTTCAAAATAATTTATATAAACAAACTTTAGATAATCTCGATAATGATTTCAATTCTAGCGATAGTATTCTTTATCATCATAAAAAACAACTTTATAATAGTATAAATAATCAATGTAACTATGATAATATACCAAACCAAATACACACGAATAGTAATATATCCATCATACACTTTAACGCACGTAGTCTGGTAAAAAAATTTAATTCTATCACTAATTATTTATATTCTTTACATCATAAATTTGATATAATAGTTATAAGTGAAACATGGTTAAATGAATATAATAAAGATCTATATTTTATATTAGACTATAATAATATACATATAACCAGAAATCATAAACGTGGTGGAGGTACCTCAATATTCGTTAAAAAATCTTTTAAATATATAACTATTGATACACTCAGTACAACATTACCAAATAAATTTGATATAGTTACCATTAAATTAATAATTCCCAATTCTAAAGATATTATAATAAGTGGTATATATAAATGCCCCGAATTTGATATCATTAATTTTTCAGATGAAATATATAATTTATTTAATACACTCTCTACTGATAATACAATATTTCTTTGCGGAGACTTTAACATTGATATATTAAAAATAACTTGTCCTAAAGTCTCTCATTTCATTGATATACTTATTTCATTAGGTCTACATCCAATAATAACCAAACCCTCACGCATTACTAATATAACGTCCACCTTAATTGATAACATATACACAAATTATAATCATGTACCAATATCTAATGGTTTATTATATAATGATATTAGTGACCATTTACCCATTTTTTGTATTTATAAATTAAATAAATTTAACAATTCTATTAAAAAAAATAATGAATTCATATATTATATGACACAGAATAATATAAGCGAGTTTAAGCTCTATCTTCTAAATTATAATTGGTCATCTTTATACAGAATAGATAATGCGCATCATGCTTTTGACTTATTCATTTCTACTTTAGAAAACTCTAAACAAAAATTCCTTTCTAAAAAAAAAATATATACAAAAAATTCTTATTTAAATAAACCTTGGCTAATAGAGGGCCTTAAAAAATGTATAATTAAAAAAAATAAACTTTACCAAAACTTAAAAAAAAACATTCTGTATCCAATGAAACTATTTATAAAAAATATAAAAATTGTCTTTCAAAAATCATAAATAAAGCTGAACGCTATTACTATAGTCAATATTTTATTACTAACAGAAACAACCCTAAGCAGATATGGAATAAAATAAATACTATTATACATAACAACAAAAATGGTAATATAGTTCCTAATGTAATAGAAGATAATAAACGGTGTGAACAATTTAATGATTATTTTTGTAACATAGGTGAGAAGTTAGCTTCTAAATCAGAAAAAAATTGTAATACCAATAATACATCTAATTATATACATAATAATCATACAAATTCATTATTTATTACTCCCACTAATCCAATTGAAATAACTAATATTGTTGAAAAAAGTAAACCAACAAATAGTACTGATTCTCATAACTTTTCATTTAAACTAATTATTCAAATCATTTCTTCAATAAGTAATATATTATCATATTTAATTAATCTATGTATACAACAGGGTATATTTCCTAATTGTCTAAAAACTGCTAAAGTCGTAACTAAATATAAATCTGGTAATATTGATGATCCTTCTAATTTTAGGCCAATTTCTCTATTATCATCTTTCTCAAAAATTTTAGAAAAAGTCTTATAATCTAGATATATAGATTTTATGGAAAAAAATAAAATAATTAATAAATCACAATTTGGTTTTAAAAAAGGAGTTTCAACTTCCGATGCATTGACTGACCTAACCGGAACCATAGCTTCAAATAAAATGAAATATTGTGCAGCTATATCTATAGATCTAAAGAAAGCATTCGACTCCATCAGTCATGATCTATTAATAAATAAGTTAGAGAAGTATGGTTTCAGAGGAGTTGCTTTAAAATTATTAATATCTTTTCTTAATAATAGAAATCAATTTGTAATATTCAATAAGTCTAAATCAAAAATAAAGAATATTAAGTTTGGTGTCCCTCAAGGATCTGTCCTCGGTCCCCTATTATTTTTAATATTTATAAATGACATAGTCAATATTAAAACACAAGGCCATTTTGTTTTATTCGCTGATGACACTACTATTATATTCCGTGAAAATAATATTGATTCTATGGAAAATTCCATGAATAAAACTTTAAAAAATCTTGATATATGGCTATCATTAAATAAATTGACAATTAATTTAAGCAAAACTAACTATTTAATATTTAATAATAATAAAGCAAAATTATCTATTATATTAAATAATATTGTCATTATTCAAAAAAACTCAATAAAACTCCTTGGTGTAATTATTGATTCGAACATGAATTGGAAACTACATACTAATATGGTTAAATCTAAACTTTATTATGGATTATCAATTCTAAGAAAACTAAATAATATTGTACCCATCAATATTTTAAAACTAATATATTATTCTGTATTTCATTGCCATCTTATTTATTGTACACATATATGGGGGAATAATTATGATGTAACATCAAAACAAATAAGTATAGCTCAAAATAAAGCTATAAGAATATTATATCGTCAAAAAAATAGAACTAATGTGGATAATATTTACAAAGAACAACACATTTTAACTTTTAAAGAAATAATATTCTATAATGCCTGTAAAATTATGTTTAGGATTAAAAATTATCAAATTTCAACAACAATTATAAATTTATTTAAATTACAAGACACTACTTATAATATGCGCGATAATAACAAATTTAAAATACCTTTAGTTAATACCAATGGAAAAAAGTTTAATATAACTTATTATGGACCCATTTGCTGGAATAATCTACCGATACAAATAAAATCATACAATAGTCAAACCACACTTAACCAATTTTGTTCAAAAATTAAATATTTAATATCATGTAATCTCTAATCTATATTAAAAATTCATATCTTTTATAATATTTTGTAATATATGTACATACGTAGTATTAATATGCGCACTATTATTATTTATATTATTATTATTATTATTATTATTATTATCATTTATTATTATTATTATTATTATTATTATTATTATTATTATTATTATTATTATTAATATGTATATTCGATATAAATATCTTGTATTACACCATTTTTGTTATTACATTTTCTTATTTCATAATTATTATTATATATTAAATATTTAATATTTTTGTTATAAGGATATTCTTAATATAAGCTACGTATAGCTTCTGAATATCCTTCTGTATATTAATTAAATATTCAGTAAATAATTAATAAACTAAACTAAACTAAACTAATAACAACAAAATTATTTAATTATCTCTATTAGTTTTTTATTAGTAGCGTTTTCGGTAGAGCTATAAATAGCATGGTGTAGATGAACTCCAGCGCCTGCCCTTAAGTATATTAAATATTACAGAATGATCTGATATATCTGTATTAATAACACTATTTAATACATCTATATTAAGTACTTAATTACCTACTATTTGTTAATGTATTATCAATCAAAGGTTTTTTATGATGTAGTCAACCGAGTTGGTATATTAATTGTACTGAGTAAACAAAAGGTTGTGATCAAATACACTGGTCTGCATCAGTTTTGTTATCAAGGGTTTCTTAACTGAATCAAAACTACTTTTTGACACTGAATTCAAATCTGAAAACGGTTTTGCTCAATCAGCTCTAGTTTTTTTTTATTCAACTTTTTATTTTTTGGAAATATCAGAAATTTCCTAAGGAAAATATAGGATTTCATATAAAGTATACAGTATTTTAATCCGTTCATACATATATATTTAGTTATTGTATTATATAAATGTGTTAGTAATATTTAAATAATGTATCAATGGTGCGGGAGTTGATTAGGGGTATTCCCTTAATAAGTTAATTAGTAGTATTATGTAATGACTGTAAAAGGACCTATGTAATTACTAAATATGCAGAAATATATTGTATATTAATTTACAATAATTTTCTGACATTTAACATATATAAATATAAAAATCATTATTTTAAATAAATTAATAATATCATTACTTCATACAACTTTAAATAAATATAACGTATTTTAAACTACATTTACCATGAATAGAAGAACTTGTATTAACAATCCGGATAAGTTTTGTTAAATTTATGGTAAGGTAACATTGTTGAATCAGAAGTGAAATATAACGCCATTTATAAAAAAAACCTACAAGGATTATTTCAGAATGCATTTAGGAGACCAAGACAAATCACTTTCACCGCATATTTGTTGTAAAACCTGTACTGTTAACTTACATTGTTGGAACAATAAGACATTAAAATCTTTAAATTTCGGAATACCAATGATATGGAGAGAAGGTCAGAATCATGTATCGGATTGTTATTTTTGCATGGTAAATGTAATGGTTAATATATAGAATAAATATGTATACCTACATATATATTTATATAATTCTATATGTAGGAATACATATGATGAATAAATCACGTGTTATATATCCTGATATACCTTCAGCTATATGGCCAGTAGGCCTACCTCATAATGATGATATTCCGATACCAATACCACCGGGTAATCTTGATTCATCATCAGCATCAGATTATGAATATGAAATTAATGATGATGTATCACAGGAATACATTCCCAATGAATATAAAATATATTTTGAACCATTAAATCAACATGATCTAAATGACTTAACAAGAGACCTTGGCATATCCAAAGAATCTGCTCAATTACTTTGGTCTAGATTAGCAGAACGTCAAATGTTATCAAAAGAAATAACATACTCTTGGTATCGAAGTCGTGACATTGAGTTTATGTAGTATTTACTACCAATAGAGAACTTGTATATTGTAACAATATTATTGGATTGGTAGAAGGTATGGGTATTGCGTATGCAGATTCAGACTGGAGATTATTTATCGATTCATCAAATAAAAGTCTTAAGGCAGTTTATTATACAATGGTAATCTGTCTGGTAAAATATTCTCTTCATTCCTGTCGGTTATTCAATTAGTATGCCAGAAAATTACAATAATATGATTGTACTTCTTGATTCATTAAATTATAATAATCACAATTGGATGATTTTCGGAGACTTGAAGGTAATATATATTATAATATGTATTATAATAATTATAATTATTTAAAATATTTTATTTTAATATATACATATGTAGATCATCGCCATACTTTTGGGTATGAAATATGGGTATATGAAATACCCATATTTTCTCTTCAAATGGGATAGTAGAGCTGACCGATAACATTATTCAAGATGCATATGGCCAAAACGTGATAATTTACATCTTGGTTCACACAATATAATATATAATTCTCTTGTTAATACCAATAGAATACTACTTCCTCCATTAAACATTAAGCTAGGGATTATTAAAAACAATTATTAAAGCTCTTATCGAAATGGATCTATAATGCAATTCCTGAGAAGAAAATTCACAAAAATAAGTGAAGCCAAAATCACAGCAGGTATATTAAATGGTCCACAAATAAGATAATTAATACACAACAATAACTTCGATAACTCAATAAATGACCAAACACTACGAATATGGATTTCATTTCAATCTATTATACATAATTTCCTGGTTAACCATCGCAGTGCAGATTAAGAAAATTTGGTAGACAAATTAATGGATTGTATGGAAAGACTAGGGTCTAGAATTTCAATTAAGATGCATTTTTTAAGATCCCATCTTGAATATTTTCAAAGAAATTGTGGTGATTTTAGCGAAGAACAATTGACCTTAAGAAGAGCATTTCACAAGAACATTACTATAATGTAAGATAGATAGATAGGAAAATGGGATGTAAATATGCTTTCGGACTTCTGTTGGTGTTTAAAAAGAGACGATATTAATCCAAACACAAGATAAAAGCTATCAAACAGTCATTCATATAAGTATTTAAATAATATTCTATAATATTAATACTTATTATTGTTATTTTATATTCCTAATAAATTATATATATCACCTAAATATATTTGTATTGATAATTTATTTGAAATATTTCTCATATTTGATAAAAAAAATTAAAAGTTGAATAAAAAAAAAACTAGAGCTGATTGAGAAAAACGGTTTTCATATTTGATTTCAGTGTCAAAAAGAGGTTTATTATCAGTCAAGAACCCCTTGATACAAACAAAAAAAATTAAAATGCAGACCAGTGATATGATTCAAAGAATTATGAGAATTAAAAATATTTAAAAAGTCAATATTAAAATCACTACAAATAAAAATGTATGTATCTATATATTTAAAAAAAATGTATAAATGAAATAATTAAAGTTTGAAGTTTAAGTTTGTATCGAAATTAGGTGCTCTATATAATCCATTAAATATGAGTGGTTTAGCATTATTTTTTTAATTTAATTTAATACTGATTATTTCAATATCATCAATAGCAATTGATAACTAATTTAATGAAGAACAGTCTGAATATTTTGTTGTACAAATCAAACACCACCACCTCTTTTATTTATTTTTAATAAACGGACAGTTTGAAAAACATTATAATTTTTTAGATAAATTATGGATTATCTTTATTAGTCAACCACGTTTCAGAAAATATTAAAATATCTGGTTTAAATATTAGAGTATCAATATAAATAATAAATGTATAAATATTCTTATTGAAACTTCTTAATGTATTATAATATTATAATAATTAATAAAGTTATTATTATTCATTTGTAAAAAAATTACCCCTTCCTGCTTGCACTACGTAGATTTAATAACTAACATACAACTATATAAATTATAAATATATATATATATATATATATATATATATAAATAAAATATATTTATAAGAATTATAAGAATAATCAATTATAGTTATATAATGTTGAAAAAATGTAAGCCTGAAATGAATAAAATAAAATAAAAACTATAGAAACTATACCTTTAAATTTTAATACTTATGTGTAAATGCAATAAATTTGAATGTTATTATATAATGTTGGTAAAAATGTAATACTGAATAATCCTGAAGTGAAATGAAAAATAAATAAATATATAAAAACTATATAAATCTATAATACTTGTATATGTAAATGCAATACATTTGAAATATTAATTAATTTTAAGAATATAAATTGTATAAAGTAAATATAAAGTATAAATCCGGGGTATAAATAAAATATAATTATAATCAATGAAGAAAAGAAAAAAATCAAAAATAAAGTATACATAATTCAATTTAATTCATATGCTTCATTTATTTATCCAATTGATTAATATTTTTAATTTAGATTATTGATTTAAAATCTTATTTGTATATATAGGTTTTAAACTACATACAGTATCTTTATATATTCATATTTTATTTATTATTCCTGATTTTCTTAATTGTCTTGTTTTTTAAAATATATTATGTGTATTTAAAAGTAATTGTTGACTAATATATTTATATTATATTTATATATATTTTTGTATCAAATAGTTTATTTTTATTTTTAAATATTTGTAATTTAGTCTCTAAACTATCTCAATTAATTATATATTTGTTACTCGTATCTATATCATCTGTTTCATCATCTGTTTCTGATTTTTTATTTTTATTAGTATATAATGTATGTAGTATATGTAAAATATTATTATATGATAACTTTGTAACCAATTTTGTATTTATAAAATCTGAAATATTATTTATATTATTAAAATCAGTTTTTAAATTAGAATCTTTATTTATATTTGTTAATATTATATCATTAGCTATATATTTATTTTTCTATATATCCTTAAGTGTATCAGTAATTGTATCGATATTAGTATTAATATTATTTTGTATTTTACTATTATTAATTATTTATTGAAATATAATATTTTCCTTTTTTAAATTTTAAATTATTGTTGTCTGATTATAATCAACTTTATCATTACATTTTTTTATTTTTTCTGATAAATGTTAAATTAATTTAAATAATTGTTCATTATAAAATGGGGACATAGTAATAATCAATAATTAATAATAGTTACAAATCAATATTTAATGATAATTTGTATATCAATAAATATAATATAAATTTAAGAAACTATATATTATAATATATTTATATTGAAGAAATACCTATGATATGGTAAATTTAAAAAATAAAAATGAAATCAATAAAAATGTAAATAAATAAAACTAGAACAAATCAGTGAAGCGTATCCCACTATTTAGAAGTAATACTATTTATAAATATATAATATATTATATATTATATTATTTTTATAAGGATTTATTGAAAATATACAATATAAATTTCAGTTATAATTTTACTAATGAAGACAATATATTAATAATTAAAGTTGTGTAAAATGAAAATGTAGTTTACTTATCTTATAATAGATTTTCTTGGATATATATATAAAGAAAATGTACGTATTATTATTAAAAAATCTAAACATGAAGTATGTTTATTCTCGGTACACTGTAGCAGCAATAGGTCACGTGTCTAACGAAGGAAGTTGTCTATTGGAGTGATAAGTCGTAGACGTCGAACGGGTTAGTGCGTTGTATTATTTTATTTTCTGGGCTAATTTTGTTGTTTACCTTTAATTTAATTATAAGTATTTTTTTTGTTATCATGACTGATGAATCTACCATACCCTTGAGACCTCCCAAACGAGATGTTAGTTATGTCAAGCTTGAGTATTATATAGATAAGAGTGATGTATAGTGGTGGATTATGATGGCCAGGGCCGGCTTAAGGGGGGGGGGGCAAATCGGGCAATTGCCCGGGGCCCCAAATTTTGGGGGGCCCATGAATTATTTGAGACATTTTTTTTTTACTATTTATATGAAGAAAAAAAATGTATTAACTATTTTTCTTATATATTATTAATTCTAATTAAAAAAATAAAAATAATATAATAAATTAATTAAATATGAGTCATTTAGGCCGATTTGAAGTGAATTTTACAAAAATTTCTAAATTGACACGAAGATATGGTGGAAACAGCTACATGAAGATTTTGGAGCACATGCTAATTGTGATAACATAGATCTTCTCACACATCTCTGATTGTTAGATCAAATAGTATGACACCGATTGATAAATAATTGTTTGATAAACTAGAAGGTGATAAATGATAAACGTATTAAGGTATTATTAACCATAGTTAATTCTTAACAATTTATAATTCTATAATTAGTTTACAAAACAAAAAGTATACTTTTTTTTATTAAAATTAAATATATTTTATAAGATATATTTTAACTATGATTTCTGATATTTGTAAAGGATTATATTGATTATAAATGACGAAAAAAACGATATTCTATATAGATTTATAATTGTTATATTAATTAAAAAAATAGATATTTTCAAAATAATTTTTCTCAAAATAATTAACTTTCTCTATCTTATGCTCGTATTAATCAAATGTGTATATTCTCATAGTGTATATATTATTATAGTTGTATTAGTACACATAATATATATATATAATAGTTTTAATTTAAATAGGATTATTCTGCTTTAGGTTATTCCTATAGTAGTGGGGGAAGGAATGGTAATTTGGCCGATGCGGGTAATTTGGCCGACTCTAATATCTCAGAAACTATTAATGATACCAAAAAAAATTCTATAAACAATTTATAGTATTTCATAATATCTTTAAGAATAGTTAAAATTTATTTTAATAAATAATCAATAATTATTAGTATTTATTGATTTTGATAAAAATCCGGAATTTAAACAAAATAGGTGTTTGTTAATATGTTTGTCATTTCATAAATACATGTTGGATTGTGATATTTTTTAAACCCAAATAAAATATAATATGTTCTTGATACTATATGTAAATATCTACATATTATATCAATATGATACAAAGCTATTGCTGAAATAACAACGTACGTCAAATCGGGTAATTTGGCCGATGAAAGTCGGGTAATTTGGCCGATCATTAACCAATCAGATATCATATAGTAAAATGATAGAATTTATATACAAATTGAGGGTGTATCATTGAATTGTATATAATTGTAATATATAATTTATAATATAGATGGACATACCTCATATTTTAATATATATTTATATATTTTTATAAGGATTTATATATATATATAGATACCTACATATATTAAAATCCATGTTATAATATTTATTATATATATACATATATATATAACATCATTAATATTAATAATTAATAATGTCTAACATATTAATTACATTCAATTGTATAATTTATAATTTATAATTATCAAATATTATATAAATGTATTGATATTATAAGTTCATGGAGTCACTTATACAATATATATATATATATAATATATAAAATTCCTAATTATATAATGATGATTCTATATCCTATACTATATAATTATAATATTTTTAATTAGGCCAATTTAAACGAATGAAAACGTATACATTGAAACCTCTCTATAAGAAATTTCTTTATAAGAAAATGTGTATCATATTTGGTTGGAATTCAACTTTCCACATTACAAAAACCTCTATAAGAAAATATTATTAAGGAAACACCTCTTTATGAGACAATTATTTTTAGTTTATTTTGGAAATGTTACCTCTTGGATATATTACAATATTTGATGTAATAGTTTATATCTAAATGTAGGTTTATATTATAATGTAGACGTACAAATAGTTAATTGCAATTAGTGAATGTGTTTTATTATTCTCAATGTAGTGAGCTCATAAATAGTAACAGGTATGAAGAACTATTTAATAAAAGGTAATATACTGATAGTATTCAGTACAACAATTATCCAAACAAGTGTTAACAACTATTTTAAATTAAATTAAACCATATGTGATAAAATATATATCTAATCTGTTATTTTGATTACTACTTTTAAATAAATAAATTTACTAAATATATTAGAGAGGTTTCACTGAATATATAAATAAATGATTATTATATAAATACAATAAAAATACAATACAAATATCTACATTTATTTGCTAATCTATATATTATTGTATATCCAAAAAAATATGGTAATTTCGTTTTAATAAAAGTACTATTGTAACCTATATTAAATATTATAATATCAATCTGATATATATTGAAGATTATTTTCTAATTAAAATATTGTTATTTTGTTGCTAATTATTGTTTATAAATTATATATTTAATACACACAATATAATATCAATAATTGTGTATTTATAAATATAACTATTCACATATGAGTGAGTAATGTTTGTATATTTGTAATCCTAACAATTATAATATATTTATTTATTTAAAAAAATTATTATACTCAATATCATTTATTCTAATGTTAATCTTGTTTGTATATTTTTAATCCCAAACAATTATAATATATTTATTTATTTATAAAAAGTATTATACTCAATATCATTTATTCACATAAATCGCATTTCTCGAACGTATCTCAACGTATCGACATAAATTCATACATCGTGATACAATTGTATACATTGAATAGATTGAGTAGATGAATCGACTGATTCTCCGCACAATTTATACAATTAACATTTATTTCACTGGTAATTTTCTTTTTCTTGTTATTCACCGTCTTTTTAACCACCTTCTTCGTCTTATCAGCATTTGCGTTTTCTAAGTATTTTGTATACTGTGAATCAGTAATAATTGCTGCGAATCCACGTCGTTTACCTTATAAAGAATTAAAATACCAATTAAAATATCATTTAAAATATCATTTAAAATATCACTTATAATATATATTTATAATTACAATACTAATTAAATATAAATAAATAAGATTTAGAACATATTTTATTAAATGTATTAAGTATAAACATTTAACTTATGTTATCACCTATCACTTTACCACTGCATACTTGTATCGATATAATAGTATTATCGGTTGTATAACGAATATTATTAGATAGATATATATATATATATATATATATATATATATATATATATATATATATAGTAATGCTATATAGTATTTATATTTTACAAATATCAAAATGTAAGTTAATTTAATTATTAATTGAACTCAATAGAGATATCTACAATTTAATATCTTTATTGTTTATAATATATATCGGTTGTATAACGAATATTATTAGATAGATATATATATATATAGTAATGCTATATAGTATTTATATTTTACAAATATCAAAATGTAAGTTAATTTAATTATTAATTGAACTCAATAGAGATATCTACAATTTAATATCTTTATCAATTACAATGAATTTAATAATTATTGTATTATTATATTATTTAATAGATTCTATAGAATTATAATTCAAGTATATAAAATAATATTCAATTATAAATGTAATCATTAATCTAAACTTAAAAGAAATATAAATTTATGGAATTATAATTCAATTATATAAAATTATATTCGATTATAAATTTAATTATTAATATAAACGATATTATTATTAAAAGAAATAATGATTGAAATGAATGAATTATTTAAATAAAATAAATTAAATTAATTAAAATATATCCAATAATACAAAAATAACTTTTTATAATATATTATATTATTTATATACAATATTGATTTCAATTAACATATAGTATCATATACATATATATCAATACATACATTCAATAATTACATACAGATGAGATAACATTATTAACCTATGCTCCCACATGCGAAGTATTGCTTACTGCATGGTACAGTCGACATTGGAAAGATGTAGTGGTCCTATCTGTTATATAAGTAATATGATTATATCATGATTCAATTAAATCATAAACATTTTTTAAATATATATATTAAGAAAAATAACTTTAATGTAACGAATGAAACATATTTAACATATTGATATAATGCATTTAATAAATTATTATATTATATTATTTATTAATATGATTCTAATCACTTATATAAAATAATATTTAATTATTAATCTAGACTTAATAGAAATAAAAATAAATTAAAAAATAAGTATAATATATTAGTGAAATAAATGAATTATTTAAAAATAACTTTTATATTTTATATTATTTATATACAATACTAATTTCAAGTAACATATACATCAATAAATACATTGAATAGTGACATACAAATGAGATAATATTATTAACCTATGCTCCCACATTCTGCATTATCGGTAATGCATGGTACAGTCGACAGATGAGTGGGTGTTGTGGCCCTATCTGTTATATAAGTAATATGATTATATCATGATTCAATTTTATCATAAACATTTTTTAATTATATATATATTAAGATATATAAATTTAATGTAATTAATGAAACATATTTAACATATTGTTAAAATGCATTTAATACATTATTATATTATATTATTTATTAATATGATTCTAATCAATTATATAAAATATATTTAATTATTAATCTAGACTCAATGGAAATAAAAAAAAATAAAAAAAAGAAGTATAATATATTAGTGAAATAAATGAATTATTTAAAATGTTTGTATATATTTTATATTATTTATATACAATATTGATTTCAATTAATATATACATCAATATATATCAACATATCAACATATATATCAATAAATACATTCAATAATTACATACAAATGAGATCATATTATTAACCTATGCTCCCACATGCGGAGTATTGCTTACTGCATGGTCCAGTTGACACTTTAATGGATGTAGTTATCATATCTGTTATATAAGTAATATGATTATATCATGATTCAATTTTATCATAAATATTTTTTAATCTATACATATAAAAGAAAGTCTATTTAAATATTTATTTATTTATTTATTTATTTATTTATTTATATATAGGCGTTCGATGTTTAAGAAAACGGCTCGACGGATTTACAAAATTTAAATTGCTACTAATTCTCTACGAAAAAAGTATTGTGGTTGTTCAGATGAATTTTTTATTTCCACCTTTATCACACCTTTATTTACACCGTTCATAATTACGTAAAACTGTCATTTTATAGCTATTTTCGACCTATCGGGAAATCTTTTGATCTAAGAGAAAAATGTTTTACACATGAAATGTATGCGAATGTGAGGCGATTCGTAAAAATGTAATTATATTCACTTTACCATAATTAATGCATTCGTAAAGGGCAATAAACGGTGATAACGTTTACGTTTTCGATATATTTAACGAAGAAATTTTAAATTTTTCAATAAACACTTTAAATTTAAGTGATTTGTTATAAATAAATAAATTGTTTTCTATGAATAAATCTTTGTCTATATCTACGTTGATAACGATTAGTTACTATTATACCCGGGCAACGCCGGGACGTAACCCGGAAAATCGTCAAGAAAATGATGAACAAAAATAAAATAGAATATAACAAAATCTTACAAAGTGCAAATAACGAAGATGGAAAATTGCTTTTCCTAGATGCACCCACAGGAACTGGACAAACTTTTTTGATTAATTTATTGCTAGCTAAAGTGAAGATATGGCAAATAAATAATATATTGCCGTAGCATCATCAGGAATAGCGGCAGCTCTATTATTGAACTGTAGAACAGCCCATTCCATTTTTAAGATTCCAATACAGTTAAACGAAGATTCCATTTGCGTATAAAGAATAATTAAAAATCAGGTAAACTATTTAGAAGCTGTAGATTTATTGTTTGGGATGAAAGTACAATGACTCACAATCACGCATTAGAAACCGTCGATAGAATGGTAAGAGACATAGTAAACAAAGATGATTGGAGGACAGACATTAATATTTAGCGGATATTTCAGACTAATCCTTCCATTAGTTAAAAGTGGTACAAAAACAGACAACATAAATTCGTGTTTGAAAACTTCAGTAATGTGGAAAAATATAAGATTAATTAACTAAAAACATGAGAGTATTCTTATCAAACAATCAATATACAGTCACATTTTAAAATCATCTCTTAGATATAGGTAATGGAATGACGCAGAAAAATAATGGTATGGATATTATCCCGTGCGGAAATATAATGGAAAATAAGAATGAAATCATCACGACAATTTATGAAAATGTAGAAGACAATTATTTGGATGAAAATTTGCTTTGCGAAAGATGTATATTAACACCTAAAAATGACGATGTATATAAAATAAATCAAAATTTACTAAATAAATTTCCAGGAGAGATGAAAATATATAGGTCAATAGACAGAGTACAAAAGAAAAGAAGTAATAGATTATCCCATAGAATTTTTGAATTTCATTACACTTCCCGGATTACCAGACCATAAACTAGCACTAAAGTAGGAGCGCCAATCATGCTACTAAGAAATTTAAATCCCCCAAAATTATGTAATGGATCCAGATTGATCATAACTAATTTACAAAATAATTTGATAGAAGCCAACATACTAACGGGTCAATATAAGGGAGAAGAAGTCATGTTTCCCGAAATACCACTGATACCATCATATTATATCTTTAATTTTAGAAGACACCAATTTCCAATAAAACTTTGTTTTTACATGACAATAAACACATCTCAAGGACAATCTTTTAAAGTCGTGGGCTTAGATCTTGAAACCGAATGCTTCGCTTACGGTCAATTATATGTAGGCTGTTCAAGAGCACGCAAAGAAAAAAAATTATATATACTGGCCAAAGATTTTTATATATATTATATAATATATATGAAAATCTTATATGAAAAACATATATGTTTTATAAATAAGGAAATATAAATAAAATTCGTAATAATTATAATGTCATTCGTAATAGCAGGGCAACATTTAAGACGTTATAATTACCAATACAATTATAATACCCGGGCAACGCCGGGCCAAAGCCAGCTAGTCTATACATATAAAAGAAAGTCTATTTAATTATATATATATGTGTGTGTGTGTGTGTGTGTGTGTGTGTGTGTGTGTGTGTGTGTGTATCTGGTGAGGTAACTCGAGAACCGGGGTACATCGCGAAAATCTGTTATACCCGATCTTAATAAATTTGCAACAATATGGTCTTGGTCCGGAAAATTTGTTGAATTTTTTACCGCGTACCCCAGAAAAACCTAAAAAATTGACTTTTTGCCATTAAAATGATTTGTTGTCATCTAAAATCATCAACGTCGCTTTTTTGAAATATTTTTTTTACATTTTTAAGAATTATTTTTTGAAATTTTATTGAATTTTGTTTGAAAAATTTTGAAATTTTTAAAATATTTTGAAATATTTTAAAAAATTTTTTGAAATATTTTAAAAAATTTTTTGAAATATTTGTAAACATTTTTGTGGATATTTTTTTGAAATATTTTTTTATATTTTTCAACTAATCTTTGAAATATTATTATTTTGAGATATAATTAAAATATTATAGTTATATAATAAATATATAAATATTATAAGATATAAATATTATACTTTTTAAAATATTTGTAGAACATTTATAAAAAATATATTTTGTAGCAATACAGAAATACAGAATCAGAAATAGCTATAATTATTAAATAGTAGATAGGCAACAACAATCAAAAATCAAAAATCGAGCAACGCAGGGTGCAGTTTGATTTTTCGACATTTTTAAAGAAATATTTTGTAATATTGGAAATATGTGTTGTATTTTTAAAATATTTTGTGAAATATTTTTGAAATATTTTTCCACTAATTTTTGAGATATTAATATTTTTATAAATTTGTTTGAATTTTAGCAACAATTTATGTTATTGTATATGAAAAGCAGAATCATTAATAGACATAATTAATAAATAATAGATAGGTAAACTATCAAACAACAAGTAAAGCAAAGTTGGGTACGGCAAGAAATTCCAAATCAGGAATAGTTATAATTAATAAATGATAGATAGGCAAATAATAAAAAACCGAGCAACGCCGATTTGAACTGTTTGGGTTTAGGTTTTCAACATATTTTGGAAAATTTGAAATATCTGATGTATTTTTTGAAATATTTTTTCACTCATTTTTTAAATATTAAAAAAAATATGTTTCCACATTTGTTTGTATTTTAGATAAACTTTATTTAATTGTATATACTAGAAATGTAGGATCAGGAATAGCTCTAATTAATAAATAATAAATAGGCAAACAATCAAAAACCTATAAATATCGAGTCGGGTACTGTTTGGATTTGGGTTTAGGTTTAGTTTTCGACATTTTTTTAAAACATATTTTGTAATATTTTAAATATTTTTTGTATTTTTTAGCAATTATATATTTTAGAATAATCAGGAATAGCTATAATTAATAAAAATAGTCAAACAATCAAAAACCTAGCAACGCCGGGTAGGGTATGGCTACTAATATGTTGAAATATTTTTTTTATATTTAACAAATATTTTTAGACACTTTTTAAAAATATATTTTATAATATTTTAAATTATTTTTGTATTTTTACAAAATATTTTACGAATAAATCTTAAAAGGAAAAACGCTAAATCTACATCGGATACAGTTAGATTTATTAAATATTAGTTAGAAGACAAAAATTAAAGATTAGCTATGCATAATTAGGAATAGCTATAATTAATAATTGATAGGCAAATAATTAAAAACCGAGAAACATCGGGTTGGGTAAGGCAATCAATTTAAAATCAGATATAGTTATAATTAATAAATAATAGATAGGCACACAATCAACATCCAAGCAACGCCGGTTTGTGTACGGTTTGGGTTTAACTTTGGGTTTTAGACATTTTTTAAAACATATTTTGTAATATTTGTAATATGTGTTGCATATTTTAATATATTTCCACTAATTTGTTAGATATCAAACAAATATTTTTCTATATTTTGTTTGGATTTTAGCTAACCTTTATTTTATTGTATATATAGTAATGCAGAATCAGGAATAGGTATATAACCTATCTATAATTAATAAATAATAGATAATAGGCAAATAATCAAAAACCGAGCAACGCCGGGTCGGGTACGGCTAGTTATATATAATAAGAAATATAACTTTAATGTAATGAATGTACTTTAATGTACTGACATTTATTAACCAATAATGTAATATATTATATTATTTATTAATAAGATTCTAATTCAATTATTTACAATAATATTTAATTATTAATCTAGACTTAATCTAGAAATAAAATTAATTAAAAAGAATACTTAAGTATAATATATTAGTGAAATAAATGAATTATTTAAAAATAACTTTTTATATTTTATATTATTTATATACAATATTGATTTCAAGTAACATATACATCAATAAATACATTCAATAATGACATACAAATGAGATAATATTATTAACCTATGCTCCCACATGCTGCATTATCGGTACTGCATGGTACAGTCGACAGATGAGTGGGTGTTGTGGGCCTATCTGTTATATAAGTAATATGATTATATCATGATTCAATTTTATCATAAACATTTTTTAATCATATATCTAAACTTACAAAATATAATGTTAATGTACTGAATGAAACATATTTAACATATTGTTAAAATGCATTCAATACGTTATTATATTATATTATATTATTTATTAATGATTCTAAATTAATTATATAAAATAGTATTTAATTATTAATAAATAATATAATATAATATAATAACGTATTGAATGCATGACGTCTTAATAACAATAAAAATAAATAAATAAAATGTATCCAATAATTTAAAAAATAACCTTTTATAATAATTGATATTATTTATGAAATTAATTAGTATTCAAATATAATTGTATTTCACTTATATAAATTAATATTTAATTTAAAAGAATCATAATGAAATATTTAAAACGCATTATATAAGTTATTGTATTATATTATTTATTATCACGATTCAAATTCAATTATGTAAAATAATATGTAATTATTAATCTTAAAAGAAATATAATATCAATAGAATTAATTAATTATTTAAAATGTAAAATAATATGTAATTATTAAACTTAAAAGAAATATAATATCAATAGAATTAATGAATTATTTAAAATGTATCATATAATTTAAATATCAATTTTATAATATTTTATAGTATTTATATACAAAATTGATTTCAATTAACATATAAATCAATAAATACATTCAATAATTACATACAAATGATATACAATTATTAACATATGCTCCCACATGCAGAGTACTGATTAATGTATGGTCCAGTCGAAATGGATGTAGTGGGCATATATGTTATATAACTTATATATATATATATATAATATAAGTAATATGATTATATCATGATTCAATTTTATCATAAACATTTTTTAATTAAATATATTAAGAAATATAACTTTACTTTAATGTACTGAAACTTCATAAAATGTAACAAATAATTTAATATATTATATTATGTATTAATATGATTCTAATTCAATAATAATAAATAATATTTAATTATTAATCTAGAATAGAATCCTATAATAGAAATATAATGTCAATGAAATTAATGAATTATTTAAAATGTATTCCATACTTTAAAAATTACCTATCTGTTATATAAATAATATGATTATAGCATGATTCAATTTTATAATAAATATTTTTTAATTACATATATAAACATACAATAAACATTTTTATTCATTAACTTTAATACTTACAATATAAATTTAAAAAACTTGAAATGCTTGAAATTAACTTAATTGTAATTAAATGAAATTAAATATTTAAAATGCATTCAATAATTTAAAAATTATTTTTAATAATGATATATATATTAGTTATGATATTCATTTTTATTCACACAATATTAATTCAGGTTTACATATTATATTTTAATTATACATGTATATCTAAAAGTAAATATCTAAAGTTAATCTATATATATATAGAAATATATACATATTTAATATGGTTAATTATTAACTTAATATGATATTAAGTTAATAATTAACCATAAGTATTTCCTATTAAGATATCTCATACACTGTTATCTGTTATATTAAAAAAGTATATAATCTATAGATTATATACTTTTTTTATATATTATTATATATTAGAGTCAGACACTAATATATAATAATAATTATACTTATATATAATGTATTATATTAATATACAAATTATTTAATTAATTAAAATTAAACTTATTATAATTTATTAATTGAAATTATTATGGTTTGTTAATATTTAATTTATAACCTGTAGATGGACTTCTTGTATATCATATTCTTAGACATATTTGACAGTATCATATGTTTAATAAAATATAATAAAGTGCTTAATATGTTGAATAATATAAGTTCAATAAAGAAGTAATATGATTTTGCAATAATATTAAAAATATTATATACTGTGGCGGTGGTATTATGTGCGCGCCGAATTATTCATTATTTTATACAACACATTTAATTTATGTATTTGAAAACATAGATTTCACCTATTGAGTAAACTTGAACTATCGGCCAAGTTACCCGATGTTGCTGTTTTTTATCCATATTTATACAGCTTATTAAAATCTATTATATTCGCAAAATATACAAAAATATAAATTATTAAAATATACATATCGTAAATTAATACAATATTAGTTATATAGTATATGATGGTTATTTAAAAATATGTATATTTTGATTTAGAGCACTTTTAGTAACACACATACAAACATCGGCCAAATTACCCTTCCTTCCCCTATTTTCCTATTGTTAATAAAGTCTATTGATGAAAGGGAATTATGTACATAAAATGATTATCTTTTTCAACATACTATCATTACAGAAAGATATTATATTTATTGAAACAGATATTATTTATAAATATATATATAACATACATATAATACTAAAGGCATTTTTTCAATTATCCACCTACTTGCAAATGAATGTTTAGATTGACATAACCCTCATCTATCTATTTACAAATAAATACACACAATGGCGATATTCTTATTGGAGAATAGGTGATAAGTTATCACTGATAACTACATAATTGAAGAAATACAAAATTCAAAATATTATATTATATATCAGTGTATAATTGAGTATACTCAATTCCATATATATCACATCGATATATATTATCGTTATTTATATCAAGTTAGGTAGGTATTATAGCATACTATTATTATATAGGTATTTATTGATTTACGACGTACGATTGTACTTTGAGATTCATTATCACTGATAATTTATCAGTTATAATTTACCACATTGGTCAATATTTAGCTACCGATCTATTAGAATTTTTTCAATAATAATATAATTATAATAGATTATAGAGCTCAAAGTTATGAAAATGCCAGCATATGTCTGGAAGATTCAATGACATGAAATATATTATAATAACCATAGTCCATTGTCAATATGGATTCACATATCTACACTGTGTATTCCTTAAATCTGGTTGGGCAAAATGCCGTTAAATCTTCGACAAGTGTAGCAATATTCTTTGCCTTCATCCCAAATCAATATAATTTATTTAGCCAAACTATATAAAGAATATATTAACATCTAGATTAAAGAATAATATAATATTTTTTATTAAAAGCATTATCGAATATAAAATGGTGATCGCAAGCATATTCTGTTAGTGCAGTCTCTTGAGGACTTCCTATAATTACATAATTTATATCTGATATTATATATGTTAAAATATAACTTAAATTACATTACTAGAGTCAACGTATTTATTCAATAAAATGCAATTTTAGAATTTGAGACTTCGATATAATGAAAACCGTGGAGCTAATTACTCTGTAGAATAAAGTCGATCATAAAAGTATTGCAATTAGGTTACATTGAGATAATAGCGGTAATACAAAATATTGATGCACTCTATAAATCAGTGGTTCCCAACCTATGGGTCATGACTCATAAGTCATGACCCATACTTGGGTCATTGAGTATTTTGTGTAGGTTCTGATCCAATTTCTAAAAAATAATATAAATGCTTTTATATGCAAATTGGATTTATGGTCGAGAAAAATTTAAGATGGAAATATATATTTAAATATATGTATATTAATTTTTATATGATTATTTTATGATTAAAGTATAATAATAAAAAAATAAAATTTGTCATTGGGTCATGGTATATTTTTTAATTTAGAATTATAAAAAAATGGTCACGGTGAAAAAAGGTTGGGAACCACTGCTCTAAATATATATGCGAGAAAAGAAATTATTATGAGGAGTTGATTAAAGTATACAAACAAATTACAAAATAATTAGTATAATGATAACATATGATAAAATTGAAGAGTTATAAATATTAGTTTTTGCCAAAATGGCCCATTTAATATGTTATTAAATTATTATGGGGCCCATACGTTTTTTTTGCCCGGGCCTATAGTATGCTTAAGCCGGCCCAGATGATGGCGGATGAGTGTGTTAGGCTAAGAGGTATGAAAGGAGATGAGGCAGCTGGATACATATTATATCATATCAAATGGGAGCAAAAATAGAGTTATGCTCACACATAGAGGTAGTGACGAGTATGGATAACATTTTTAAAGTACTGAGAAGGATGGTTCGTGTGGGTCAAAAGAGTAAATATTGACAAAGTTAGTTTGGAGGAAACAGAGGGTAGGTTGTTGAAGGTTGAAGGAAACAGAGGGTACCTAGTTGAAGGTATAATGACATTTTCAGATGAGCTTTTTAAATTAGGAATGGGGGTCAAGGAAGTTGATATGTGTAAGGAGTTAACGGTAGAAGTATTTAGAAGTAATGTAATGGATGATAAATTAAGATATAACTTATTATATAATAAGCATAAGGTTTAATTTTTACGGAGTTGAGGGTAGGATGTCATATAATTAAATTAGGGTACATATCATATAATTATAGTGGGGTACAAATCGTATACTTGCGTTTGGGTACACGGTATCTTATAATTAGGGTAATGTATTATAATATTATCTAGGATTCAGTTTTATATGGGTACTGATCGTATTTATTCAAATTGTATACAATAGGGTATACCCTAGTTAGGGTATATCTCTGTGGACACCACTTACACCCTAAAAAGGCACTCGCTGTACCCTAATTGTTAACCCACTATGACTTTAAATAGTATACCCTATAGTGTATAAAACATTAAGTTACAAGTTACTAGTACTACCAAAAGGCTTTATTAATAATATACTTATTATTATTTGTATTATCATTATTATTAATATTAATATTAATTAATATTATCATTACATCTATTATTAGTAAAATTAATACTAATATAGTAGTATACTTCTACATTATACTATATACTATATAAAATATACTTCTACTTCTACTACTTCCTACTTATTATCATTATTACAACTACTACTACTATTATATATTAATAGTATTATAATGTGAAATATTACCAATGTTATTTATAATATTAATATAAATCTAAATTATGTTATCGTTTATCTTCTATATATTAAACAAATGTACCATTTACCCCTAATCCCTCCTTCTACTATATCAAAATATGTAGGCATCCATATTAATAATAAAAATTACTTTGATAAACACATATCAACATTAGAAGCATTCACATTCCACCATATATTCAACATAAACAATACAAGTCCTTACATAACAAAATCCACGGCACAAACTATAGTTTGTTAATATATTAATATATTACCCTAACTTTAATGCTGTCTCGACGACACTACTGCATACCTATAGGTAGTATATATATACTACTTTCATATACTTTAACCCCATCAATCGTTTAACTGACAGATCACTTATACTAATCTAGCTACTAAAAAAACTGACTACACTACTAGTATAAATGACCTACGAACATAACTTAACTCGGTTTAATATATAGTTAAATTAATAACTATAGGCTATAGCCATCAGCAACAAAATAGCTCAACTTAAATTAATATCCATTCTATATTCCCAACTACTGACTAAACAACCTGATTACCTTTATAGATTCATTTCTCTCCATACTGCACCACGCCACCTACAGTAGGTGACCTACGATCCTCTCTAAAACTATCCTTTCGCCGTAAAAAACTAGGGAATTGTCGACACTATATATAGCGACACTATAGTGTGGCTATAGCGAAGTGGAAGTATACACTATAGGCTTTGAATTTTACTATTGCCTTTATATATTGGCTTTGAAATCAACGGCCTTTATCCCTCAAAACCATCGATACATCAACGAAAATCTGCAAACATAAACTAAAGAAGTACCTCATTGTTCATGATATCTGAACTTCTAATATATTCGTTTTCGCCACGTTATACACTTGTCTATATTAATTATTACATTTATTTATATTTGTTTTATATAATTGTCACACTATACAAATTTTATAATTTAATTAATGTTTAAATAAAATCATCATTATCATCATCATCATCGTCATCATTAGTATGTATAATCGATACCATACAGAACAAAAGAACAAATTAGTACATTTATTTAGAAAATATTTTAAAAGAATCAGGAAGTATATTATCTTATAGATTTATTAATTTAATATTAATTGTTTTTATTGAAAAAACAAAATTAATCAAATTATTGATGGTACAACCAAGTATGTCAGTGTTCTGTGAGAGAAGCTTTTATATGTTAAGAAAAGTTAAGACATGGTTAAGGTCACAAAGCACACAGTAAAAAATAATATATTGGATATCTGCAATGAACCAGGATATATTAGATTCTAATTGACTACAATAATTTGATAAAATAGTGTTTCTAAATAAATAATTTTAGAAAATATGTTATAAGTATAACATTATAAATATATAAACTATTTATGGATTAAACAAGAATAAATGTATTCTTGTTATAACATAACTATTTCTTTAAATGAATTAATTATAGGATTCATCTTTTGTTAATTAACTCAGTATAATTATATGTTTTAATATTTAAAATAAATCATAATGTTCACTCTATTATATATATGTTACAAGATATATTTTACAATAATTACATTCTAGTATTTAGTTGATAAATTATACTTTTTTTCTACCCAAATTAAAAAATCGTTCCGGTGGCCATAGCAGTGATAATGTGTTGTTTATATGAAACCATGGGAACCACTAAATAATAAATAGTAGTTGAAGAATATAGTACGCATTACCGAAATACTTGTAAGTTATATATTGTTATGTGTATAGGAATCTGTATATATCATATACCATATATATATATATATATATATATATATATATATATATATATATATATATATATATATATATCTCCTGTATATAATATAGATAATTTATTATATAATTGAAAATAAAAATGAAATGATTATAATATTAATAATGTATTGTTCATAGGTTGATAATGTATCGTTTATTAAATAATGTATTTACTGGCTATCGCTCCCCTCTTCATACTGTCCGAATGTGCTTGGTAGGTAATCTGGGTTGTTTTTGGAATGCGTAGGCGATGTCGAAATATACGCCTGTTTGTGTGTTCATACAATAGGGTTATTATTAATAATTATCAGGCTGTATTGGTCACTTTATTTAAATATAATATATGTATATATATATACATATTTAATGTATGTATATATGTATATGTGTAGTAAAAAATTAACAAAATTAAATGATATTCATTTAATTATTATAATTTAAAACTGTTAATGTACGATACATATTCGTAGTAACTTATGTTTTTGAGTATATATCTAATATAATCTATTATATATTATATATTATTATTATATATATCTTATATATTAAGTTGTATTTCTATTTACTGACAAATATATCTTATATATATTAGGGAAAGTCCCCGATTACCGACCCCCTCATAATACAGACCCTCTCTCGTATATCAGTAACTATAAGAGATATCAAAAAATAATATATACACGAACTATTAGTAATGTAATGCTAAATATGAATAAGTATTTTGTTTTAAAAAATATTTAACCTTCAATTATTATTTGATAAAATGTAATATTCGGTTTTTATTTTTTAAATATTTGAATAATAACTTTTTTTAAATCATTGTAAATACTTTATTAATTAAAAGAAAACTTAATACTATGATTAATATTGTAGATCATTAAATGTTTATAACTATTATAAAAATAATTTAATTTGAATAACTATTAACCAATATATCTTATTTATAGCAACTCATATTATTTTCCTATTACCGACCCCCTAAATTACCCTAATAACGACCCCATGTGATTTATAATATCAAATCAAAATAGATCCGTATTTTACTTTAAATTATGTTATAACTTGTTTGTGTATCATTGACATAGATTTAGGATTCATGATTCCAGTTATTTATATACATATTGATTAATAAATAAATATTAAATAATAATATATACTATTTTAATATAATTACTATAAAGTTTAAATTTAATATTACTATTAAAACATAAATTCAATAAAAAATAAATTATGGTATGTTATAATTAATTATATTTATGTATATCTACTATTTTTATTGGATATTATAATATTACAATTATTTATACCACGATTATTTTAGGTGGTCGGTAATAGGGGAAGGGGGTCGGTATTAGGCACATGTATCCGATTACCGACCCCCCTGTTTATTCTTGTAAATATAATTATACCAAAAATTTAAAATAGCAATATTATTCATTGCCATAATATTACTCAAATTACAAAATGTCAATTAAATATATTTAATATTGAATAACAAATTTAAAATAGCAATATTATTCATTGCCATAATATTACTCAAATTACAAAATTTCAATTAAATATATTTAATATTGAATAAGTTATTACAACTAATCATTTAGGGGTCGGTAATCGGAGACTTTCCCCTATCAGTAAATATTAGGAGTTGAGATATAGTGACGAATTGATAAACTATAGTTTATATATAATAAGCTTAGTAATAGTTTAATTATAATATCGAATTTATATATAATGTTAGTATTATTTAAAGTATTAATTATTATAAATACGTATTCACTATATATATATTAATAGTCATATCTGTCATATAATAACCCAATTTTTAAAGTTGCCTCTTTATCATTATGATAAGCAATCCACAGACATATTTTATCCGCCCTACTTCTGAGGTTTACGACAACGCCATTGATTAAATATCCAATATCTCCAAAAGCTTCACCGATCACCATTAGAATCTATTCAATGTATATATATTGTAACTGCCTGTGTGGCTCAATTGGTTAAGGCGTCAGACACACAGGCAGTAGGACGCGGGTTCGAGCCTCGTCTGGACCATTATAATTAATTTTATAAAATGGGTCTTAAAATATTATTTACAAATGAGCTTATATAATTGTGTATAAATAAATGATCGGCTCTCGTTAACACCATGGATGCCTTAACATGAGAGAGGCTTCGAAGGGACATTAGAGCAATATATGGTTATAAGTGAAAACTTCATTTAAGTTCCTGGATGGAATGAAAGGACTCCACCAAATAAAAATAGCAATAATAACAATAGTATATATATATATATATAGTATACCATATATGCATCATTATTTTATCAAATTACATCCAACGAACATTATCATTCAATAGTCAATATATAAGTATTACATTTAAGTTCATCATCAAAACATGATTCATCGACACATGATGATAATTCATTATTGATTATAGATTAATGTACGTGCTAATGATGTTTTGAGGATGTGGGTGCGGTGTTTACCCATGGCAGGTGTGTTATACTTACAGCTTCCAGCCACATTCTATCTAAATCTTCAGTCCTTCTCTTCCGGTCAATGATTAGCGTCCATTTGCCTCCATTACAATTATGTTGATCCTCCCATTCCGGTTTTATACCTTCCTGTGTTCGCGATAATCATTAGTTTCACGCATTTGTCTTAAGGGGAGCAGCTACTTATAAACAGTATACATGTAAAAGATAGGGAAAATAGCATGTTTTAAAAATGTATAAACTCTTATAATATTAAAGTTTTTGTAATAATTTTTTAACAATCTTATTATAAACATATAGCTTTATCATATGGTTGAATATATTTTAATAATTATTAACATAAATAATATAAAAATGATTAATTATAAAAAAAAATAATTAATTAAGATATTTATCACAAATTATCACTAAATTTACAATTTATATAAATTTACATATATTATATATATAGAATAATTAATCATACTGTTCATTTATATATTATATATAATATTGTGAAAATTTGAAGAAAAAATATTCAATATTGAATAAGAAGAGACATTAATTGGAGATATACAAAATGCAAAATAATCATTCTAAGTAAATCAAGTTTCAAATATAATATATGAATATAAACAATATGATTATATAGGTACAAATAATATAATATAAACAAAATGAATAATGTAATGAACATAATTTAAACACCATTTTAAAGATAATATTTGAAATATTATAATTTTACATTAAAAAAAAATTTGAAATTCAATTTTTTTCCGAAAAAATCAATGGTATCTCGTCCCCTTAAGATAGCTATATAGATAATAACGTATCGAATAGAGTTAAAAAGATGTGTAACAATGAATAATAATTAATTTACGAGTAGGTTAACCTTGAAATAGGAGTAGTCGCACATTTGGGGTATTTTGCTCGCGGGCAGGGAGTGGTTATGTATACACCAGAATTCTTCAACCGATTTAACCGTTTGAATATCTTTGTTATTTTCTGTCCACTTTTTAGAATAACCGTTCTTAAAATAATAAAATGTCCATCTGCGAAGAAATATATTATAATAATATCTACAACTATCGGTATATTGAATGCAATGCATTTACTTATACTTTTAAGATGCAATAAGATATTATAGAATATAATATATAATACTCATATCTAATTTTTAAAACCAAAATATGTCACATAACAATACAAATTAAAATAAATGTAAACAGATATTAATGTATATATATATATAAATATGTTATAAGTTATACAAATCTAATATATATCATTTTAATATATATTAATAATTGTATTGTTATTATTAATATTATTAATATGTGGTAATTACCGCATCAAAATATACAAGAATATATGAACATATATAAAATTAACAAATATTTTTTAAATATCATACATAAATAATATTAACTAGTAATATAGCAAATATTTATATTATACGAATTCCATTTTTATATGATTACATTTGTATTAAAAACTTGTATATGAATATAAAGTTAAATATATATTAATTATTTATATTATAAACATGTTTATGCATATACTATAGTATACTATAGTATAGTATAGTATACTATTATATTAACATATTTATATATATATATATATATATATATATATATATATATATATATGAGCAATAAGTACTATTAACCCATGTTTTAATGGATGTATCTTTGCAATCAAAGGTTTAATGGACAACTCTTGCACCATTTTTGTAAGGCCGTTGACAACATTCGTTGTGTTTTCAGTATTCTCTTCTTGTGCCTGGTGATTACACGAAATAATAATGTATTATTCTTTTTAATTAGTATATAATTAATGTACCATGTAAGTATTCATGTAAATGTTGATATTATGAATGTATTATTATTCTAAATATGTATATTGTTAATGTATTGTACATCTAAATATAACCACAGTTAATTAACTGCAATTACACCATTAATTTAATTAATTTAATTATACTATAATATATGTCAAAAGTAGATTTTTTGTAATATATGGATTATCATGAAACAGTATAGAGGAAAGTAGTCGAATAAGGACAGTGACCGAATACGGACACTCTCGGTATATCGGAAACCATGCATAAATCATACACAAAAATAGTAATGAATAAAATAATCATAATTATATAAATAGTCTAAAAAAGTTATTTTTATTTTTTAATTATTCAAAATATTGCTGATATATCAATTAAACTGATTTTTTATTACGTTTTTAAATTTATGAAAAAAATTTCAACTTAAAACCTTCTCAAGAATATACAAATGTATCGATATAAAATATAACACTATATTATTAAAGAATAAAGCATTATAAATATTATATTATATATAATTTCTATATTTGTTATCAAATACTCATTACGTTATAAGCATATATATAGAGGTCATATAAGTACCTAATACAGACACTCTAGGTGTCTTAATACGGACACATTATAATCAATCATCGAGCAGCGTACGAACTATTCTGATTTTATTAAAAATCGCGTGCGTTATAATATTAATACCACTAATAAAACTAAATCTAAAATGTTTATTATTTATAAATATATCTATAGATACTTTAATTGTATTTTTAATTAAAAAATAATAAAAATAAATATATTATTAACTAATTAAATTAGAATAAATTATTCATAACATTAATTATAAATAATCTAATTGTAATTTGTCTAATTGACTCATCAATAATATATAGTTTATCAAGATGTATATGGGGTGTCCTTATTATAACACAGTGTGTCCGTATTAGGTACACATGGCCCGTTATCTATATTATTTACTGGTTATTATTTTAACTTATTAGACTATATGAGATTCTAGGTAAAATGAAATTGTGAAATATTCGACATGCCGATATTAGGTTAAGTTGAATATACTGTTCAGAGTTTATTAGCTATTAGTAATTCATTAGACATTCGATAACTAAATGTAGCTTAAATTACATATGACCATATATATATATATATATATATATATATATATAAGTGTATATACATATATAATACTATATTGCTACTATAATACTAATAATACTATAATATTTTTAATACTTTAGACATATTAAGGTAATGGGTATAAAACAATAATTATTATTTTATATAAACAGTTACTTATAATTAATTATAATGATATATTAGGAATATATAAAACTTAAATATTATAAAACCTCTTAAATGAGATGTACAAATAATATGTGTTCAATGTGTCGTAAAAGAATTATGCTTGGACACTAATCTAATGATCATGTATAAAGTATAATTCACTGTATACAGTATCATTATAATGATATGCTAATTCAATCCTCAATACTTACTACCTACGGTTGTATACAACCGGTAGTTGTACAAATAATAGTTAGTTCGGGAGCCTATAATATAGTATAAACTTAGTAACAATAATAGAGACACCGATGTTTATAATATACGATGAAGATATACTATATACAATAGAATGATATGCATATATGTGTGTGTAAATATATATGTAACACATAAGAAACGACGCCGAGATTTGTAATATATATATATATATATATATTAATAATGTTTAAATAGTATTTAAATAAAGTGTTTAATATATTATTATTATTATTATTATATTTTAATACTTTTTAAATATAATATATATTAATAATAGTGTATACTAGTACTGTAAATGAACTCGGACAGTTAAAACAAGTATCGAACAGTATCGAACTTTCGATACTTCGAACTTTGAAAAAAAAATCGGTTTCAATCTTACAAATTTTGAACTTATGACTTTCTAACTTCGAACTTTGAATTCAAGTATATACGTTTCTTAATTAGTACTTGTTATGCAATTATCGAACTTGCGATATTTTTGATAATATAATTAATTTAAGTTATCAAAGTATCGGTGCAGTCTCAGTCTCGGTTACCCAAAGCATCGATGCAGTCTTAGTCTCAGTAAACCAAAGCATCGATGTAGATATTAGGTATTAAAAAACTAAAAATAATAAAAATATAAATTAGCCACCTATAGTTAATATGGAATATACACATATATACACCACATATATGGAAATAATAACATTTATTTATAGACAGATTATGTAAGAGATATATAGATTAATATTTATATCTATAATTATAATAAATAAATATTTATTATAATAAATATAGAAAAATTATTATTAAAATGTAACATAAAAATCATCGTTTGTGCTCGGTTATATCTATAGATACTATGGGCGCCGGAACAGGGGGGGGTTTGGGGGGTTGCAACCCCCCCTGGCAAAATAATGGGGGGGTTTTGCTGCCTAAAACCCCCCCTGCCATTTAGGTAAAATGTAGAATTTTTTCTCTATATTATTATCATCTCTGTGATGATTACATGTTAGCAGAAATTAATAATGTTATTATATATATATATATATATTATAGAGAATCATTGGAGAATCATTCAAATTTCTATGAATTTTATATTTATAATATATTATCTTTGTTTATTCATTAAAAAAATCCATGAAAAAAATAATAAAATATAATTTCCAATATATTATAATTAAATTTGATTTATAATGAAGAAAAATACTCTATTTAGTTATTTGTTAGTTTATATAAATATACATAAATGTATATATCTGTTTATATTAGTTAAGGGCATAGATTTATAGTTTACATGTAAACTATACATCTATGGTTAAGGACCGGGGTAACCTTGCTGAGTTACATGTAAAATATAGAGAAAATGAGGAAATTTTTATGCATTTTACAGGACAATGTCTAAAAAATCATTTTAAATATATTTAAATACTTTTATTTTAAATGTTATATACCATTAATTTTATAAATCTGTACATTTTAAAATTTTACTATAACAATTTTAACACACAAAAGAATTCAAAGGTTTCCAAGGCCCTTAATTTAAACCTTAAATAAATGTATTATTATTATTAAAATTATTATTAATAATTTTAATAAATTGAATTCTTATAATTAATTTTATTTATATTAAACATATAAAATTAATAATATTATTATAATAATAGTAATATATAATAAATTATTAATAATCATCAACAAATTAACTGAAATTATAAATAATTTAAATAACAAAATATTTAATAAATGTTTTAATTTTTAAAAAACTAACAATGGTAATATACTCTATAGGAATAAATCTATTTCTTCAAATATTGATTCCCAGGGATAATCGACATCTTCAAATACTGATAACGTTATTGATTCTCAGATACAACCTCCATCTTTGAATGTACAAAATCAACCAAGCCCATCTACTTTAGCAAATAAAAGAATTACAAAAAAACTCAAATAATTAAATTAACCTTTCAACAATCGTTGTATGCAGAATTTAACTAGTTACATTGGGACCCTACATTGGAAAAGCTGTTATGCTATCAATATTTACGATATTACATGTTGAATGTGAGAAAACACGGTCATATACAACATAATTTTACGTCAACTGGCTTTTATAATCTAAGTAAAGTTAAAGAGAAATGTATGATAATTCTACATCATCATTACATAAAGATGCTATGAATTATTTTATGAAAAGTGAACAAAATGTTGAATCAGTAATTACGAATTTAACCATAAAGATAGTAAAGAGAATTATTTAATTTTAGAAACACTGTTGTATTCAATAACATATCTTGCTAGACAAGGTATTGCTCATCGTGGAAATAATTTAAATCAAGGTAACCTATACGAAATAATGAAAATGCAAAGTAGAAATAAACCTGAAATTATTAAAATGATAAATCGTGTAAACGAGAGCAACAAAACTAAACATTTATTTAGTTCCGATACAAAACGAAATTTGTACAATGTATGGTCATTCAATTTTAAGAATTATTGCTGAGGAAGTAAAAAAGGGTGGACCATTCTCTATAATATGTGATGGAACCCAATATATAACTTTGGAATACCAGGAATCGATTGTGATTAGATTCATTGATGAAAATCTAAAAGTACAAGAAAAATGTATATGATTTTATTCATTTACATAAAGTTAGTACTAGCGAATCTATTGAAAATATTCTGAAAGTCACCATTATTCGTCTCGGTCTATCCATGTCTAATTTACGTGGACAATGTTATGATGGAGCGTCTAATATGTCAGCTGTATACAAAGGAACACAACCTTTTGCATATTATACAGATTGTAGTTCTCGTCGCCTAAATCGGTTCTCTATCCATTATGAATGATATTGGTGTTATTTTTATAAAATCTGGAAAATTTAGAGATTTATACTAATCTATTGATAATGATAAAACCAGATTCAAATCAATATGTCCTACAAGATGGACAGCCAGATGTAAGGTTATATCAGCAGTCTTAAATAACTATTTAGATATTATAAATGCATTAGAACAACTGACAATGGCAAGAGGAAATAGTACTGAACTAATTGCCAAAGCATATTCATATAAGAATACTATAGAAACATCTACATATATTTCATTAAATATAGCATTTGATATTTTCACTTTATTAGATAATTTGGTTAGTGTTACCTATAGTTTATACTAATTATTCTTGATTACAGAAATATATATTTATATTAATTATATTAATTTATATTTATATTAAAAGTATAAGTTATAAAATATATTTCATTAGATAAGTGTAATTGGATCAAAGGCTACTCTAAATGAATATGTTGTTTTACTCATTAATATGTTAATCGACACAGTACAGAACAAAAGAATGAATTATCACATTTATCTAGAAAAGATTTTAAAAGAATCTGAAAATCTAGATTTGCTACCATTAAGTAATCCTAGCAAACGTAAAATTCCATCAAAGTTTGTATCATATATTAATATATATATATATATATATATATATATATATATATATAATCTTATTTATTTGTAAATTATACCTAATTATAAACAGTGTTAGTCTTGTCCTTAATGGAAAAGAAAACAATTTTTATTCCGACATAAATGATATCAATATTATACTGAGATTGTACACAAATAATCTATTTATTTAATATTTTTTTAATAATAAAACATTATAGAAAATAAAACATGGAAATATATGATATCCTAATTACTGAATTAAATCAAAGATTTTTGAAAAATAATCAAAGTATAATTTCATATGACAAATTATTATCGTCATTATTAAATACAAATATAATTGATTATGCTGAAGTAAGTATACTTAATTAAGGATATTTATTTATCTGAAAAATTAATAAAACATAATATATAATATTTACTATATTACAAATATTCTATATTATATTTTATTACTTTTTCAGATAAATAAATATCCTGAATTAAGTGTTCACGCTTTAAAACTCGAACTACCTATGTTCAAGAACCATTTAAATTCTCAATCTTTAAAAGAAGCAGTAGAGAATATGATCAATGCAAAAGATTGCCTAAAAGAATTATGTGTAGGTATGTACTAATACATATATATATATATATATATATATATATATATATATATATATATTATCTTATATATTCATTAATTTAATATTAATTATTTTTATAGAAACAACAAAATTAATCAAATTATTGATGGTACAACCAAGTACTTCAGTGTCCTGTGAGAGAAGCTTTTCTATGTTAAGAAGATTGAAGACGTGGTTAAAGTCATAAAGCACATAACAACAAATAAACATATTGGCTATCTGCAATGAACATCAGGATATATTAGATTCTATTGACGACAATAAATTGATAAAAGTATTTTTCCAAAGAAAATTGTTTAGAAAAAATGTTATAAGTATAACATAATAAATATATAAACTATTTTGGGATTTATTATTATTATTATAACATACATATTTATTTAAAATATTCTAGATAGGTTCATTATATATAATCCTATAGGATAATCCTATAGGATTCATATTTTGTTAACTAACTCAGTATAATTATAATTATATGTTTTAACATTTAAAATAAATCATAATTTGTACTATTCTATATGAGTACCAGTAAACTCGGACCAGGTAAACTCGGACCACTTTTGAGGTAAACTCGGACCACTTTTAAAGTAAACTCGGACCACTTTTTAAAAACATAAAGTAAACTCGGACCACTTATTAAAATAACTATATTTTGTATATTTCTATAATATAATATGCTTTAACTTACTTCCACCTTATATAATTATATTATATATGTTAAATAAATTATAAAAAGAGTCATTTAATATGATATTTTTGTGGAATTATATATTTAAATAGGTAAACATTTAATTTGAACTCGCACCACTTTTGAAGTAAACTCGGACCACTTGTGAAGTAAACTCGGACCACTTGTGAAGTAAACTCGGACCACTTATGTTACAAGATATATTTTAAAATAATTACAGTCTAGTATTTAGTTGATAAATTATACTTATTTCTTAAAACCCCCCCTGGGAAAAACTAGTTCCGGCGGCTATAATAGATACTATAGTATGATTCTCACGTTGGTTTGAGCTCATTACGTACGTAATTATATTATATAAACTATTACGTAATAGTCTTGGTTTGTTTTTTGCTTGTAGAGTAAAAGTTTCGGGTAGGCATCATTTACCCAAATGCACGGCTCTATCAAAATGCTTAGCGTAATTATCGATACTTCAAAAATGTTGTTCGAATAAGTTAGATACTTCAAAATGTGAGTTAATTTACAGCACTAGTATATATACTCTCTCAATATATATATATATATATATATATAGAGATAAATGATGAAAACAATAAATTTCAGTCGTCACTTAATACATATTAGCTTTAATACTAAGCATATATGTATACTATTGTAGGTTTTACGCGAAGATCAAAAGGAATCTTAAGATTACTAATTGTTGAATCAACAATTGTTCCTGAAATACTATTGAGTATTCAGTGAATACTATTCACGATGATTGAAGCTTAAATGGGTCCCAGTGAACCAACTTTTAAATTTTTTCGAAAATGTTTTTAATTTATTTACGGAAAATAATACGAAAAATGATTTTCGAAAATTTTACGAAAATCATTTGCAAATAAAACGCAAGGTTTGTAAAAAATTTGAAAATAAAACAATATGTTTAAAATCCTAAATTAACATAAATAATAAAGATAATAGATTTAATTAAATTTTAAAATATAAATATTGCAGATAAATGTCTAAATTTTTTAAAGTCTACTTTCTATTATTTATTTATGATTAACGAAATAAATATAAAATAGATAAAATGTTTCTATTTTTAAATTAATTTTTATATTTGTATTATTCAATCAACAATAATGGAGGATAGATCGCAAACACCAATTAATAAACCACAGTTAAACTTAGTTTTGAATCATTAAATGAAGTAACAGCTATTTATTTTATATATTAATATATGTATTCTTAGCTTATATATAACCATATCTTTTATTTTTATTATATCTCCAGATAATTTATTTTTGATTTACAAATTGAGTTATGCAAAGACATCGAAACTTGCATATATCTCGAAGCCTCAACCATCCGAATATAATGCCATTATGGAATGTATAGCTATGGTTATGTCAGTATGTTTAAATGGTGTACGAACAGCTCTATAGATCATCTCTTTACGTATAGTGTATTGAGTCAATTTTTGAGAAATGTTAATAAAAAGCGAATTAATATATCTAATTCTACTAAATACTAAATACTAAATATATATATATATATATATATATATATATATAAGATGTATTTATACATATATATATAAGATGTATTTATACATATATATATATATATATATATATATATATATATATATATATATATATAGAATCAGTATAAATGTGTTAGTGTACGTCGTACAGTCTGTACGTCGTACATGGTTAGTGTATATATAATATAGGCAATGATATCGCAGATAGGTAGCATGTATTATACATGATGTACACTGTACATTTTACACAGTTTACATTATATACAGCGAATATAAAAGTGGACCAAGTACAGAACAATTTGGTTAACTATACATTGTATACAGTGTACAATGTACAATGTACATTGTACATAGTGTATACAGTGCACTAAACGATGTACATAGGATAGTATACACCGTGAAATGCACATTAAACATTAAACATTAAATGACGGGTTGCGATTCATATATTTTAACGTCGATTTCCATTTAATATATATATTACTGGACCAATTTTAGGACAGAACCATTAATGTTAATGGTATAAATTAATACCTAGAATATGTATATGTATGTATGGATTATTACATTATATATATATATATATAATATATATACTACTATTATATATTATATTTATATTTTATGTTATATAGGTGTTTTCTATTATGTTCCTATGTGTTCAATTATTATTTATTTGTATATGTATTTGTATCACGTATTCAATTTTATTATTTATATATATTACATTTGTTTATGAAAACAACCATAATTTGATATTTATATAGGTATTCGTAATTTGTGTACAGTTATATACGATAATTTGTATACATTAAGTTAATGATTAATGATTAACATGATTAATGATTAACATTAACATATTAATTAATTAATGGTGAATAATTCTGGAGTTTTTTTTTAATTATTAAAATGTACACCTTAGTTAATATCATATTAAATATGATATGCTAAACTACAATACAATCAAATTAACTTTACGATCGACGGACATCAATATCCGCCGAATTTGTCCGTTGATCGTAAAGTTCATTTGATCCCATAATTACATTATTTCGTATTAAACAAAAGAATACTTCTATCGAATACATGAGACACAAACAACCCGAATACGAAAACGAATAATATAATATATAATGTATTATAATAATACATTATAAATAATATTTTATTATAATGTGTTAACTATGATATCACTTTATTAATTATTTATGAATATAAAACATATTTTATGATATAAATATGTATAATATATTATGTATATTATAGGTAATATGAATTATATAAATGATATTATACAGGAGCTATATTTGATAAATAATAACCGTAATAACTCCAGCCATAATAATTTCTCTGACGCAGCTTTTATTTTTAATGTAAACAAATAAATAACCGGATATTTACAAAACACAACGATAACAGATTTATTTTATATAAAAAATGTAATTATATAGAATATATGATGACATATTATCTTTTATATTGTAGTAAATAATATGCATTAGATTGTTCATATATATATATATATATATATATATATATATATATATACCAGCACTATATCTCTATAGATACGGTAATGCCTACCTAAATGTCCCTAAATGTTGTGTTTAATAATCAGTTAATTATAATTATCATTTTAAACTCTCTAATGACAGTAAGTCTATACATAGACTTTCTGCTCAACTGCTTGTTCGTTCACTTAAATCCCCTTTCCCCACTGTCACCCCTGAAGAACTACCACTCATATTCGACAAATCTGTCATCGAGAAACTTTCCACCACCCTTTCCACCCTTCCCACCCTTGTCATTCCCACCACTCCCATCATATTTCCCTTCTCCCTTGAAAAATTTGAATCTCCCCACTTGATCAAATAATCTCCCTTCTCAAATCGACCTCCTCAAAACCTCATCCCGTGACCCTCTTCCAATCCCAATACTAAAGCAGATAATTAACACTGTTCCAACCCCCCTTCATCAAATCATTTGCGGTTCACTTTCTTCCAGCCCGTCCCTCCCGATTTCAAAAAAGCAGTCATCACCCCTATCCTTAAAAAGCCCCAAATTGATTCTCTGTCTCCCTCCAACTACCGACCCATCTCTAACCTATCAATCCACTCTAAGATCCTTGAACGTGTTATCTCCTCCCAACTTATCACATACCTTACAACCAATAAAATCCCCAACATCTTCCAAAGCGCCTACTTCCCCCACAAACCTACTGAATCCGCCCTAACCCTCATTACCTTCGACCTACTCTCTGGCCTTAACAACAACCGTGACACCATACTCGTCCTTCTCGACATATCCTCCGCTTTCGACACCCTTGACCACAATGTTCTCATACACATACTCTCCGCCATCGGCATCACCGGAATTTCCCTCAACTGGTTCACCTCCTACATTACCAACCGCTCTTCCTCAGTCAGGATTAACACACACTCTTCCCCCTTCCGCTCCATAACCCACGGTGACCCCAGGGCTCTGTCCTCGGCCCACTCCTCTTCAATATTTACCTCCTCCCCATGTTTAACATATTCACTGACTACCCTGACATCTTCTTCCATACTTATGCCGATGACCTTCAACCCTATATTAACTGCACAGACTCCCATACTCTCCTCCTGTATCAAGTCCATACACCAATGGTTTACCTCCAACTCCATAAAACTAAACCCCACTAAAACGGAAGCTATTTTTCTCCACTTACCCCTACGCTCCTCCACCCTCCCTGAACCACCCCCATCTCACTCGACAACATATCACTCCCCTACTTTCAACACGTCCGAAACCTTGACTTCCATCTTGATACCACCCTTTACCTTGACTCCCATATTATACATATGTACAAATCCATCCACTACCACCTACACTGCCTCCGCTTAATCCGATGTTCCATTTCCCTCCATATCACTATTACCATTGACTCCTCCTACATCATCCCACTATTCATCTATTGCAACTCCGTACTCTTTAACCTCCCTGAATACAAACTCTTCAAACTACAGCGACTCCAAAACGCGGTAGTTCGCTGCGTCCATTTACTTCCCCGTCGTTCTTCTGAATCCATTACACATCTCCTAAAACATATATACTTGCTGCGAGTCCCCTAACGCATAAAGTACAAACTCTCCCTGACCATCCACAAAGCTATTAACCACAACTCCCCTGAATACCTTACATCCCTCCTACATCTACACACACCCATCACTCCACTCCAGACCCGTTCCTCTAACACCTTTATCCTTACCACTTCCCATCTACACAAACTCCACTCTTCCAATATACGCTCCTTTGCCCTCTCTGCCCCTTACCACTGGAACTCCCTACCCAATCACCTATAGGTATACGAACAAACACATCAACTCCCTCCTTTAAACGCCGCCTTAAGACTTATTACTTCTCCCTTGTCTTCCATCCCTCTCAATAATTCCCTCCCACGGACGGCCGATTGCTCTCGCACTGATGCAGTCTATAAACAACAAAAAAGTAAAAAAACAAAAGTAAGTATATATATATATTCTGTATAATATTTAATTTAATGGGTTTTTTTGTTAATATATATTTTTTTAAATCAATAAAAATGGCAAAACTATTCACTTCAAATATTATAGCTTATTAATTTAACTATGTATATTTGTATGATATATAATATATATTATAAATAAATATATACAATATATGTATATATATAATTAATATACACATGTAGGATTAAATACATGTTACAATATATATTTGTAGACATTTGTATTCCATTACAAATCTTCATACCAAATACTCGTATTTCATAATAGGTTATATCATATATTGTTTTTAGTATATGTATTCTATTTACTAATAATATATATATATATATATATATATATATATATATATATATAATATTTATTGTAGTAGAATGAGGGATGTAGCAAGAAGTTTTGCAGTATTAAAATTAATGAAGGGTCTTATTATTCGTAAGTTGTGTAGTATGTAATTAATGTACTGTGATAGTGATTTAGTCGGAATGTGATATTGTAGTGTTGGGTCGATTACTATACCAAGAGTTTTTACTATATTTGCATAATAAATACTCACATTGTTAATGGTAATTTGTGGTAGAAGGAATATAGTAGTAGATGTTTTAATATGCAGTGATTCAATTTTAAGACAGTTTAGTGATAAGGAGTTATTGGTGATCCAGTTATGTATATCAGTAATGTAGTTGTTAAGTAAATGTATGTCATTGTTAGGGTATATCAATCTACAGTGTAATTGTATGTCATCTGCATACGAGTGATAGTCGATTATATAGCTATAGTGGGGTACCCCAAATACGTATTTTCAATACTTTTAAATAAGGGAAATAGATAGATATTGAACAGGAGTGGACCAATGACAGATCCTTGAGGTATACCTCATGAGTATACTCCATTAGTAACTTTATGAGGTTTATAAATTAGTGAATTTATGCTAATTTGGTAAAAGCGATCAGTTAGGTATGAGATGAACCAATCGAGTGCATTACCAGAGATTCCGATAGAGGATAGTCGATGTGTAAGGATATTATGGTCAATGGTATCGAAGACAGCTGATAATTCAAGGAGAATGTAGTGAGTTACCCTATTACTTTCCAACAATTTTCGGAAATATAATAACTTTAAAGGGTCCCACTACAACTTGCTAGAAAATCACTTTCTAGTATACATTTCCACACATTATTTCCGTATAATGTACCTTGATATGTACTATCAAATTCAACATCGATGAATATATATATATATATATATATATAAATATATATTATATGATATAATATATATCTATATAATTAATATATATATATACTTATATATATATATATATATATATATATATATTGTATATAATTATAATGTATTTGTATCTACTAAGATGTATCTACTAAGAAATTATGTATTTGTAATTGTATCTACTATGATTTTTTTTAAAGTAATAGTAGTAGTATCTATTATAAGAAAAAAGTGTGTAATTGTAATTGTATCTATTATACATTTTTTGAGTATCGTGCCCAGCTCTGTACGTATGTATACGTTTTATTACCTGGCGAGAAAATGCCGTTGAATAGTTATGAGAATCGAATCTAAATTAAATAATATATTCATCACAATAATATTGGATTACGAGATTATATACTCTAATAATGAAGTATAATTATACAAAATTATAATTTTAAATAATTATACTTTTTTTTAGATATTTATAACTATATAAAACACTTTGAATACAAAGACTATATTCGGATAAGTAGACTAGTTAAAATAAATAGAAATATCTAACATTGATTTTGTGAGATTATTTATATATATATATATAATGTATACATTATAATTATATATATAATTACTATATACCTATATACTAAATTATAATAATGATGAAAATATTAATTATATTATACTATAAAAATTGATTTATTTTGACACAGTGAATGAAATATAATATTCTTCAAATAATAAAACGGTGTATTGAGTCAATAAAATGGAATAACCGAATACGGACACTCTCGGTATCTCAGAAAATATAAATCCTACAAAAAAATTTTAATGAATAAAATAATCATAATTATATAAATAGTCTAAAAAGGTATTTTTTTATTTTTTAATTATTCAAAATATTGCTGATATATCCAATAAACTGATTTTTTTATTACGTTTTTAAATTTATGAAAAAAAATGTCAACTTAAAACCTTCTCAAGAATATACAAATGTATCGATATAAAATATAACACTATATTATTTAAATATAAAGCATTCTAAAAATGATATATATAATTTATATATTTGTTATCAAATATTAATATTTGATAACAAATATATAAATTATATATATCATTTTTAATGAATTCTTTAAATTATAAGCATATATCTAGAGGTCATATGAGTCCCTTATTACGGACAGTGTCCGTCGGACACCCTATAGGGTGTTATAGATGTTTATATATACTAGAGTTATATATAACCAATAAGCGCGTAGCATATGAACTATTATGATTTTCATAAAAATCGCTTGCGTTATAATATTAATACCACCAATAAAGCTAAATCTAAATTTTATTATTATTTAGATACTTAAATTGAATTATTATAATTAATTATAATTAAAAAATAATAAAAATAAATAAATTATTAACTAATTAAATTATATTAAATTATTCATAACATTAATTATAAATAATGTAATTGTAATTTGTCTGATTGGTTCATCAATAATATATAGTTTATCTAGTGATATTGGTGTCCTTATTATAATAGGGTGTCCGACGGACACTGTCCGTATTCTCAAATTTCATCTATAGATTTAAACTATAGTTTAGCAGACATATTAATAAGGGTACCTTAAACACGTATTTGGGGACATTTTTTGTAGTCATCTGAGCATATATATAATCGCCTATAGGAGATAGGATGTCAGTAGATAATTTATATTTACAATAATTGCATAAATATGTTATATTTTCTGAAATGAGAATAGATAATGCATAACCTGGATGCTAATAACCATATATCCTAAAAATTACATCAAAAGATATATAAATATAAATAAATACAAATATATATAAATCAAGAGTAAAGTAACTTGATACGGACACTTTAACAATAAATTGTATTAACATGTTATGATTCAATATTTGTATTCAAAATTACAATATATTTATATTATATGATTATAAATATTATTTTGATTATAAATTATATTTAATATTTGTATTCAATATATAATGGGTGTCCATTTACGGTACCCATGTTCGAATACGGACACCCTGTGTTATAATCATCGATATAAAGTAAGGAAAACAATGTCTTTATATCGATTGTTATAATACGGACACTATAGTGTTAGCTTATAAGCTGAGCTATTATGATATTTTTTGGAATAAAAACTGGCGTAAAAAATATATATCTACCTATAGGTATTTATATATAAATTCTATAAAATTAAACAATATTTTTTTGTTAATTTAAGTTGCTTCCCAAGAAGATTTAAATTTATAATTGCATATATGCATGTACCTATAGGTACAGATTTAGTATTGGCTATTAATAGAATTATATAATTCAATATTAGTAGTATTTATATTTATTTTATTTAAAAAATTGTTTAACATGTTAAAATATATCTATCTATTATAAAAATAAGTTTTTAAATTTAAAAAAAATGTCCCTAGAATTCATGATAATATTATCTATTTTAAAATTTGTTTTCAAAAGTTGTCACTATAACTGGGCTCCCTATTGTATATATTTGTAACGTCTTATAATCTATAGATTTTCCCTATAGTAATATATATATATATATATATACTATATATATTTTAAAATATACTTATATATTAAAGTATATATATATTATACTTTATATACTATAAATAATGTATTTTTATTTTGATATATATATATATATATACTATATATACTATATATATAATATATATTATATAAACTAAATATTAAAGTATACTTCTATATTACTATATCTATACTTCTGTATTATACTTTATATACTATACATAATGTATTTTTATTTCATATTAAATTATATATTATAATTAATAAATTTATATATTTAATATATTAAATAATATCAATTGTATTTCTTTCTATATTTATTACGTAATATATATATATATATTGTATATATATATATATATATATATATATTACAAGTATATAAAAATACACATGTACAGTTACATGAATTGAACTTATTGTGGGCGTGTACGTTTGGCGATAATTGGCGATAAAACAACAATACGGCGAGTTGATTGTGCCCGGTGTATTAGTGACCGTGCCGCGGGGAAGGGGGCGCCACTTTCTAATCGGCCGCCATTCGTGTTCACTCGTACGTAAACACAATAATCGACCAATCAAACGTCACGATCGGCCGGTCACGTGCTGCTCGCCCGCCCCCGATATAATAGAAATCACGTCTGATACCATTATCGCAGCGGCAGCAATGAAGGCGGTGGTTATAACAATTGTGGGCGTGTCACTGCGGCAGTGTGATCATCCGTGTAGTCCACAGAGCTAGAGAGAAAGCTAGAGAGAAAGCTTTCTCTCTGGCTATGTGGTGTAGTCGTAGTGATGTACGCATGCGCAGCCGCACGTATACGTATGTTGTCACGTGATTGGGGATACGTATACATTATGTATGTGTTGCTATAGAAACCGATAGTCATGTCTACATTCACGTATATGTGATATGTATACGCATTACCAATTATGTATTGTATAATTTATACTATAGTATATATATACTATATATATAAATACAAAGATTTTTCTTAGGAATCGCAAAAGCTTCGCAAAATATTTGCTATATATATATATAGTGTGGGTGTTGTACGTATCGCGATCCCGGCGGGGAAAGGGTTATACTTGTAGTGAGTAGAAGTATTGCAAGTGTTCTTATTATTGGCACAAATAAGATCCCTATATGGCATTGGAGGTGACGAACCCATATCCCCGAAATTAATACACGTATAGGTGGTGGTGCGTCATCTATCCTCGTTATGTTCAATTACTATTTACACTATAACAGTATATATATATATATATATTATAAATGTATATATTTAATAAATTGGTATCTCTGATTTGTTTATAAATATATTATTCTAATAGAAAACTAATTAATTAAATTGTTAAATTTAATTATATTCATAATTTTGTCCATTTGTAGCCTATATATTTTTCTTTTACTAACTTTAAATCTTAAAATTGTAATAGTGGTAAGTCTCCGATTACCGACCCCTAAATGATTATTTGTAATAACTTATTTAATATTAAATATATTTATTTGAAATTTTGTAATTAGGGTAATATTATGACAATGAATAATGTGGCTATTTTAAATTTTTGATATAATTATATTGACAAGAATAAACAGGGGGGTCGGTAATCGGATACATGTTCCTAATACCGACCCCTTTCTCCTATTATCGACCCCCTAAAATAATCGTGGTCTAAATAATTATAGTATTATAATATCCAATAAAAATAGTAGATATACATAAATATAATTAATTATAACATTCAGGCAATTTATTTTTATAAAAATAGTAGATATACATAAATATAATTAATTATAACATTCAGGCAATTTATTTTGTATTGAATTTTTGTTTTAATAGTATACTATTAAAACATAAATTCAATACAAAATAAATTGCCTGAATATTATAATATTAAATTTAAATTTAAACTTTATAGTAATTATATTAAAATAGTGTATATTATTATTTAATATTTATTTATTAATCAGTAGGTATATAATCGAATGGAATCATGAATCCTTAATCTATATAAATGATACAAAAACAACTTATGACATATATTAAAGTAAAATACTGATCTATTATGATTGGATATTATAAATCACATGCATGTAATACCGATTACCCTAATACTGACCCCCATGGGGTCGGTATTAGGGTAATTTAGGAGGTCGGTAATAGGAAAATCATATGGATTGCTATAATTAAGATATTTTGGTTATTAATTATTCAAATTGAATTATTTTTATAACGTTTATAAACATTTTATTGATCTACAATATTATGTGCAGTAGTAAGTTTTCTTTTAATTAATAAAGTGTTTACAATGATTTAAAAAAAGTTATTATTCAAATATTTAAAAAGTTAAAACAGAATATTACATTTTATCAAATAACAATTGTATGATTGAATATCTATTAAAACAAAATACTTATTCATATTTATCATTAAATTGCTAACAGTTCATATAGTTACTGAGATACGAGAGGTGGTCGGTAATCGGAGACTTTCTCCTATATATATATATATATATATATATATATATATAACTATAGTTATATATCTGGCATCGGTAATCAGACAAAGTATACTTTGTAGTATACTATTTCCATTCATATATAAGTATACTTATAATGTATACATTATTATAATGATACATAATGTAATAATCAATTAGAATATATAAATATAACGATGGGTTGGTTTGACTATAGTAATAACAATTATCTACTTATAAGTACAATTATAATTTCAATAAACCAACCGAAAATGTATAAGAAAAAAAGTTGAAAATTATGAATAAATTTGTTTAATATTTAACTAATATTGAATTTCTAATAATAAAATATCAATTATCAAGTAAATATAATATGTAATAGTTAATAAAATATAATATGTGTAAACCAATTTTTCGTTTATAAAGTATATGAATAACATTACATATTAATTAATAACATAATATAATGTATTTAAACCTGATTTTTACTTACCGATATTTGTTTCAATTTAACATTTCAAAGAATCATTAGTCTATACAATATTATGTAGACTAATATAGGCCAATATGTTAATCATACTATATAAAAGTATATTATATTAATATAGTTTAATATAATCTATATGGGTTTATTGTTTATTGTTTAATATAATATATATGGGATGTGCTAATAAATATACATATAGGACTATATAATATATTATAATCTGAATAACACATTAATAGAAGTAATAATTATATATATAAATACATATACGATACATAGTGATAAACATTTATCCTAACAGTTTCCATAGAGTTTATACAAATAAACATATCGTTGTCTTTTGATTTCCGTGTTCCCTCCCGACTTGTTTCCCTAATTAAAACGTGCCTTTCAGATGCTCCCAGTAATTGGTGAATTACTTGACTAATTGTGTGGGCGTGTTCACATAAATAGGAACGCCCCTCGTTCATATGGATATATAATTTCTTATCTGTGATCGTATTTACATTAAATTCGCTCTAATATATTCGAGTATACTATTATACTATAGTGTTAATGAGGCTGTGATTAAGAAATATGTGTAATAGTCATTTTTAAATTATATTATTTATTTATGATTTATTTATATATTGTGTACGTATTTGTTGTTATTTTATGAACCAATGTTTATAATAATTTATCAATACACGTATGCATAAATGGGAATGGCTTATGAAAAGGGCGTGTCCAGCAATATGTCTACATCATCCGACATCAATCATTATGATTATAACTTATAATATCAGTATTATATAACTGTGTTTTTGGAGTAAATATATTTAAAAATGAAATCATCCATTACATCAATATTTCAATAGACGATCAGTAAGACATTGCGACCTATCTATGATTATTAATATCAAATGAATGCGCAATATTAAACTATTCGATACTTCTGATATTTGGGATAAATGTTGTTGAAAGTTTAAGCATGCCGTTTACTTCTTTTATGATTTGCGACATCCTGCACCCAAAACAATCATGTTAGTACACTATTGAACATATTTATATATTATATATTATTTGCACTATAGGTAACATATATATATATATATATATATATATATATATATATATATATATATAGATATATATATATATATCAAATAACGAATGTATATAAACTAAAAATATTTTGTAATCGATGATTGTTTAGCGGATTGTATTTATGTGATTGTATTTAGCGTATACATTTATACATATATTTATATTATTATTATCGTAAGTGGTATGACTATTTATATACAATTGGATATCTTGTAACATTTTTAAAACCTCAAACGTTGGTTTTACAATAATTTTATCAGCTGTACAATCATTAACATCTTCTGTATGTTCTGTGAGTGTAAGTGATCATATAATCGACGGTATAGATGAGATTACTTATCATAAAGGTAACACATTAAATGTATACATAACAATTATAAGTTTCATTTGAATGGTTATTATTGTTATAAAGAGTTATTAATTAGGTAAAGCGAAATCATAACAATTTGAAAACCTATAACTAGGGGAAAGTAACCGAATACGGACACTATCGGTATATCAGAAACCATAAATTCTTCAAAAAAATATGTAATGAATAAAATATTCATAATTATATAAGTAGTCTGATTAAGTATTTTTAATTTTTTAATTATTCAAAATCGTGCTGATATATCCAATGAACTGATTTTGTTATTAGGTTTTTAAATTTATGAAATAAAATGTCAACTTAAAACCTTCCCAAGAATATACAAAGGTATCGATATAAAACATAACAATATATTATTAACATTATTAACAACTATAGTTGTTATCTATAGATAATTCTAAACATATATATAATTTCTATATTTTGTATCAAATATTAATTAAGTTATAAGCATATATATATATATATATATATATATAAAGGTCATATAAGTCTCTAATACGGACAGTGTTCTTCGGACACTATATAGAGTGTATATATAGAGTCTATATATAGCTATATATATATATATATATATATATATATATATATATCTATCTATATATATATATATATATATATATATATATAGATACATCTATAGATGTCTTAATACGGACACCATATAACCAATCAGCGTGCAGCGTGTGAACTATTTTGATATTTATAAAAAGTCGCGTGAGTTATAATATTAATACTACCAATGAACCTAAATATAACATTTTTATTATTTAGATACTTAACTTGTATTATTAATAATAAAATAATAAAAATTAATAAATTAATTATTTATTAAATTATATTAAATTATTCATAAAATTAATTATAAATAATGAATAAAAAGATTAAATAAAATTTTAAAATCACAATAATATCTATAATCATATAATATTAATAAATTGTAATTTTTGAATAACAATATTGAGTCATAAAATATTAAGATCATTTATTATTAAAATATTGTCCGTATTAGGTTACTTTCACCTAGGTCCTAGATATACAGTACTGGTAGATATATTGTAAGATACTGAATTACTTTATTAAATATAAAATATAGGAAATGGAAAAAACCTAATGGAAATTAATGCTGTAACAATTTGTGCTGTGACATGTATGCAATTTACTCTCATACCTTTGATAGTATTGATATTATGACCAAAATCTACTCTAAGAATTGTTAATTACAATTGAGCTGATATATCCGCATCTGGTGATGCACTGTACCTATAGCCGCCGGAACTAGTTTTTCCCAGTGAGGGTTTTAAGAAATAAGTATAATTTATCAACTAAATACTATACTGTAATTATTTTAAAATATATCTTGTAACATATAATAGAGTACAATTATGATTTATTTTAAATGTTAAAACATATAATTATAATTATACTGAGATAGTTAACAAAATATGAAACCTATAATGAACATATCTAGAATATTTTAAATACCTATGTTATAATAATAATAATAAATCCCAAAATAGTTTATATATTTATTATGTTATACTTATAACATTTTTTCTAAAAAAAATTCTTTGGCAAAATACTTTTATTGTCGTCAATAGAATCTAATATATCATGATGTTCAGATAGACAATATGTTTATTTGTTGTCGTGTGCTTTACGACCTTAACCACATCTTCAATCTTCTTAACATAGAAAAGCTTCTATCATAGGATACTGAAGTACTTGGTTGTACCATCAATAATTTGATTAATTTTGTTGTTTCTATAAAAATAATTAATATTAAATTAATGAATATATAAGATAATATATATATATATATATATATACACATAATTCTTTTAGGCAATCTTTTGCATTGATCATATTCTCTACTGCTTCTTTTAAAGATTGAGAATTGAAATGGTTCTTGAACATAGGTAGTTCGAGTTTTAAAGCTTGAACAGTTAATTCAGGATATTTATTTATCTGAAAAAGTAATAAAATATAATATAGAATATTGTATTTGTAATATAGTAAATATTCTATATTATGTTTTATTAATTTGTCAGATAAATAAATATCCTTAATTAAGTATACTTATTTCAGCATAATCAATTATATTTGTATTTAATAATGAAGATAATAATTTGTCATATGAAATTATACTTTGATTATTTTTGAAAAATCTTTGATTTAATTCAGTAATTAGGATATCATATATTTCCATGTTTTCTTTTCTATAATGTTTTATTATTAAAAAAATATTAAATAATAGATTATTTGTGTACAATCTCAGTATAATATTGATATAATTTATGTCAGAATAAACATTGTTTTCTTTTCCATTAACAAGTTTAACAATATTTATAATTACAAATAAATAAGATTATATATATATATATATATATATATATATATATATATATTAATATATGATACAAACTTTGATGGAATTTTACGTTTTCTAGGATTACGTAATGGTAGCAAATCTAGATTTTCAGATTCTTTTAAAATCTTTTCTAAATAAATGTGATAATTCATTCTTTTGTTCTGTACTGTGTCGATTAACATATTAATGAGTAAAACAACATGTTCATTTAGAGTAGCCTTTGATCCAATTACACTTATCTAATGACATATATTTTATAACTTATACTTTTAATATAAATATAAATTAATATAATTAATATACATATATATTTCTGTAATCAAGAATAATTAGTATAAACTATAGGTAACACTAACCAAATTATCTAATAAAGTGAAAATATCAAATGCTATATTTAATGAAATATATGTAGATGTTTCTAGTAGAGTATTCTTATATGAATATGCTTTGGCGATTAGTTCAGTACTATTTCCTCTTGCCATTGTCAGTTTTTCTAATGCATTTATAATATCTAAATAGTTATTTAAGACTGCTGATATAGCCTTACATCTGACTGTCCATCTTGTAGGACACATTGATTTGAATATGTTTTATCATTATCAATAGATTATATAAATCTCTAAATTTTCCAGATTTGCTAAAAATAACACCAATATCATTCACAATGTATAGAGAACCATGTAAAGCTTTACTTTGAGCAACAGATTTACAAACAAGATTTAGGCGACGAGAACTACAATATGTATAATATGCCAAAGGTTGTTCTTTTTGTATCAGGGATTGTGTTCCTTTGTATAAAGCTGACATATTATACGCTCCATCATAACATTTCCCACGTAAATTAGACATGGATAGACCGAGACGAATAATACTGACTTTCAGAATATTTTCAATAGATTCGCCAGTACTAACTTTATGTAAATGAATAAAATCATATTCATTTTTCTTGTACTTTTAGATTTTCATCAATGTATCTAATCACAATCTATAGATTCCTGATATTCCAAAGTTATATATTGGGTTCCATCACACATTATAGAGAATGGTCCACCCTTTTTTACTTCCTCAGCAATAATTCTTAAAATTGAATGACCATACATTGTACAAATTTCCTTTTGTATCGGAACTAAATAAATGTTTAGTTTTGTTGCTCTCGTTTACACGATTTATCATTTTAATAATTTCAGGTTTATTTCTACTTTACATTTTCATTATTTCGTATAGGTTACCTTGATTTAAATTCTTTCCACGATGAGCAATACCTTGTCTAGCAAGATATGTTATTGAATACAACAGTGTTTCTAAAATTAAATAATTCTCTTTACTATCTTTATGTTTAAATTCGTAATTACTGATTCAACATTTTGTTCACTTTTCATAAAATAATTCATAGAATATTTATGTATTGATGATGTAGAATGATCATATATTTCTCTTTAACTTTACTTAGATTATAAAAGCCAGTTGACGTAAAAAATGTTGTATATGACCGTGTTTTCTCACATTCAACTTTTAATATCGTAATCAATGATAGAATAACAGCTTTTCCAAAGTAGGGTCCCAATGTAACCAGTTAAATTCTGCATACCACGATTGTTGAAAGGTTAATTTAATTATTTGCGTTTTTTTGTAATTCTTTTATTTGCTAAAGTAGATGGGCTTGGTTGATTTTGTACATTCAAAGATGGAGGTTGTATCTGAGAATCAATAACGTTATCAGTATTTGAAGATGTCGATTATCCCTGGGAATCAATATTTGAAGAAATAGATTTATTCCTATAGAGTATATTACCATTGTTAGTTTTTTTTAAATTAAAACATTTATTAAATATTTTGTTATTTAAATTATTTATAATTTCAGTTAATTTGTTGATGATTATTAATAACTTATTATATATTACTATTGTTATAATAATATTATTAATTTTATATGTTTAATATAAATAAAATTAATTATAAGAATTCAATTTATTAAAATTATTAATAATAATTTTAATAATAATAATAAATTTATTTAAGGTTTAAATTAAGGGCCGGGGAAACCTTTGCATTCTTTTGTGTGTTAAAATTGTTATAGTAAAATTTTAAAATATACAGATTTATAAAATTAATGTTAGTTTTATAAAAGTAGTTATTAAGTACCTATATAAAGTTTAAAATAAAAGTATTTAAATATATTTAAAATGAGTTTTTAGACATTGTCCTGTAGAATCATAGAGCTAGAGAGAAATTTCTCTCTAGCTCTGTGTGTAGAATGCATACAAATGTTCTAATTTTCTCTATCTTTTACATGTAACTCAGCAAGGTTACCCCGACCCTTAAACTAATATAAACAGTTACATTTATGTATATTTATATAAACTAACCAATAACTAAATAGAGTATTTTTCTTCATTATAAATAAAATTTAATTATAATATATTGGAAATTATATTTTATTATTTTTTTCCTGGATTTTTGTAATGAATAAACAAAGATAATATTTTATAAATATAAAATTCATAGACATTTGAATTATTCTCCAATGATTCTCTATATATATATAATAACATTATTAATTTCTGCTAACATATAATCATCACAGAGATGATAATAATATAGAGAAAAAATTCTACATTTTACCTAAATGGCAGGGGGGGTTTTAGGCATCAAAACCCCCCCATTATTTTGCCAGGGGGGGTTGCAACCCCCCAAACCCCCCCTGTTCCGGCGCCCATACAGTCTGTACCACCCACTTGTACTTGATATAAAGGGAGTAGGTCCATGCAATGTATTCATATATTGTATAGTATTATAGTACCATTTGGCACTATATTGGAACTATTATATATATATATATAATACAATATATTTAACTATATATATATATTGTTACTTATAAGTATTACTTATAATGGATATAAATGATATTGATATATAAATTAAATATATACACAATGAGTTATATGACTATTATGTGATAGTACTTAGTAATATAGGCGTCAGTGATCAAGGTTTATAAACTACTAATATAATAATATATGACTATTGAATATATAATTCATTGTCACTTTTCTACTTGTTAATTATGTTAATTTTTTTATATTTTAGTTTGATACCAACTATGAATAAAACACCGATTAGGAAAAGTGTTGTATCTCTCGCGTACCTTGGCATTATTAAACTATACTAACATACATATGTATAAGAACATAGTATTACTACTGGTATATAAGTAGGTATATATAGGTATACAAGTAGATATATCCCATATAGGGGAAAGTAACCTAATACTAACACTTTAACAATAAATGATCTTAATGTTTTAAAACCCATTATTTTTATTAAAAAATTACAATTGTAATATTAATATTAATATTATATGATTATTGATATTATTGTGATTTAGAAATGTTACTTAATATTTGTATTCTATAGATAATGGGGGTGTGCGTATTCGATACCCATGTCCGAATACGGCCAGCACATATCTATAGATAGTATATAGATCTAGTATACTAGACATATACTCACATATATATAGATATAGTATACTAGATACACTATATATTATTTATGAAACAATCATATAAATTACAATTACATTATTTATAATTAATGTTATGAATAATTAATATAATTTAATTAGTAATTCATTTATTAATTTGTATTATTTTATTAATTAATAATACAAATTAAGAATCTAAATAATTATATTAATACATTTTTTAGATTTAGCCTCATTGGTTGTATTAATATTATAATGCACGCGATTTAAAATAAAAAATCAGAAGAGTGTATACGCTGCGCGCTGATTGGTTATAGGGTGATAAAGAAACCTGGAAGCGTTAAGAATATCCTGAAAAATTTTCGACCTATTTCTCAACTTACTGCTTTCTCCAAACTCCTCGAACGAATTGTTTCTACACAAATAATCAGTCATCTATCAGCTTAAAAAGTACTTCATCCTCACCAACGTTCTTATATGCCCGGACTGGGCATAGAGACAGCCCTATGCCGTATAAATGATGATGTTCTCAACAATAAAACCGGCTCACTCATGTTATTTTTAGATTTATCTGCTGCCTTCGATACGCTCAACCACAAGATTCTTATACAACGGCTAATCGAGAGTTGATTTTCTGGGAAAGCTTTAGATTGGTTAAAATCGTACATTTCTGATAGAATGAGTAGATTCAGTATTGTCGATTATTCTTCCGAATATCAAAAGATGACTCACGGAGTACCACAATGATCAGTACTAGGACCACTACTTTTTTCGATATACTTATCACCTGTTTTCAAAATCTTCGCCAACCATCCATTGATTAAATTTCATTCATACGCCGATGACATCCACATTTTTACTGATGCTGATAATCAAAATGACTCATCTGCCCACATCCGTTTGCAGAACTGTCTACGTGAACTATCTATCTGGTTTCATAAAAATCATTACAACTGAACCCTTTAAAAACTGAAGTAATGCACGTCAATCACACTTCTAAATACTTTTCAACATCGTTCACTTTTTCATTTGACAAGTGTTTATTATCATCATCACAAACGATAAAGAACTTGGGTGTAATTTTGAATTCTAACCACGACATGAAATCTTTTATATCAGAAAAAAATCGTTCAGTAAACTTTCAACTGTACAGAATTAAAAAAATTAGAAAATCTTTAAATTTCTTTACTTGCAAAATTGTAGTGACTAGTTTAGTATTAGGAGTTTTCGATTATTGTAATGTGCTGCTTATAGGTCTACCAGCTATCACATTGACTGAACTTACCTCCATTCAACGATATGCTGTACGTATAATTCACAAGCTACCTCATCGAGAAGAAAATAACCATATCAGCATCACACAATTAATGAAGGAATTACACTGGCTAGTAGCCAATGGCTACCCATAAAAGAAAGAATCATCTATACAATATGTCTTATGACTCATAATGCACTCCACTTTGAAACGCCGTCATATTTATATGAATTGATAGAGAGAATCGACCAGACAAGAAGTCTCAGGCCGTGTCATGTTAATCGTATACGACCTAGATCGACAATACATTCTACTGCCGCCCGTTCACGCTCCTTCTAGTCACAAGCACCGATAGCCTGGAACTCACTACCTACAACACTCCGTGCTGAAAGAAACTCAGAAAAGTTCAAAAAGAATTTAAAACATATTTATTTACACTATAACTTTCTTATTATTTCATTATACATTATTGTTAACTTAATTGTTTAAACGATGTCTAAATAAAATGTCTTCTTCTTCTAGGGTGTCCGTATTAAGACATTAATAGAATACTCTGAGTGTCTAACTTAATTGTTTAAACGATGTCTAAATAAAATGTCTTCTTCTTCTAGAGTGTCCGTATTAGAGACTTATATAACCTCTAGATATATGCTTATAACTTAATTAATATTTGATAACAAATATAGAAATTATGTATATAATTTTTAGAATGCTTTATTTTTTAATAATATATTGTTATGTTTTTATTTTTGTATATCGATACTTTATATTCTTGAGAAGGTTTTAAGTTGAAATTTGTTTTCATAAATTTAAAAAGTTTATAAAAAACCAATGTATTATATATATCATCACTATTTTGAATTATTGCAAAATAAAAAATACCTATTTAGACTATTTATATAATTATGAATATTTTATTCTAAAACATTTGTTGTAGGATTTATGGTTTCTGATATACCGAGAGTGTTCGTATTCGGTTACTTTCTTTACGGTATACTATATATATATATATATATATATATATATATATATATATATATATAATATTTAATATGATTATATAATATTATATAATATACATACAATATAATATACAATATCGTATATCCATATACATATCATATATACATAGAGGCATAACATGTATATAATATAATTAATTTAATGTAATCAATAGAACTATTTAACTAAATTGGTGTATTCGTATATTATTGTAACTAACCTATAACTAATATTGTAATTTTTTTCGCTAGCATCCATATTTGTACATATCATCAGACACACAAACACACACATATATATGTATATATGTGTGTGTGTTTGTGGCTATAGCCTTCTTTAGATTTATTTCCTCAAATAAGTCGTAATTTTTAAACATCAATGATTCGTTTGGAAGCAATTTATAGAATAATCCAGCTTCATCTGCATTAAATATATGCATTACTTCGTACGAATCCAAAATACATGGTAACACTAATGTATATATAATAATGTACATATATATATATATATATATATATATATATATTTTTTAAATTAATATATACAAATATGATAATAAAAATAATAATTTATCTTCTTGATTGATTGATAATACTAATGATAATTGATAATTATTGATAGAAAATATATAGTCGAAATATATAATCGAAAGTATAAAGTATAAATATTTTCTAACGACATACGTTATAGAAATAAACAAAGAATAATACGAAATTAAAAAATTAAAGTAATACAAAAGTTTTACAGTTACCGTAAAAATAAATTAAAAATAATCTAAAATAGAACTAAATTATATTATACTAGCCGTACCCGACCCGGCGTTGCTCGGTTTTTGAATATTTGCCTATTATCTATTATTTATTAATTATAGATATATTATATACCTATTCATGATTATGCATTGCTATATATACAATAAAATAAATGTTAGCTAAAATACAAACAAAATATAGAAAAATATTTAAAAAATTAGTGGAAATATATTAAAAAATGCAACAAATATTACAAAATATGTTTTAAAAAATGTCTAAAACCCAAACTTAAACCCAAACCGTACCCAAACCGGCGTTGCTCGGATATTGATTGTTTGCCTATCTATTATTTATTAATTATAGCTGTTCCTGATTCTTCATTGTTATATATACAATTAAATAAATGTTAGCTGAAATACAAACAAATGTAGAAAAATATTTTAATAATTAAAAAATTAGTAGAAAAATATTTCAAAAAATATATTAAAAAATACAATAAATATTTTGAATATTACAAAATATGTTTTAAAAAGATGTCGAAAACCCAAACCTAAACCCAAACCGTACCCGACCTGGCGTTGCTCGGTTTTTGATTTTTTGCCAATTATTATTTATTAATTATAGCTATTACTAATTCTGCATTGCTAAATATTTATATTTAATTTGTTCCTAACTATTATTTATATACAATAAAATAAATGTTAGATGACATACAAACAAATGTAGAAAAATATTTTAATATTTAAAAAATTAGTGGAAAAATATTTTAAAAAATATATTAAAAAATACAACTAATATTTCAATTATTATAAAATATGTTTTAAAAAAATGTCTAAAACCAAAACCCACACCGTCCTGACACGGCGTTGCTAGGTTTTTGATTGTTTTCCTATCTATTATTTATTAATTATAACAATTCCTGATTTTAAATTTTTTGCCTTACCCAACACGACGTTTCTCGGTTTTTAATTATTTGCCTATCAATTATTAATTATAGCTATTCCTAATTATGCATAGCTAATCTTTAATTTTTAGTCTTCTAACTAATATTTAATAAATCTAACTGTATCCGATGTATATCTAGCGTTGTTCTTTTTTAGATTTATTCGTAAAATATTTTGTAAAAATACAAAAAATAATTTAAAATATTATAAAATATATTTTTAAAAAGTGTCTAAAAATATTTTTTAAATATAAAAAATATTTCAACATATTAGTAGCCATACCCTACCCGGCGTTGCTAGGTTTTTGATTATTTGACTATTTTTATTAATTATAGCTATTCCTGATTATTCTAAAATATATAATTGCTAAAAAATACAAAAAATATTTAAAATATTATAAAATATGTTTTAAAAAAATTTCGAAAACTCAAACCTAAACCCAAATCCAAACAGTATCCGACTCGATATTTATCGGTTTTTGATTATTTGCCTATTTATTATTTATTAATTAGAGCTATTTCTGATCCTACATTTCTAGTATATACAATTAAATAAAGTTTATCTAAAATACAAACAAATGTGGAAACATATTTTTTTTAATATTTAAAAAATTAGTGACAAAATATTTCAAAAAATACAACAGATATTTCAAATAATCCAAAATATGTTGAAAACCTGAACCCAAACAGTTCCAAATCGTCGTTGCTCGTTTTTTTATTATTTGTCTATCTATCATTTATTAATTATAACTATTCCTTATTTGGAATTTCTTGCCGTACCCAACTTTGCTTTACTTGTTGTTTGATAGTTTACCTATCTATTATTTATTAATTATGGCTATTCAAAATTCTGCTTTTCATATACAATAACATAAATTGTTGCTAAAATTCAAACAAATTTATACAAATATTAATATCTCAAAAATTAGTGGAAAAATATTTCAAAAATATTTCACAAAATATTTTTAAAAATACAACACATATTTCCAATATTACAAAATATTACTTAAAAAATGTCGAAAACTCAAACTGCACCCTGCATTGCTCGATTTTTGATTTTTGATTGTTGTTGCCCATTTATTATTTATTAATTATAGCTATTTCTGATTCTGTATTTCTGTATTGCTACAAAATATATTTTTTATAAATTTTCTACAAATATTTTAAAAAGTATAATATTTATATCTTATAATATTTATATATTTATTATATAATTATAATATTTTAATTATATCTTAAAATAATAATATTTCAAAGATTAGTTGAAAAATATAAAAAAATATTTCAAAAAAATGTCCACAAAAATGTTTACAAATATTTCAAAAAAATTTTTAAAATATTTGAAAAAAATTTTTTTAAAATATTTCAAAAAATAGCCGTACCCGACCCGGCGTTGCTCGGTTTTGATTATTTTCCTATATATTATATATTAATTATAGCTATTCCTGATTCTTAATTGATATATATAATAAAATAAATGTTAGCTGACATACAAAACAAAGTAGAAAACATTTTCAAATAATATGTTAAAAAATACAACAAATATTTCAAATATTAAAAAATATGTTTTAAAAAAATGTCTAAAACCCAAACCTAAACCCAAACACAAACCGTACACTACCCTGCGTTGCTAGGTTTTTAATTATTTGCCTATTAATTGTAGCTATTCCTGATTATACTTAGCTAATATTTAATTGTTTTCTTCTAACTAATATTTACTAATTCTAACTGTATCCGATGTAGACTCAGCGTTGTTCGTTTTTAAGATTATTTGTAAAATATTTGGTAAGATTACAAATAATAATTTAAAATATTACAAAATATATTTTTAAAAAGTGTCTAAAAATATTTTAAGAAATATAAAAAATATTTCAACATATTAGTAGCCATACCTGATTTTTAATGCCTATTAATTTTTTTTATTAATTATAGCTATTCCTGATTATTCTAAAATTTATAATTGCTAAAAATTGCAAAAAAATATATAAAATATTACAAAATATGTTTTAAAAACAAACCATACCCGACCCGGCATTTCTTGGTTTTTGTTTGTTTGCCTATCTATTATTTATTATTTATTAATTAGGGCAATTTCTGATTCTATATTTCTAGTATATACAATTAAATAAAGTTTATTTAAAATACAAACAAATATAGAAAAATATTGTTTATAATATTTAAAAAATTAGTGAACAAATATTTCAAAAAATATTTTAAAAAATACAACAAATATTTCAAATATTACAAAATATGTTGAAAACCCAAACCCAAACCGTCCCAAAACGGCGTTGATCGGTTTTTAATTATATGCCTATCTATACTTTATTAATTATAACTATTCCTGATTTAGAATTGTTTGCCGAACCCAACCCGACGTTGCTCGTTTTTTTATTATTTGCCTATCAATTATTAATTATAGTTATTCCTAATTATGCATAGCTATTCTTTAATTGTTGTCTTCTAACTAATATTTAATAAATCTAACTGTATCCGATGTAGATCTAGCGTTGTTATTTTTAAGACTTATTCGTAAAATATTTTGTAAAAATACAAAAATACAAAAATACTTTAAAATATTATAAAATATATTTTTAAAAAGTGTCTAAAAATATTTTTTAAATATAAAAAATATTGCAACATATTAGCAGTCATACCCTACCCGGCGTTGCTAGGTTTTTGATTGTTTGACTATTTATTTTTATTAATTATAGCTATTCCTGATTATTCTAAAATATATAATTGCTAACAAATACAAAAAATATTTAAAATATTACAAAATATGTTTTAAAAAAATGTCGAAAACTCAAACCTAAACCCAAATCCAAACAGTACTCGACTCGACATTTATCGGTTTTTGATTGTTTGCCTATTTATTATTTATTAATTAGAGCTATTCCTGATCCTACATTTCTAGTATATACAATTAAATAAAATTAAACATATGTAGAAACATATTTTTTTTAATATTTAAAAAATTAGATAAAAAATATTACAAAAAATACAACAGATATTTCAAATATTCCAAAATATGTTGAAAACCTAAACCCAAACAGTTCCAAATCGGCGTTGCTCGGTTTTTTATTATTTGCCTATCTATCATTTATTAATTATAACTATTCCTGATTTGGAATTTCTTGCCGTACCCAACTTTGCTTTACTCGTTGTTTGATAGCTTACCTATCTATTATTTATTATTTATGGCTATTCATGATTCTGCTTTTCATATACAATAACATAAATTGTTGCTAAAATTCAAACAAATTTATACAAATATTAATATCTCAAAAATTAGTGGAAAAATATTTCAAAAATATTTCAAATAATATTTAAAAAAATACAACACATATTTCCAATATTACAAAATAGTACTTAATAAATATCGAAAACCCAAACCGCACCCTGCGTTGATCGATTTTTGATTGTTTGCCTATCTATTATTTATTAATTATAGCTATTCCTGATTCTGTATTCCTAGTATACAACAAATATTTCCAAATATTACAAAATATATTTTTTATAAATGTTCTACAAATATTTTAAAAAGTATATTATTATATCTTATAATATTTATATATTTATTATATAATTATAATATTTTAATTATATCTTAAAATAATAATATTTCAACGAATAGTTGAAAAATATAAAAAATTATTTCAAATAATATTTTTTAAAATACAAAAAATATAAATAATATTACAAAATATATTTTAAAAAAATTTCAAAAAAATGTTTAAAAATATTTAAAAAAAACTTCAAAAATATTTCAAAAAATGTCGTACCCGACCCGGCGTTGCTCGGTTTTTGATTGTTTACCAATTATTATTTATTAATTATAGCTATTACTTATTCTGCATTACTAAATATTTATATTTAATTTTTTCCTAACTATTATTTATATACAATAAAATAAATGTTAGCTGACATACAAACAAATGTAGAAAATATATTTTAATATTTAAAAAATTCGTGGAAAAATATTTCAAAAAATATAATATAATAAAATATAATACAACAAATATTTCAAATATTACAAAATATGTTGAAAATCTAAACCCAAACCGTTACAAATCGACTCGGTTTTTTATTATTTGCTTATCTATCATTTATTAATTATAACTATTCCTGATTTGGAATTTCTTGCCGTACCCAACTCTGCTTTACTCGTTTATCTATTATTTATTAATTATAACTATTCATATAATTAAATATAACTATTCTTGATTTTAAATTGCTTGCCCTACCCAACCCGACATTTCTCGATTTTTGATTATTTGCCTATCAATTATTAATTAAAGATATTCCTAATTATGCATAGCTAATCTTTAATTTTGTTTTTAACTAATATTTAACAATTCTAACTATATTCGATGTAGATCTAGAGTTGTTCGTTTTTAAGATTTATTCGTAAAATATTTTGTAAAAATACAAAAAATATTTAAAATAATACAAAATATGCTTTAAAAAAATGTTGAAAACTCAAACCTAAACCCAAATCCAAACAGTACCCGACTCGACATTTATCGGTTTTTGAGTGTTTGCCTATTTATTATTTATTAATAAGAGATATTCCTGATTCTACATTTCTAATATATACAATTAAATAAAGTTTATCTAAAATACAAACAAATGTAGAAACATATTTTTTTTAATATTTAAAAAATTAGTGACAAAATATTTCAAAAAATACAACAGATATTTCAAATAATCCAAAATATGTTGAAAACCTGAACCCAAACAGTTCCAAATCGTCGTTGCTCGTTTTTTTATTATTTGTCTATCTATCATTTATTAATTATAACTATTCCTTATTTGGAATTTCTTGCCGTACCCAACTTTGCTTTACTTGTTGTTTGATAGTTTACCTATCTATTATTTATTAATTATGGCTATTCAAAATTCTGCTTTTCATATACAATAACATAAATTGTTGCTAAAATTCAAACAAATTTATACAAATATTAATATCTCAAAAATTAGTGGAAAAATATTTCAAAAATATTTCACAAAATATTTTTAAAAATACAACACATATTTCCAATATTACAAAATATTACTTAAAAAATGTCGAAAACTCAAACTGCACCCTGCATTGCTCGATTTTTGATTTTTGATTGTTGTTGCCCATTTATTATTTATTAATTATAGCTATTTCTGATTCTGTATTTCTGTATTGCTACAAAATATATTTTTTATAAATTTTCTACAAATATTTTAAAAAGTATAATATTTATATCTTATAATATTTATATATTTATTATATAATTATAATATTTTAATTATATCTTAAAATAATAATATTTCAAAGATTAGTTGAAAAATATAAAAAAATATTTCAAAAAAATGTCCACAAAAATGTTTACAAATATTTCAAAAAAATTTTTAAAATATTTGAAAAAAATTTTTTTAAAATATTTCAAAAAATAGCCGTACCCGACCCGGCGTTGCTCGGTTTTGATTATTTTCCTATATATTATATATTAATTATAGCTATTCCTGATTCTTAATTGATATATATAATAAAATAAATGTTAGCTGACATACAAAACAAAGTAGAAAACATTTTCAAATAATATGTTAAAAAATACAACAAATATTTCAAATATTAAAAAATATGTTTTAAAAAAATGTCTAAAACCCAAACCTAAACCCAAACACAAACCGTACACTACCCTGCGTTGCTAGGTTTTTAATTATTTGCCTATTAATTGTAGCTATTCCTGATTATACTTAGCTAATATTTAATTGTTTTCTTCTAACTAATATTTACTAATTCTAACTGTATCCGATGTAGACTCAGCGTTGTTCGTTTTTAAGATTATTTGTAAAATATTTGGTAAGATTACAAATAATAATTTAAAATATTACAAAATATATTTTTAAAAAGTGTCTAAAAATATTTTAAGAAATATAAAAAATATTTCAACATATTAGTAGCCATACCTGATTTTTAATGCCTATTAATTTTTTTTATTAATTATAGCTATTCCTGATTATTCTAAAATTTATAATTGCTAAAAATTGCAAAAAAATATATAAAATATTACAAAATATGTTTTAAAAACAAACCATACCCGACCCGGCATTTCTTGGTTTTTGTTTGTTTGCCTATCTATTATTTATTATTTATTAATTAGGGCAATTTCTGATTCTATATTTCTAGTATATACAATTAAATAAAGTTTATTTAAAATACAAACAAATATAGAAAAATATTGTTTATAATATTTAAAAAATTAGTGAACAAATATTTCAAAAAATATTTTAAAAAATACAACAAATATTTCAAATATTACAAAATATGTTGAAAACCCAAACCCAAACCGTCCCAAAACGGCGTTGATCGGTTTTTAATTATATGCCTATCTATACTTTATTAATTATAACTATTCCTGATTTAGAATTGTTTGCCGAACCCAACCCGACGTTGCTCGTTTTTTTATTATTTGCCTATCAATTATTAATTATAGTTATTCCTAATTATGCATAGCTATTCTTTAATTGTTGTCTTCTAACTAATATTTAATAAATCTAACTGTATCCGATGTAGATCTAGCGTTGTTATTTTTAAGACTTATTCGTAAAATATTTTGTAAAAATACAAAAATACAAAAATACTTTAAAATATTATAAAATATATTTTTAAAAAGTGTCTAAAAATATTTTTTAAATATAAAAAATATTTCAACATATTAGCAGTCATACCCTACCCGGCGTTGCTAGGTTTTTGATTGTTTGACTATTTATTTTTATTAATTATAGCTATTCCTGATTATTCTAAAATATATAATTGCTAACAAATACAAAAAATATTTAAAATATTACAAAATATGTTTTAAAAAAATGTCGAAAACTCAAACCTAAACCCAAATCCAAACAGTACTCGACTCGACATTTATCGGTTTTTGATTGTTTGCCTATTTATTATTTATTAATTAGAGCTATTCCTGATCCTACATTTCTAGTATATACAATTAAATAAAATTAAACATATGTAGAAACATATTTTTTTTAATATTTAAAAAATTAGATAAAAAATATTACAAAAAATACAACAGATATTTCAAATATTCCAAAATATGTTGAAAACCTAAACCCAAACAGTTCCAAATCGGCGTTGCTCGGTTTTTTATTATTTGCCTATCTATCATTTATTAATTATAACTATTCCTGATTTGGAATTTCTTGCCGTACCCAACTTTGCTTTACTCGTTGTTTGATAGCTTACCTATCTATTATTTATTATTTATGGCTATTCATGATTCTGCTTTTCATATACAATAACATAAATTGTTGCTAAAATTCAAACAAATTTATACAAATATTAATATCTCAAAAATTAGTGGAAAAATATTTCAAAAATATTTCAAATAATATTTAAAAAAATACAACACATATTTCCAATATTACAAAATAGTACTTAATAAATATCGAAAACCCAAACCGCACCCTGCGTTGATCGATTTTTGATTGTTTGCCTATCTATTATTTATTAATTATAGCTATTCCTGATTCTGTATTCCTAGTATACAACAAATATTTCCAAATATTACAAAATATATTTTTTATAAATGTTCTACAAATATTTTAAAAAGTATATTATTATATCTTATAATATTTATATATTTATTATATAATTATAATATTTTAATTATATCTTAAAATAATAATATTTCAACGAATAGTTGAAAAATATAAAAAATTATTTCAAATAATATTTTTTAAAATACAAAAAATATAAATAATATTACAAAATATATTTTAAAAAAATTTCAAAAAAATGTTTAAAAATATTTAAAAAAAACTTCAAAAATATTTCAAAAAATGTCGTACCCGACCCGGCGTTGCTCGGTTTTTGATTGTTTACCAATTATTATTTATTAATTATAGCTATTACTTATTCTGCATTACTAAATATTTATATTTAATTTTTTCCTAACTATTATTTATATACAATAAAATAAATGTTAGCTGACATACAAACAAATGTAGAAAATATATTTTAATATTTAAAAAATTCGTGGAAAAATATTTCAAAAAATATAATATAATAAAATATAATACAACAAATATTTCAAATATTACAAAATATGTTGAAAATCTAAACCCAAACCGTTACAAATCGACTCGGTTTTTTATTATTTGCTTATCTATCATTTATTAATTATAACTATTCCTGATTTGGAATTTCTTGCCGTACCCAACTCTGCTTTACTCGTTTATCTATTATTTATTAATTATAACTATTCATATAATTAAATATAACTATTCTTGATTTTAAATTGCTTGCCCTACCCAACCCGACATTTCTCGATTTTTGATTATTTGCCTATCAATTATTAATTAAAGATATTCCTAATTATGCATAGCTAATCTTTAATTTTGTTTTTAACTAATATTTAACAATTCTAACTATATTCGATGTAGATCTAGAGTTGTTCGTTTTTAAGATTTATTCGTAAAATATTTTGTAAAAATACAAAAAATATTTAAAATAATACAAAATATGCTTTAAAAAAATGTTGAAAACTCAAACCTAAACCCAAATCCAAACAGTACCCGACTCGACATTTATCGGTTTTTGAGTGTTTGCCTATTTATTATTTATTAATAAGAGATATTCCTGATTCTACATTTCTAATATATACAATTAAATAAAGTTTATCTAAAATACAAACAAATGTAGAAACATATTTTTTTTAATATTTCAAAAAATAAAACAAATATTTAAAATATTCCAAAATATGTTGAAATCAAACCGTTCCAAATCGGCGTTGCTCGTTTTTTATTATTTGCGTATCAATCATTTATTAATTATAACTATTCCTGATTTGGAATTTCTTGCCGTACCCAACTTTGCTTTACTCGTTGTTTGATAGTTTGTCTATCTATTATTTATTAATTATGGCTATTCAATGAATAGTAAGTATTCATGATACTGCCTTTCATATATAATAACATAAATTTGTGCTAAAATTCAAACAAATTGAAACAAATAATCGTTTTTAATATCTCAAAAATTAGTGGAAAAATATTTCAAAAATATTAAAAAAAAATTAAAAAAAAAATACAACACATATTTCCAATATTACAAAATATTACTTAATACATTTAGAAAACCCAAACCGCACCCTGCGTTGATCGATTTTTGATTGTTTTCCTATATATTATTTATTTATTATAGCTATTCCTGATTCTGTATTGCTAGTATATAACAAATATTTCCAAATATTGCAAAATATATTTTTTATAAATGTTCTACAAATATTTTAAAAAGTATAATATTTATATCTTATAATATTTCTATCTTATAATATTTATATAATTATTATATATATCTTATAATATTTCTATCTTATAATATTTATATAATTATTATATAATTATAATATTTTAATTATATCTTAAAATAATAATATTTCAACGATTAGTTGAAAAATATAAAAAATTATTTCAAATAATATCTTTTAAAAATACAAAAAAATATAAATAATATTACAAAATATATTTTAAAAAAATTTAAAAAAAATGTTTACAAATATTTCAAAAAAATGTTTAAAAATATTTTAAGAAATTGTTTAAACATATTACTAAAAATATTTAAAAATATATCAAAACATTTTAAAAAATATTCAAAAAAATGTTAAAAATAATTTCAAATATTTCAAAAAAATTTCAAAAATATTTCAAAAAATTTCAAGAATATTTCAAAAAATTTTAAAAATATTTCAAAATTTTCAAAAAAAAATTCAAAAAAATTTCAAAAAAATACTTCGAAAAAATGTAAAAAAAATATTTCAAAAAAGCGACGCCGAAGATTTTGGACGACAAAAAATCATTTTAATGGCAAAAAGTCAATTTTCAGGTTTTTCTGGGGTACGCGGTATAAAATTCAAAAAATTTTCCGGACCAAGACCATACTGTTGCAAATTTATTAAGATCGGGTATAAAATATTTTCGCGACGTACCCCGGTTCTCGAGTTACCTCACCAGATACACACACACACACACACATATATATATATAATTAAATAGACTTTCTTTTATATAATAGATAAACGAAAAATTATCAAAAATAGAAATAAAATACATTATTTTGTAAATGACATATTCAACTTCTACTTGTAATAAATAAATATAGTAATAAATAATTAATTACATAGTTTAATATTTAAATGATATGTTTTAAATATATTATAACATAACATAACAAGTTAAAAATCAAATAAACCAACGTTAGTGTACACTAATATGAAACAAAAAAATAATTCAATACTTATCCAAATTTGTAATAATAGTAAATTATATATTTTGTATTTTAATAATATAATACATTTTAAATCTATATAACCAAATATAATACAGATTATGTATTACAGAACAAACACAAATAAGGTAATACTTCTCACTTTTAAATCTGTAATAATAATAATAATTTAAAAAACATAGGATGTTCCTATTAATGTTCCACATTTAATTATAATCCTAATTTAATTATTTCTATGTTTATTTTGATATAATTGAAACGCACTCTATAACATATATAGAAAAAAATCAAATGTAATTTATAATAAATATTATTTATTTGAATATTTGTTATTATAATAATGTATACATTCATGTGATGGTCGGCCATCTTAGGTTACATATATCGCCATGTCTTGAAGAATTTACATTATCGAGATATAGCGATAACGATATATGTAAAATACAAATCTATGTGTCCTAAAGATGGAAACTGTCCGCATGTGTTCATTGGCTCATAATACGGACATCCCTGTTATCTACAGAATAGAAATGTTAAATGAAATTTTAAAATCACAATAATATTCACAATTATATATTATAAAAATATTGTATGTATTGGATTACAATATTTAGTAATATGAATGTTATGACGATTTATTGTTATTAAGTGTCCGTATTAGAATATTAGTCTCCGCTATATTTATGGGATATCTAATTCATATATGAATTAGTATAATATTTTGTATATTATAAATAATTATTTATTTAATATTTTCTTATACAATTTATTTATAATTCATTATCAATAATGTATACATTAATATATTATTTATTTTGTTATTAAAAATGATAGATATAACTATTATATATGAACAAGAAAATTATATTTTTATATTTATTATTTGTTAATAATGATGAGCTCATATCGATCGATAGATCTAGATCTATAGATACTATATGATATAGAATAGTTAAAACTATATTGTATAACCTAGTTACTGCTGTAATATACGTTTTTACACGGGTGTAAATTCATATACGTGTATTAAATATAGTAAAACTATTGCAAGATTACTGTATTAAATATAATAATGTTCGTCCCCTTTATATTTAACAATATAGTTGTTTTTTTTGAGAAAATTCGGAAAATTCTAACAACTATCACGATTTAAGACGTTGCTAGTATAGTAGCTACTAAACTACTTCTGTAGAAGACAGGAGTAAGGTTTTTTTTCGTGTGCGGAATAAAAATGTTGTAAAAAAGATCGATTTTTCACGATTTAGAAGCATTTTAATGAAAATAAATACGGACAAATTAAATTTCGTGATTTTCAATAAAATAAAATAACATGTATTAGGTTGGAGTGCATTTTGAAATAATGATGGCCGTCTGGTTATGTCTCGTGATAGTGATGTAACGTTATATGTGGATTTATTGACATTATTGAACTCCACATATAACGTTAAATCACTATCGCGATATATATATATATATATATATATATATATATATATATATATATATATATATATTATATATATATATATAATAGCATGTATGATAATAGAAACATATGCTCATTTAACATGCAAAGCTAAACACACATATCCTCGTTGACCGCAGACATAGATAACCAGAAGCTGCAGCCGGTGAATCTCTCCTGCTACAAGTCACGTGACATCGACCGGTCACCCGTCCAACACCAGCGGTACGGCGGCGGTCAAGGAGTACTCGACCTCTACGACCGGTTATCTACCCGCTGCCCGCCCCCTAGCGTGTTCCCACCATCGCCTCGTTACCCGGCGCAACTCCGCGCTACCCCTGGCGGTAACCTAGCGAAATCGTTGTTCGCCTACTCGCCGTTAGATGTCGATACCGGTCGCCGAGGAGGAAACGATGATCTGATAGCGAGTTGTCGAACATCCGTACCACATCGAGTGGGCGGTACTAATACTATGACCTCCACCATGACCTCTACGACGACCTTCAGCGCTGCGTTACGTAAGCCCCGTCGACGTAGGACCGCCTTCACCCTGGCTCAGCTTCAATGTCTAGAGAGACGGTTCCGCTGCCAGAAGTACGTGTCGGTGAACAATAGGAGCACAGTGGCCAATCGGCTTCGACTTAGCGAGACGCAGGTGAAGACCTGGTACCAGAACAGGAGGTAGGTGAAGGCGATCATATGACCGTGTATCGATATACAGTTAAATATAGGAGATAGATTATGTTTCATGTAATTTATATTATTTATTTAGGTAAATAGATTGTATTTATATACATATATATATATATATATATATATATATATATATATATATATATATATATATATATATATATATATATATATATATATATATATATATATATATATATATATATTATAATATAAATATTCAATTTCATTTAATAAATATAATACCTAATCTCGCCTAATAAGTCACGTGATAACGCGCTCGATCATTACCCACGTGATATCGCTAACACCACGTGACCTATTCCCAGGACCAAGTGGAAGCGCCACACGACGGCCGAACAACGCATAGAACAGTTACGTAACCACGAGTGCGACGAGCTCGACTGCCCCGGAAGGAGGTACGTGAACAACAACAACACCGTCGTGAACAACAGCGGCGGTGATCTGAACCCGGGCGGTGCGGGAGGTGCGGCGGGAGGAGAGTTCCCCGAACGCGAAGATATCACGTGCGATAACGAGGTGGTCACGTGATGCGTGTAGATCACGTGATACGTGAAGGTCACGTGATGCGGGCATATCACGTGTGTCCACATCGTCACACACTCTCCTTATAGGCGGTACACTAACGCATCCGTTGTGGGAGGAGGGAGGGGAGGAGTCACTAAACATAGATCACGAGGACATCGCACGTGACTAAGTCAGAATATCACGTGATATCGAGGAGGAACAATCTCTTGTTTACCTACTTTTGTAGTCCTTACTTAGTATCGCCTAATATCCATAGGTATCTCCATACTTGATATCATTGTTTATAATCTCTACGCTTACCTTATTAATAGTGTAGGAGAAGAAGAAGTTATAGTTGTTAACAAACGTTCCCTTATAAACCATATCAGTGTTATACTAGTCAGGAAATCTTTGTTATGAATTAATAAATATTCCCCAGTATTTCTACATAATATATAGAGCTATAGGTCCCTATTGATGTGTTAGTTTTAAGAGAATGTGTATATATAGGCACATGGGCTTTATTGTAAATATATTTACCTAAGGATATATCCTTGTTGTAAGATATAAATATATATATATATATATATATATATTGATGTATATATTGATATATATATATATATATATTAATGTATTTGAATGTGGATTTAAATTTAAATTTAAAATAATATCTAAAATTGTGATTAATTTAGTACAACATTTGCTCAATTTAAATACTCTTAAATGTTTTATTATAGTCTGATTTTATATTATCTTTAATACATTTACTATGGTGCAAATAATACTAATTTTAGAGGATTAGTAAAGTCACAGTCTATCAGATATATTTATATTATAATATAAATTATGTTTAATTTATATTAAATTATATATAATATATTAAATTGTTGAATTATAATTTAAATACCAATGTTGTATATTATAGTTTAATATATATTGTATTTATTCATATATCAATGATTTTAAATTATTTATTTAATTGATTACAATTTATATATATTTTATTATTAATTTTAACTCAACCGTATTATTATTATAGTATTTAATATTTATATTCCTATTAGAAATTTGTCAATTCAAACATTAAAATTAATAAAAAAGTAATATTATTATTTGTTTAGATAATTAATAAAATAACCAATATTTATAAACATATTTAACTAGCTATAATAACCTACACATATATTTAATGTAAAAATATATATAAAATTATTACCCGATTATATAATTGTATATACTATATACATAAATTGTATTATTTTATAATAAGATATTGTATACATATTTTATTCATCTTACAAATATACACAACATATAGAAAATATAGATGCAAGATATGTAAACTGAAGTACAATTATAACTAATTAACGAGCTATATTACATCACACATAAGTTATGTAACATAACACATGTGTTGTACATTTAATACATTGTATATAATGTATGCTAGTTAGAATGTAATATGAAAAGAAATAAAACTAGGAAACTAAGGAATTTCAATTTAAATCTCTCTACAGTACAAACTTTAATCATAAACAATACGGAGGAAATATCTTCCATACTGTAAGAACAACATCGAAATCATTAATGCATTATTAATCATGTTCCATCCTCCATTTCATCTAGAATCATCTATTTATGTAGTCGATATTCAACTTTATATAAAATGTGGAGAATATAAAAACTTAGCAGTTGACTTCCTCCCACATACTAGTATATTATTACATACTAGTAGCTATCACTGTCATTCAACATTGTCTTACCATTGACTCCCTCATCTTCAATACAAGTAAAATTGATGCTAGAAATGTCTTCCTTCAGCTTCACTCCGAAGTAAAACTTTACCAACACCTCCTCCAATCAATATTGATGGGCAGCATAACAAGGTCAAAATCTATTGTTATATATGATAGTCATTAGAGTTTTTATAAAATATTTTCCAACGTCACAAAACTATCAACTACAATAATTACACCTTATTTGTCATTCAATGACAATATCCACAGCTAGTATTATAACCTCTAACTAATTACTACCTCTATTCGACTACTTCACATTTCTACTCTACAAACAAACATTTTAATTTCGTATTTTTATTTTTTTATTTATTACAATAAAGTTTGTTATCTGTAGCAAATATTTATACTTACGACTGTAGTAGATTTTTTAGCAAATATATATTTTTGCTTAAATAAATTATCAATTAATCACCCCTCATCAAACTCCAATATGTTATTGCTTGGTGTAAATTCTATATACTAAAATACTTACATATCTATGTTACGAACCTGAACGCCTTAGAATCATCTATAAGTTATAGACTATAACTACAACGTACTCATAATTAGTAGTAACCTATTTTTATAGGTGGCAGCAGTAGTACTCATAATTTAAATGAATATAGTGATGCTAGAGTAATCACTTATAATTAAAAATGTAAACAAACTATCAATCTATATTTTTAAATTCACATCTAAATCATTAATACGTCATAAAATATGTCTCCTACATATTACGTAAGAGAAATTAAACTTTTAAACTTGAATATTCACACGACCAACATACAAGTGCGATGAACATGTATAAATAGTTAAAACGAGAAATATAATTTATATAATTTCCGGTTTAAACGTAAGCTACACAATATAATCAATTGTAAAGTTCTGATGACAACAGATATAGGAGTCGTAGCTGATTATGCATTATTGTCTACATGTCATATCATATGATATGAGGAATATTCCTTCAGAAAATATTTGATATTATATCATTATAGATTATTTGTTTGTAATTTTCACTAATTTAAATTTCCTTTATTCTCATAATTATATCTCAATAATCTATTTTGTTAACGATGCATACATATTAGAGTATAGCGAGTGATATTATAGTATATGTTTAATAAAGCAGCAGTATAATCTCTACATCATCATACTCATCTTCATAGATTATAACGTATACACAAAGTATTTATTAATACATGTAAATAATACTAGTGTAACTATTAATTCTTAATTTTCATTCAAATATAATTATAAATATATGTATTAGCATGCACATTTTAGAATAGATAATAGTTAATAGATAATAGTTAATTAAATTAAACATAAATAATACAACAATGTATATATATAAATTATTAATATATTGTAATAATTATGTTGTATAGCATGTTATTTTTAGATAAATATAAATATTTATATATATATATATAAAAATAATACAAAAGTATTTCTAGGCTGCCTATTATACTGCGTAATATAATTGAAACGAAGTTTATTATTAGTGATGAAACCGAATAAGATAGCCGATACACTTTAACAAAATAAATAGAACGATAGTACGGTTAAATAATAGTCTAAATATATACAATTTCATCTAAATATGACGCAATCTATAGTAATATCACAATACAATGAAATACCCAAACTGAGGTATAGTATATAGTCACGTTGACGGTGGGGTGACGGTGGGGTGTAATTGAGCTATAGATACACACTAGTGATAGAAACATCGACGCCCGTGATCACTGAAACGATAGGTGACCCTCCTCCTGCTCGTCCACCTCCTCTCTACTTCTGTGACAGGGCGTAGTACAGCGAGGAAAACAACACTCCGAATATGCACACCACTAGACTTATCGTCAAACCTGCGCAGGGGGGGGTAGGTTAATTGTCATGTTTGTGTACGAATTCAACGATGTGTTGTTGGTTTGTAGCATTAACCTTGGCATAGGTATTAGGTATTTATTTTTAATATGCAAATAATTTATATTTAAATCATCAATACATAATAATGAATGTATATAATATATATGGTTGAAAGGTAAAGATGAAATTCATAAGCTAGTAGGTATGCTTAATTAAAGCTATTAATAAAGCTATTAATAGAATAGGCAGAGATGTTTCAGTTGGTAATTTAGTGTGAGTTCTTTATATTTTGTGATGAAAATTGTTAAATTTAGCTATATTATTGGTTATTATTATTAGCTATTATTTAGTTATATTATATAGAAATAACTATATTTAATGCGAGAATACTATTATAATTACACTTTCATATATATTTATTCCGTATAATAGCCAATGGTATGTTATAGCAGTTTTAGTTAATAATAGATATACAAAATTATTTCTGTATACATACAAAAATAGTTTATATTTTATAAATCATATCTTTATTTCACGTAATGATAGAAATCCTTGTTTACCCGACATACCCATACCTTCAACATGAATAGTAATCTCTTCGCATGTATTAGAACAATGTACAAGCTAGATGGGTTAGCTTACTTATTATCTATGCAACACATAGTACATACATACAAAAGTTATTTATCTATAATGATCACAAAATATAACTAACTTCATTAATTAATATTATTTTAAAGAATTCGAATTTTTTTAATTAAAATAGATATGTATTCAATATTATAAATTAGAGAGTAACATTATTATAAAAATATAATATTTAAAGAAGCTATACAATCAATAATAGAATTATTATAAATACAGTAGTTAGGGTTAACAGCATCGATGGGTTAACGGCGATCAATGTAACTTCTTACATCTGCTAGCTAGTCACTAACTTAGTTTATTGTTATTCTGTGTTTCAATGCTATCCTCAAGTATGTTGCCTTCCACCTCAAAACCTTCCTTCGTGGTGAAGTCATCCATCTCTATAGCAGTGATGTGTGAGTTAATGTATGGTGAAGATACATTGTACCAGAGAGATCGAGCTTCTCAATTATAACAATACGGCATGATAAAATAATAGCAATAAACATGTATTATATTGATATTAAATAAAAATTTAAGGTGGTTTATTAAAAGAGATAAATACATACTATTACATATATATAAACATATACTATAAACACACATATATACTTCTACGCCTTCTACAGACCGCTCTTAATCAAAGATAACAGAAATATCACTGCACAGGACTCTAACGAGGAATGCGTTCTGATCCGGTGTCGAGGTCGTTCTCGTTGACCTCTGGACAGTCGAGAAGGTCGCGGATACGATCTAGACTGTCGGCCAACTCTTCGTCTTGGAACATGTAGTCGGAGAACTGAGAGGCTACCCCTCGTCTCGTGATGAACACACGGATAGGCATCTCGTAGAACACTTTCTTGTCTGAGGGGGTGGGGGTGAGTCATTGGGGGTGGGGGAGGGGGTGACATTCAGCAGTGAGAGAGGGGTGGGACATTCAGAAGTGAGAGAGGGGTGAAACATTCAGTAGTGAGAGAGGGGTGGGACATTCAGTAGTGAGTAAGGCTGATGTCACACTTGGAATATTCGCTGGAAACCACTGCATTTATGAATATTCTAAAATACAGAATATCTTTGGTCGTTAAAGACCACAATTATTATCAAATATTTGCAAATGTGACCTCAGAATATAGATGACAAATTGTATACTATAGTTCAAGTTAATGCATGTATATAGGCGGCCACATTAATAAGTGCAATAATTAATAGCTATATATTGAAATAATAACTAGTGTGCAATATTTAAAGAATGAAACAGGACGGAAGAGTTAGGAATAGTAGGGTAGAGGTTACAGAGTTAGGAAGATAATGTGTGACCTTGTTGTTCTTCAGACTGTAGTAGATCTTCGCAGAGCAGCAGACACCTGGATCTGATGCTGCGAATCATGTCATTCTTTAAAGCCTAGATAAGGGGGCGTTTGTTATACATTAATGGGCGTGTCTTAATGCTAATAGTGATGGCTGTGATACTGATCACTAACATAGATGTGTTAATAACGTATGCATTAGAACGTGTACATTATTGTGGTACCAACATGAATGGCCTAAGTTGTGTTGACACCCTCCTTTAGGAGAAACACACATATGTATGATATAAACAACACATCACAAGAAAAGAGAAAACAATCATCTCTTCTAATACATAGTTATTATTATGATCTAAACCATCTATCATAAAGCACTGCACCATAGTACAACACTGTCAGTAGGTTTAGAGGATATTATCAAAGATCACGCGAATCATTAATGTTATATATAAATAAATAACATATAAAGTTTACACAGAAATATTCAATACTAAACAGCTAGTTAATGCTTGTTATTAGTTGACATACAACCTTATTAGTAAGGTAATAACAATTAAATCATTATATTAATTTATGTTTTAAATAGTAAAACTATTTATCTTGTGTATATTAATTGTGAAAAGTTGAACAAACTAAGGAAAAATTTTCAAAATCAAGAAAATATATATACTTAAAATATTTCAACGATAATTATTATCTAAATATAGATTTTACAAAAATGTAGTTCAATACGCAATACGCAATACGCAATAATTATTAATTTGAATAATCGCACGGTATCGTACTTTAAATACACATTAAAGAGCCTACATCATAATCAGATATGGTATGCATTACAGTGTGAATACAGTACCATAATAGCCTTATGGACTGTGGTCTCATCACTATAGGATATGGGTGTTACTGCTACAGTAAAATACAGCCCGGCACCATTACCTACACCACACACAGATATAGATAAAGTTAGAGCAGTGTACCTGTAGAGCCTGATGTACTGTGGTCTTGTAGGGAACCGAAGCCTTGCACTTGATACGACCTCTAATCGCTATCATTGACCCGCACTTCTGAAGCTCGTCTTTCTTCTGTAGGTCCCTCGACTTAGCGTACAGTGGCGGTTACGTTAATGATCATATGGGGGGGCGCATTGATTTAGGCGTGTACGGTAGGTAACGCATGAATATATTGCGCGTATATTCGTCTTTTATAATTCATTCGTGAAAATCTTCAGTTATTAAATGGTTATAGTAATTATAAATTATATTTATTTATAAATATAAAGCGATTAATTATGCGTGTATTAATGAAAATATTTGACAAATTAATTACGAGAAAAATAAATAAACTTTTACATATATTTATATAAAATATAAAATAATATTATTAATTTAATTTAATAGCAATAGAATAAAACATATAACTAATGTATACATTGAGAAATATATGAATAGTATAAGTTGCTTGTATAATGGTACCTTGGACAATAACTCTACTTGAAAGAGTTCCCCCGTCGAGGTATTCGCATCTTTCTTGCCCTTCTTTGTTTTACCAGAGGTCACGGCTCTTTGACTCAAGGTCGTCAGCATGGCGGTATCGGTGGAGTCGACGCAAGTGTGATGATTGAGGCGTCCTATCGACTCGCTGATCATGTTGCAGTACTCATCCAGTCCGTTCTAAAGCAAGCGTATTATTGATGCATCGAAATGATAAGATAACGTATAGAAAATTCAATTTCTATAATAACCAACATTTATATATTATAAATATGTATATACTATAAGCATATATAATATATATATATATATCAATATAAAATTTAATATCAAAAATACAAATTAATAAATTTTAAATAAGTAACAAAAAAAACTTAAATACCATAGTATTCAGCCATTAATATTTATTCATAACAAATATGCCATTAAGTATCTACCCTAGAAAAATGTATTATTTATTTGTTTAATGTATAGCATTGATCATATATTGTATAAGTAGGTTAAATAACATATTTTACTAAAATTGTATCGCTTCTTTTATTAAGTTTACGTTAATATTGCCTAATGATATTTATATATTTACTTACGAGATAATCATAAATTACTAAGTTATATCTAGTCTATGTTTAATAATTATAAAATGTTGTGATGATATAAAAAAGATGTATAAGAATACCATTACAACTACTACTCTAAAATTAATACCCTTACACAACTAATGAAAATTTTCTTCTGATAATGTACTAGCGTTAAACCTGAATTTGTTTACTCAGCGAATGAGATAGATACGATTGGTCGACGTATATTGGCCAATCGACGTTCAACGTAGATTCCAGAGAATGCCATTGGTCGATACTGAACGTAGATTTCATTTCGAGGGGTTTGAATGGACTCTGAGAGATATATATACGAGATAATTTTGGTGGTTTATTAATAAAGTGAAATAAGATCGTATTATATTACGTAATGATTATTATATTAGTATTATGTAATCGAACCTGGAGATAAGATGAATCGTAAGACATGTATTTGATCCTGTAATTGTGTATTTGTAACATATTTTAAATGATTAATACATTTTGGAAATTTTATCTCATAATATATTCTTATATATTCTTATATATAATATAAACTTTATAATACAAATTATTTTAGATTATACACTAATATTATGACATACATAAAAATCATATATAATATATATATATGTTAAAAATGACGATGGAAATACATAATACTATATAATAATAACGATTACACTTACGTCAAGTGAATGCTTTAGACATAACACATTCATAATGATCATACAGATACAGACACTAATGCCTGAAGGTCACCTTTAGATAATGTTATACCTATAACCCACACCAGAGGTGCTACTAGGCGGGCTATCACTACTATTGTCTTTGTAGCTTTGAACCATGCTTTTGTTTATTTGAATATCACATATTATATAAATTTTAAATTTAAATAGTTTGCCTACACATACATCGTAAATGGCAAGTGGTAATGTCAACTTAATCAGTAATAATAATATTTAATTATATACAAAAATATTAAATATAATTATACAAAATTAAATATAATTAAATAAATAGTTAATAATATGTATTAGTAACTTCTAATTTCACTATAAATATACTAACTGTTTTGTTTGTTTACAAATCTGCATCAGAATTAACTCATCTTGTAAGTCTAACTTCTTAGAAATGTTATTTAAAATCTGCATAATTATGTTAATTATCAATAATATGAATATATATATATATATATATATATAATATCATAACTATTTTAATGATATTTAAAAAATCTAATTAAATAAAAGTATAAACTACAAAATTTTAATTTCGATAAATATACTATATTATTCTAAAATATATATATATATCACTGAGTTTTATTTATATTTATTTACACATATGATTAAAATATTATTTTTTGAATATAATAAAATAAAAATGTGTTATTTAATTTCAAGAACATATTCATACTATCATAATAATGTTTTTAATTTCTATATATATATATATATACTTCGAATAATATATGTTATTTAATCTAAAAATGAATTATTATTTCCAACAAATAATATATTTGATAAAATAATGGCATTTATATAAATAGGTATAAATAAATATATACACATATCTGATATATTAGCATGTACTTAACGAACACATTTGTGATGTTATTAACCTTACGCAGTTTAGCCTGATAACTGGTGATCACATCCTGTGAAGCCATCACGAACATACCCACTATGTCAACTCCACCGGTTAACATTCGCAATACCTTATAAGGTAGTAGACAGAACAATAGACTTAGGTAAGATTTAAGAAACTTAAATAGTACAATATAATTTAATTGTTTAAATTTAAGTATGTATTATAAAAGTAGACTATTTAAATTTTAAAGAAAAGTAGAATAAATTATATCATCAAATATTATGAGTTAATATCATTTTGTCATCAAACAATTCATAATACTTCACTGGCAGTTTATGATAAGAACTATAACTATCACTACTGCTATTATTATCATTGCTGAAATGACTGCTACTACTACTACTACTACTACTACTACTACTACTACTACTACCACTACCATACCACTACCACTACCACTACCACTACCACTACCACTACCACTACTACTACTACTACTACTACTACTACTACTACTACTACTAATACTACTACTACTACTACTACTACTACTACTACTACTACTACTACTACTACTACTACTACTACTACTACTACTACTACTACTACTACTACATACTTGTTTCGAGTGTGTGATAATCCACTTATCATCCAGTGTATTCGGCCCTAAGTCTCCGCCACCAGTGCTGTGATTCGTCGACTTCTTACTCCCGTTGTTCTTCACTGTCTGACCTGTGACCTCTACATCGGGTTCGATGGTGACGGCTTCATCCTCGACCTTGACCGGTGTCCTAATTGTGCGCAGAACGTAGAACTTCTCTCCGATTAACTGCGATAATGAACGGTGTTGGGTAAATGTCAAATGTAATGTACACTTGCAGAGTACTAACTCTCTATAAACTATATAACTAGCACTCGCACTAGCTCTCTATAAACTATATAACTAGTACTTGCACTAGCTCTCTGTGTACTATCTAAATAGCACTTGCACTTTATATTACATTTAATCGTATGTGAATAATGTCAGCTGCATTTCAACACTTTTGCATGAAATACTACCGGTGATCCAGGCACCGTGATGTAGTGTGCCCTATGTACTGGCCGTTACTAAATGTGGTGATTCATAGGTTAATACCTTAATACATTATTACTAATTGTTTTATAACATTCAGTTAAACCTTAAATTTGTGATATGTAATATATTCATTTCTAATAATATTGACAATATTCATTAATCACTTTGTTTAAAATTTCAAATAATTATACAAAAATAATTATATCTGATATCGTTAACATTTCGAATAAATTTAAAACTAGTGGTCATTTTAAAAATTGTATTTAATTTTTACATTATGTAATATATTATTATGATAATATAATTAAATAATGAAATAATAATAAATCCACTAATATATGGAATTCATACTAAAATGTGTATCTGTTTCATCATTTAAAATTAAAATAAACAAAATATTTGTTGACAGAAATTTATAATATTATTTTTTATTTTGTTATGGTATTATAAATTTTGTATAGTATAAATGAATATTTCTATGCCCATATTTACCAAACAAATTAGTTTATCGAATACCAGTGATATCATGCGAAGTTGTTTCATGGAGTGATTCCACTGTGATTAGTGATATTATGAGCAATGATACCATGAAATACATGGCATGTATTAATGTAAATAATTATTTATAAATGTTAGAATTTACACTCTGTACGAGATCATTGGTTACCTATAGGTATTTATAATATACTATAATATAGATATTATTTCTATTTTTGTTCGTTTTTCATTTATTTTACACTTTTTACAATATAATTTACTATTTCTATTTTATTTTGTATTCATACAGTAACTATAAAATATTTAGATTATACATTTATTGATTTCATATTATTTAATAATTTAATTTTTAATTTGTTATCAAAGATTTTTCTAATATGAAATATACACTTATGCGAAATCATGTAATTCGATTTTATACACATGAACAGCGCCACCTACATAGGTTAAATTTTCATAAAACATTTGTTGTTTATAATGTAAATTTGTATCAAACTATTAAAATGTAAAATAATATGTTTTAAATTAATATTTATAAGACGAAAACTAAATATTAATTACTAATATATTGTATAGCAATAGGATATGTTGGTTTTAAATTCTATACATATTTATGAGGCCAGTAAAAGATAACTTATATTGCATGTCATTTAATAGAACAATGAAAATATTTAAAAAAAAAAGGATCAAACCTAAATCTATTTCAGTGGTTTCAATAATACTACCAGCAGTGTGAGGGATTATTATTACATACATTGCATATATATGCAGATCTCTAGATAAGAAGAGTTATATATAGGCCTCACAAAATAGTTGAAGGTATGTTATCATTAGTAAATATTTATATTTTACTTTGACTATATATTTTAAAATAAAAAATCAATCAATCAATAATTTATATAACAGTCACTGTAATAATGATATGTCCTATATCACTAATTTATTACTGTGAGTATATATTTTGTTTTGTATAATCTTTCTTATATATTATATACTAAAGTATATATATATTATAATAATATAAACATATAATATTATATTAAATATGTGATATATAATTAATAAAAACATCTAATTTATAAAATAAGGTTACCTCGTAGATATATATATATAATATTTATTTATTGAAATCTCATATATATATATATATATTGAATACAATACAAATAGACGATATAAATATATTTATATGTATATAATACATATATGTTACTAAATTTAAAGTTAGAATGCCATTAATCTCGTACGAGGTAATCCCGTACGAGGTAATCCCGTACGAGGTAATTTCGTACGACTTATTAAATTTAATATATTTCATAATTATACAGTTCTTATACGAATATATATAATACAATATATGATTATCATATCAATATATAATAAGTTCTTATATATAATCGTATAAAAACTGTATTATTATGAAATAAAATAAATTTAACAAGTCGTACGAAATTACTGGTACGAGATTACCGCGTACGAGGTTACTGGCTACCTACCCAATACAATCAAATAAACTTTACGATCGACGGACATCAAATTTATGTTCAATGTCCGCCGAATTTATCCGTTGATCATAAAGTTCATTTGATCCATAATTTATATAATATTATAAGGTTTAAATTTACGGTTTATATAATATATAATATATTAAATATATATTATATATAATATAAACCGTAAATTTATTTAATATTTTTATAAATTTAATTTCAAATGAATATTACATATTTTTAAACCTAATATATATGTATTATGATATCTATATTATATATATATATATATATATAGAATATATAATATACTATGTTAGCATACTGTTTATTATGATTATTAGATAATTACAATAGATTTATTATAATAAATATTATTATAATATTTATAATTAATAATTAAATTATTATAATAATACACATTTTATTATTTATAATGATGATATTATATATACCTTTCCAGTGAGTATTCCAATTACACTTTCATCTTTATAATATGAATTAATTGAATCTTGTATATGATCTTCTAATTGCAAACTTAAAACCATATTTGTTTACAATGTATTCAATATAATATGTTAATATATTTTTGAAAAAATATAAATATATTTATTTATAAATATATCTTCTCAAGTCTTTGGAAATTGTATGGAATAATACATAGACAATAGAATAAACTTACCTCTAGTATCTATGAATATTTACCAAAATTAATATTTAAATTTTGAAAATATTAAAAAATATTATGTAATGGATGTTGTAAATGAAGAAGATCAAATATTTAATGATATTGATGCTTTAAATGCAGCTATCAATGAAGATGATATAGAGAGTTCTGATTTTGATGATATAGATAGCGATACATCACAAGAAATAAATACATTATCTGATGTAGAAACAGAAAAACATGAAGAACCAACGTTTGCCACCCTAACTACATTTAACGAGAATAACTGGGAAAATAACCAAATAATCACAAACGATGAATATTTAAATCCATTTAGTCAACCAGGTTAATATACCATATACTTATTAATATATTACATTTTAATTTGGTAAATTTGTAGAGGTAACTACTAGTTAAACTAATATAAATATTTGTTATTTTAAAAATAATTTTAACGATAACAGGATTATTCGCCGAATTATATTTTATAATACAATATTATATATTAAATATTGAAGCTGTATATAATTATTATAAGATTATATTATATATTTATATATATATATATATATATATATATATATATATGAATTGCATGTAATACATGATGTATCTATCATAGATTCTATGTGCGCCAATCAGGGTTGTTAAAAACCTACTTTTTCTAAAACGTGAATTTAGGTTTTTAGGTTTTAATAGGTTTTTTAGAGAAAAACATAGGTTTTTTTAGGTTTTTTAGAATTTTTTTTAGGTTTTTTACCATTTTAATAGATAAAATCCATTTATTTTTTGAAAATATTGATTATAATAATAGAATACAGGTTACTTCATCCGTTGGTTCATCTTGTCCGTCAATTCGTCCGCATAATTTAGTTATTTCGTCTAAAATATAGTTTTTTTTCGTTCAAATATAGTTATTTCATAATTATATTTTTTACATAATTATATACAGTTTTAATAAACATATTTAATTAAATATAGACTATATAATACTCTATCATAACTGTATATATTACAAAATATATCTGACTTCATAGGTTGGTGGAATTCCTATGTTTTAGGATGGTATCGTTTATTTAATAAAAATATTTTGAGTGTGAAGTGAATCAGTTAAATTGATAATATAAATAATAGGAATTCTGGGTATTATTTAAACAATTATATAGTTAATAATAGTAATCATTAAATAATAAACAAATTATTAAATAATTTTAAATAAATATTGTAAAATATATAATTAAAAAAATCTTATTTATAATTTTACAAATATAAGAAAATAAAAAACCTAAAAACCTAAATAACACATTTTAGGTTTTTTTAAAAAACCTAAAAACCTAATTTAGGTTTTTTAAAGCCTTTCCAACCCTGGCGCCAATAGAGTGTATCGATGATACACTGTATCATAGATGGTATACCGCATAAACGCACGAGTTTTATGTTATATGCATTACTAATAGAATATCACTAGACTAGTGACTAGTGAAACATGTCAGGAATATCAGTGGTTTACTATTATATATCTATATCATATAGATTCTATTTCATATAGATTCTATATGATATAGATTCTATATCATTACGATATCATTATTATGATACTATAATATATTGATACTTATTTCAATTAATATGTGTAGCATGTCTTATCATAAGGATTTTATGAAATATTTCATATATATCATATAAGGAATCATATAGTGGATACTGTATATTAGTTGTATCATTAGACTAATGATGTGTTTTAATATAAATATATAAAAATGGCTAATCATGGTTATTTGTGTGTCGCGTGTGAGGATTTTTAATTTTCAAAATATGGATTTCACCCATAAAACAATAGCTTTCAAACAGCTAACATTGATATCATAACATAGTAGGAATATGAGATAATCACCAACGTGATGCATAATATAAATGTAAATGACGCAAACTTGAGCATCGATGATCGTGCCGCTTTTGTTATAACGACTGTTTACAACCATTATGTAGGCTACAGTAGCAAGTTGGAACATTCTAATTCAATGTTGTACATATATAACTGTTCACCTATAATTAAGTTATAAGCATACCTAATCGTATATCTGTGAATATAAATTGCTCCGCAATACAATATTAGCCCATACAATCAGTATGAATACGTCGGCGTGTTACAATTGGAATAAGGCGGCACGTATATTAAATGGGGGACTACACGGCAAAGTATTATACTGGTGAATATCATAGTCAATATGCGGCGATGCATTCCTATTTATTATATGTAACGATATTGTATTGTGATTGAAGGTATATGCAGATATAAACATTGGTATATGTATAACCTAACTATATTGATGAGGTTATATGTACCGATTTTATATTTTAAATGTGTCAAATTCCGCTAGATACCATTTTATACCTATCAACTTTTATAAAATTCATAATATATTAATTTATAAATTTAAATTTCTAATTATTATAATAATATTATAATTATAATTATTCAAAAAGGTTTATGAACCTTATGAAGCTGTATACTTTTAATTTAATATTATAAAATACTAATACTTATATATAACATATATATATATACTATAATATATCATGTATACTTATAACATAGATATTCGTGTCACAAAATTAGTATATGTGGTCAAATTTATAAAGCCCTTATCACAATAATGATTATCAATGTAAGGTATACGTTAAACATAATTATATTATTCAGTTATACATATATGTATATGTTAGTAATTGTAACTTTGGAGATGCTATTTGTAGCAAGGACAGACGGACAGACAACCGTTGTATCAACTGTCTGTCCGTATGTCTTGCTACAAGCATCATACCCTTTATAATATAAAATATAAAGTTTATATCTAAATAAATTGAACGGTATCACTTATTTATAAGTATATATATATAATACATGATTGATATTACTTACTAATATTATATATGATATTAGTTATCATAATAACATCGCATTACAATATCCCCACTATAATAGCTACTAACATCACATAATTATATCTACTCTACTATATCTATTACGACGGTGACATAATAAACATCTCCACTACTACAGCTATTACCATTACCTAACAACATCATTACTGCCACCACTATCACCACTACAGCCACCTCCACATAACACACTGCCACCACTACTACTACTACCGCCGCCTCCACATAACACACTGCCACCACTACTACTACTACAGCTACCTCCACATAACACACAGCCACCACTACTACTACTACTACAGCCACCTCCACATAACATACTGCCACCACTACCGCTACCTCCACATAACATACTGCCACCACTACCGCCACCTCCACATAACACACTGCCACCATCACTAATACTACTACAGCCACCTCCACATAACATACTGCCACCACTACCGCTACCTCCACATAACATACTGCCACCACTACCGCCACCTCCACATAACACACTGCCACCATCACTAATACTACTACAGCCACCTCCACATAACATACTGCCACCACTACCGCCACCTCCACATAACACACTACTACTACTACAGCTACCTCCACATAACACACTGCCACCACTACTACTACTACTACTACTACCGTCACCTCCACATAACACACTGCCACCACTACCGCCACCTCAACATAACACACTGCCACCACTACCGCCACCACCACATAATACACTGCCACCACTACCGCCACCTCCACATAACACAATGCCACCACTACAGCTACTACCGTAGTTACATGCGACAGTATATTCGACGACGCCGAAACTGACATCTTCGCTGACGAACACATCGAATACCTATCGGATGGGGATGGGGCGACGGTGGATGGGATTGGGGTGGGGGCGACGAGGGATGGGGTTGGGGTGGGGGCGACGAGGGATGGGGTGGGGGCGACGGAGGATGTGATTGGGGTGGGGGTGACGAGGGATGGGGATGGGGTTGGGGCGACGAGGGATGGGGTTGGGGTGGGGGCGACGAGGGATGGGGATGAGGTTGGGGCGACATGGTTTGGGGTGGGGGCGACGGGGATTGATGCAACGGGGGATGCGGATATAGACGACCTTCGCGCCGCTATCGATTGTAACAGAACGCTGTACGCGGCTCTGGAGGCAACTCTACTAGAGGTCGCCGAGTTGCTCAAGGACAACAAGGAATGTCAGGTTACGTAGCAGCCACGATAGCGACGGACGGATTTAATCTAGAGGGGCTATTTTGTAGTCTGTAAAAATGCATCGAAATAATGTCAAATGTACTGATATATGTAGTATTTATTTTATTGTAGTATATCTAATAACGTCATTCGTATTGGATTGCTTTAATGAGAGTTATTGATAACAATTATTCCATTATAGGAAAATATCTAAACACCTTATCATTTGTGTTCCTGATATGTCAAGAGGGTGACCGCTAAGAGTGATTATTGGATAACAATGTTTTGAGGGAAGTGATTCTAAGTTAAAAGAATTGTTTTAAGACATATGTAAACAAATTAATCAATTTTAGCTGATATTATCGATACGACAGACTGTTAAATAATAGTAAAAATGTCATTGAAAAGTATTATAGAAAAATAATTTATAACGAAAATATATGAAAATGGTTGCTACAACTTATATATCAAATATATATATAATATATATGTATTAAAATAATTAAATTATAAATATGATTTTAGTATAAAGTCGGTAAATAAAAAATAAAACAAATAAAATATAACAATACAAAGTTTATCGAGTTTAATGAGTTAAGGTTTTTTTTATATAAAATAATAATATAATATTAATCGCGCTTTATTTAATACCAGCGGTGTATGATATGGTAAGGTAGGATAAGATACGATATTAATATACGTAGACTACAGAATGGACTATTTGTGTGTCAACTGACCTGTGAGAATATTACAAGAGTATCAGATTATTAGGCAACTATTATGACATCCTTGGGTTTCTCTGATAGATCATGGGGGTGACTTTAATCCAGCCCTGTACTGAAAATCAGAAACTTAAATAAATATTATAAAGGCACGATAAATAATGACGCATAATATATTAAATAAAAGAAATTATATACATATATTTATATAATATTTGAATAATTATAAATATTATAAATATTTGTTTTTAATATTATAATATTATATTCACGTTATGGATAATATGATGAACTGTTGGTACTGCAGGTAGAAACGGAGGAGAATATAAGGAGACTCGAGCTGAAGGAGGCTATCAAAGAGGAACAGGAGTATGACGGCTTCTATCAGTTATCCATGACCCCCTACATCAAAGATGAGAATGAAATGGTTACTATTACATCACAATAACAGTGTATATATTAGGAGAGAGATTCCTATTTTATTTTGATTTCTGTAAATATATTCACAAATTATATTACATAAAAACAAAAAATGATTGTCAATATTACTATTTTTTACATTATATTCATGACATTTTGGAATTATTCAAAATGTATCTAATTTTAATATTTCAATGTTATTCTAGCAACTAATACGTACGATAACTAATATTAACTTTAATGTATTACCAAAGATTTTCCGAAGGAAAGATATAACACTTACGCGAAATCGTGTAATTCGAATTTGTATACAAAATACCCTGGTGCCACCTATAGCGGGTTACTTTTATGAACTATGCGTTGTTTATAATGTAAATTCGTATTTAACTATACACTTTTAAAATGTTAAATAATATGCTTTAATTAATATTTATATGATGACAACTAAGTGTTCATTACTAATATATAACAAACAAATATGATATGTATGTTTTAAATGCTATAAGTATATATTTAGTGAGTAAAAGCTAATTTATATTGCATGTAATTTAATAGAGCAATGAAAACATTGTTGTATGCAAACAGAGCCGAACCTAAATCTATTTCAGTGATTTCGATACTACTGCTAGCAGCGGTTGGGGCTATTACTAAATTACGTTGCATGCATAGGGAGTGTTATATCTTTGCTTCGCAAAATCTTTGGTATTACTATGCTATGGTAAGGGTATTGTTATTTCGGGCGACAGCATAGAAAAGACATTGATCTTTATCTGAAGCCCTTTAGAGGAAATAACAATATAATTAATTTATATAATTCATACGAAAAAAATGTGTACAACTTTCTTCTAATAAATATTTATTAGTATTGTTATTTACCTTTTGCCCTCGTGTTTAGTCATTCCCACCAAACATCGACACTATAAAGAAGGGCACTATTAATGACATCGCCATCATGAGCATTCAGCACAGTAGAGGTTAACCACATTCCAGTAGAGGTCAAGTTACTCTTCTATATTGTAAACCATAATGTACATTACCAACATAATAACCTATTTTCTAGAATGTTATCAGTTGATAACATTTATAATTTTAATTTATATTTTATAACATTTTTTAATGGTAAATATATATAAATATATAATAAATAGATAATTAAATATATTAATTATTTAGTAATTATTTATTTTCTTCCTAGATATAATTCTGATCGAATAAACTTACTTTATATCATCATCATCATCAATACACAGTTAAGCATTGCTCAAACGAAGACATCAAGCTGACGGTCAAGTCTGAGATACTGCGATGCGAGGTGATGCCCTTTGAGAATAGGTTTGGAGCAGGACATGTAGCTCTTGCTAGGATGTGTGGGTAGGGGTGTGTGTATGACCATACATAGGGTGTAATATATCGAGAGGCCATCTATATATATATCGAATCGGAATATTATTTTATATGTGTTAATTTATTTAACATATACTAGATCATGTATTTTGTAATATAATGAAACCATGCGGCTGATCATTGTAAGCAACACACATGCAATATGTATGCGTGTGTGTGTGTGTGTGTGTGTGTGTGAGGATGGTTATGAGCATATGACCTAACCCCAAAGTGTACGTGTGTGTATGTGTGTACAACCTAACTCCTATCTATGTATGTATGTTTACAACAACCCCTACCTACCCCCTACTTACCCCCACCTAACCCCTACACCCATGTGACCTACATAAACCACAGGAAGATCATCCTACTGGGTAAGAAGCCCAGCCTCCCAGAAGAGATGGACACACGTACCGCTAGAATCGCAGCTTTAGACGACAGTATCGCTGAGATAGTGTTCGTACCCGTTACTGCTACTGTGTCTAGCACGTTACACTGGTGTTGTGCATGTAGTACTGGTGTTGTGCATGTAATACTACCTCTACTGCATGTACCACTACCTCTATTGCATGTAATACTACCTCTATTGCATGTGATACTACCTCTATTGCATGTGATACTACCTCTATTGCATGTAATACTACTTCTATTGCATGTGATACTACCTCTATTGCATGTAATACTACCTCTATTGCATGTGATACTACCTCTATTGCATGTAACACTACCTCTATTGCATGTGATACTACCTCTATTGCATGTGATACTACCTCTATTGCATGTGATACTACCTCTATTGCATGTAACACTACCTCTATTGCATGTGATACTACCTCTATTGCATGTGATACTACCTCTATTGCATGTGATACTACCTCTATTGCATGTGATACTACCTCTACTGCATGTAACACTACCTCTATTGCATGTGATACTACCTCTATTGCATGTGATACTACCTCTATTGCATATGATACTACCTCTATTGCATGTAACACTACCTCTATTGCATGTGATACTACCTCTATTGCATGTGATACTACCTCTATTGCATGTGACACTACCTCTATTGCATGTGATACTACCTCTATTGCATGTACCACTACCTCTATTGCATGTGACACTACCTCTATTGCATGTGATACTACCTATATTGCATGTACCACTACCTGTATTGCATGTGATACTACCTGTATTGCATGTGATACTACCTCTATTGCATGTGATACTACCTCTATTGCATGTACCACTACCTCTATTGCATGTGATACTACCTCTATTGCATGTGATACTACCTGTATTGCATGTGATACTACCTCTATTGCATGTGATACTACCTCTATTGCATGTAATACTAGCTCTATTGCATGTACCACTACCTCTATTGCATGTGATACTACCTCTATTGCATGTGATACTACCTCTATTGCATGTACCACTACCTCTATTGCATGTACCACTACCTCTATTGCATGTAATACTACCTGTATTGCATGTGATACTACCTCTATTGCATGTGATACTACCTCTATTGCATGTAACACTACCTCTATTGCATGTAATACTACCTCTATTGCATGTGATACTACCTGTATTGCATGTGATACTACCTCTATTGCATGTGATACTACCTCTATTGCATGTGATACTACCTCTATTGCATGTGACACTACCTCTATTGCATGTGATACTACCTCTATTGCATGTGATACTACCTCTATTGCATGTGATACTACCTCTATTGCATGTGATACTACCTCTATTGCATGTGATACTACCTCTATTGCATGTGATACTACCTGTATTGCATGTGATACTACCTCTATTGCATGTGATACTACCTCTATTGCATGTAACACTACCTCTATTGCATGTGATACTAGCTCTATTGCATGTGATACTACCTCTATTGCATGTGATACTACCTGTATTGCATGTAATACTACCTCTATTGCATGTAATACTACCTCTATTGCATGTGATACTACCTGTATTGCATGTGACACTACCTCTATTGCATGTGATACTACCTCTATTGCATGTAACACTACCTCTATTGCATGTGATACTACCTCTATTGCATGTGATACTACCTCTATTGCATGTGATACTACCTGTATTGCATGTGATACTACCTCTATTGCATGTGACACTACCTCTATTGCATGTGATACTACCTCTATTGCATGTGATACTACCTCTATTGCATGTAATACTACCTCTATTGCATGTGATACTACCTCTATTGCATGTGATACTACCTCTATTGCATGTGATACTACCTCTATTGCATGTGATACTACCTCTATTGCATGTAACACTACCTCTATTGCATGTGATACTACCTCTATTGCATGTGATACTACCTCTATTGCATGTGATACTACCTCTATTGCATGTGATACTACCTGTATTGCATGTGATACTACCTCTATTGCATGTAATACTACCTCTATTGCATGTGATACTACCTCTATTGCATGTGATACTACCTCTATTGCATGTAACACTACCTCTATTGCATGTGATACTACCTCTATTGCATGTGATACTACCTCTATTGCATGTGATACTACCTCTATTGCATGTAATACTACCTCTATTGCATGTGATACTACCTCTATTGCATGTGATACTACCTCTATTGCATGTGATACTACCTCTATTGCATGTGATACTACCTCTATTGCATGTGATACTACCTCTATTGCATGTGATACTACCTCTATTGCATGTACCACTACCTCTATTGCATGTGATACTACCTGTATTGCATGTGATACTACCTCTATTGCATGTGATACTACCTGTATTGCATGTGATACTACCTCTATTGCATGTAATACTACCTCTATTGCATGTAATACTACCTCTATTGCATGTGATACTACCTCTATTGCATGTGATACTACCTCTATTGCATGTGATACTACCTCTATTGCATGTGATACTACCTCTATTGCATGTGATACTACCTCTATTGCATGTACCACTACCTCTATTGCATGTGATACTACCTGTATTGCATGTGATACTACCTCTATTGCATGTGATACTACCTCTATTGCATGTAACACTACCTCTATTGCATGTGATACTACCTCTATTGCATGTGATACTACCTGTATTGCATGTAATACTACCTCTATTGCATGTGACACTACCTCTATTGCATGTGATACTACCTCTATTGCATGTGATACTACCTGTATTGCATGTGATACTACCTCTATTGCATGTGATACTACCTCTGTTGCATGTACCACTACCTCTATTGCATGTGATACTACCTCTATTGCATGTGACACTACCTCTATTGCATGTGATACTACCTGTATTGCATGTGATACTACCTCTATTGCATGTGATACTACCTCTACTGCATGTAATACTACCTCTATTGCATGTGATACTACCTCTACTGCATGTGATACTACCTCTATTGCATGTGATACTACCTCTATTGCATGTGACACTACCTCTATTGCATGTAATACTACCTCTATTGCATGTGATACTACCTCTATTGCATGTGATACTACCTGTATTGCATGTGATACTACCTCTATTGCATGTGATACTACCTCTATTGCATGTGATACTACCTCTATTGCATGTACCACTACCTCTATTGCATGTGATACTACCTGTATTGCATGTGATACTACCTCTATTGCATGTGATACTACCTCTATTGCATGTAACACTACCTCTATTGCATGTAATACTACCTCTATTGCATGTGATACTACCTGTATTGCATGTGATACTACCTCTATTGCATGTGATACTACCTCTATTGCATGTGATACTACCTCTATTGCATGTACCACTACCTCTATTGCATGTAATACTACCTCTATTGCATGTGATACTACCTGTATTGCATGTGATACTACCTCTATTGCATGTGATACTACCTCTATTGCATGTGATACTACCTCTATTGCATGTACCACTACCTCTATTGCATGTGATACTACCTGTATTGCATGTGATACTACCTCTATTGCATGTGATACTACCTCTATTGCATGTAACACTACCTCTATTGCATGTAATACTACCTCTATTGCATGTGATACTACCTGTATTGCATGTGATACTACCTCTATTGCATGTGATACTACCTCTATTGCATGTGATACTACCTCTATTGCATGTGACACTACCTCTATTGCATGTGATACTACCTCTATTGCATGTGATACTACCTCTATTGCATGTGATACTACCTCTATTGCATGTGATACTACCTCTATTGCATGTGATACTACCTGTATTGCATGTGATACTACCTCTATTGCATGTGATACTACCTCTATTGCATGTAATACTACCTCTATTGCATGTGATACTACCTCTATTGCATGTGATACTACCTCTATTGCATGTGATACTACCTCTATTGCATGTGACACTACCTCTATTGCATGTGATACTACCTCTATTGCATGTGACACTACCTCTATTGCATGTGATACTACCTCTATTGCATGTGATACTACCTCTATTGCATGTGATACTACCTCTATTGCATGTGATACTACCTCTATTGCATGTGATACTACCTGTATTGCATGTGATACTACCTCTATTGCATGTGACACTACCTCTATTGCATGTGATACTACCTCTATTGCATGTGATACTACCTCTATTGCATGTAATACTACCTCTATTGCATGTGATACTACCTCTATTGCATGTGATACTACCTCTATTGCATGTGATACTACCTCTATTGCATGTGATACTACCTCTATTGCATGTGACACTACCTCTATTGCATGTGATACTACCTCTATTGCATGTGACACTACCTCTATTGCATGTGATACTACCTCTATTGCATGTGATACTACCTCTATTGCATGTGATACTACCTCTATTGCATGTGATACTACCTCTATTGCATGTGATACTACCTCTATTGCATGTGATACTACCTCTATTGCATGTACCACTACCTCTATTGCATGTGATACTACCTGTATTGCATGTGATACTACCTCTATTGCATGTGATACTACCTGTATTGCATGTGATACTACCTCTATTGCATGTAATACTACCTCTATTGCATGTACCACTACCTCTATTGCATGTAATACTACCTCTATTGCATGTGACACTACCTCTGTTGCATGTGATACTACCTGTATTGCATGTGATACTACCTGTATTGCATGTAATACTACCTCTATTGCATGTGATACTACCTCTATTGCATGTAACACTACCTCTATTGCATGTAATACTACCTCTATTGCATGTGATACTACCTCTATTGCATGTGATACTACCTCTATTGCATGTGATACTACCTCTATTGCATGTGATACTACCTGTATTGCATGTGATACTACCTCTATTGCATGTGATACTACCTCTATTGCATGTAACACTACCTCTATTGCATGTGATACTACCTCTATTGCATGTGATACTACCTGTATTGCATGTAATACTACCTCTATTGCATGTGACACTACCTCTATTGCATGTGATACTACCTCTATTGCATGTGATACTACCTGTATTGCATGTGATACTACCTCTATTGCATGTGATACTACCTCTATTGCATGTGATACTACCTCTATTGCATGTGACACTACCTCTATTGCATGTGATACTACCTCTATTGCATGTGATACTACCTCTATTGCATGTGATACTACCTCTATTGCATGTGATACTACCTCTATTGCATGTGATACTACCTGTATTGCATGTGATACTACCTCTATTGCATGTGATACTACCTCTATTGCATGTAATACTACCTCTATTGCATGTGATACTACCTCTATTGCATGTGATACTACCTCTATTGCATGTACCACTACCTGTATTGCATGTGATACTACCTCTATTGCATGTGATACTACCTCTATTGCATGTGATACTACCTCTATTGCATGTACCACTACCTCTATTGCATGTACCACTACCTCTATTGCATGTGATACTACCTCTATTGCATGTAATACTACCTCTATTGCATGTGATACTACCTCTATTGCATGTGATACTACCTCTATTGCATGTGACACTACCTCTATTGCATGTAATACTACCTCTATTGCATGTAATACTACCTCTATTGCATGTACCACTACCTGTATTGCATGTGATACTACCTGTATTGCATGTGATACTACCTCTATTGCATGTGATACTACCTCTACTGCATGTACCACTACCTCTATTGCATGTGATACTACCTCTATTGCATGTGACACTACCTCTGTTGCATGTACCACTACCTCTATTGCATGTGATACTACCTCTATTGCATGTGATACTACCTCTATTGCATGTGATACTACCTGTATTGCATGTAATACTACCTGTATTGCATGTGATACTACCTCTATTGCATGTGATACTACCTCTATTGCATGTGATACTACCTCTACTGCATGTAATACTACTTCTATTGCATGTGATACTACCTCTATTGCATGTAACACTACCTCTATTGCATGTGATACTACCACTATTGCATGTGATACTACCTCTACTGCATGTAACACTACCTCTATTGCATGTGATACTACCTCTATTGCATGTGATACTACCTCTATTGCATATGATACTACCTCTATTGCATGTAACACTACCTCTATTGCATGTGATACTACCTCTATTGCATGTGATACTACCTCTATTGCATGTGACACTACCTCTATTGCATGTGATACTACCTCTATTGCATGTAACACTACCTCTATTGCATGTGATACTACCTCTATTGCATGTAATACTACCTCTATTGCATGTGATACTACCTCTATTGCATGTAATACTACCTCTATTGCATGTGATACTACCTCTATTGCATGTGATACTACCTCTATTGCATGTGACACTACCTCTATTGCATGTAACACTACCTCTATTATGTAAACCGATATATTGCGTAATACTTAGTGTTCAGAAGTATGCACATCAGGAATATAATGTCCTCTTAGAGAACACACTGTCCTAGAACCAATGTATATACATATGTTATGTATGTATTGTTCTACATAATACGATGTCATATCTCTAGGAGGCGCTTATATTAGGAATAATGAAGTTTTAGATTTGTACACAATTTGAAGAAATGTGTATTCTTTCTTCAGTATAAATATATATATATATATATATATATATATATATATATATGTATATATATATATATGTGTGTACCAGTTTCTTATTATCATGTATAAATTATAAAATAGCATATAAGATATACTACATATGTATTATATAAAGCATACATATATAAATAAGTAACACTTACCATCTAACCTTCTTAACTCATACTTAACCTTCCTTAAACTTATCCCTATATTGTATAGATATTGTCGCTAAATGAAAATTATCTAGTACTAATATAAAACATTATATGATGGGAAACATACATATCATAATCTCTTCACACTCTCGTATATAGAAGTAGAACCGATAAAGAACTCTATGGGAGCTTATACGATAGCCTCTCGCAAATAGACTGGCTAGTAATATCTGCTAACACCAAGGTTATATGCACATACACTTGAACACTATATCAATAATCAGCAGTTCATTATTAATTATGTCAGTAATTATATTTTTTAATATATTTTTAATGATTTGTGTATAAACTATGTATTTAATAATTACATATTCAATAAACAATTATTTAATATTTAAAAATTGATGAAATAAATTCTAAGAAATAGTATAATATTTTTAATGATATATTTATATATATATATTTTTTATATATTTTATATATATATAGTATAAATTCTAAGAAAAAATAATAAATTTATGATGGGATATTTATATTATATTTATAATGAAATATATTTATGATATTAATAATGGTATATTTATATTATATTTATTATATATACATTTATATTATATGTTATACATTTATACTGAATTATTGAATTGATTCTTATTTAGTTTTTACAATTGATTAAATTTATTTCAGTAAAATATTTTAAAACAATAATTGATTGTACATCTGAAAGTAAATTTATTTGATAAATATATGGGTCAATATCGAATATGACACCCGTATGTTTTGATTACGATATATGAGGTCAAACTAGATCTAGTCTATCTGGTATATCTTACTCGTTTAGATCCGTGACACACTAGTGTACATGTTGAACTATATTGAAAATGCATATTTAGTATATATTATAAGATATATACAAATTAGATGTTGTTACAATTTTAAAGTATACAACAATACATGTACAATATTTTTAATTTTAACTCTGCAATCGTAATGAAAACACACGGGGCCATTGACGATGATCACCGAAATGTATACTTGTGCATAATAAATAAATTGTTTTACTATAAGTGTATAATAATAAAGAAACGTAATTAATTAAATATTATATATATATATATATATATATATATGATATTCATGTAAATAATATCTATTATAGAAGTATTTATGAATATTAAACTATTTTGTGTATTACTTGTGTAAATCATGTAGTACATAAAATATTGTTAAACCTTTAAGATCAAAATGATTATAAATAAATATAATTCTATTAATAGTTAAAAGTATAGAAACTGTATTTACATTCCTTTAATATTTACAATGTATTATTTATATAATGATTTCAATGTTTACATTGTTTTAAATTATTATTAATAAATAGTAATATTTAAATATGTCTTGCGTATATAGATTCAATATTATAAGAATCTAAAAACTCTATAAATAATTTAGTTAATTATGTGCAAATATTTATTATAGGTACATTATTGCTGTATACTATAGTTGTATACTATAGTTGTATACTATAGTTGTATACTATAGTTGTATACTATAGTTGTATACTATAGTTGTATACTATAGTTGTATACTATAGTTGTATACTATAGTTGTATTATCAGTATCAGTTATTTCATTTAATATATATATATACCTGTTAAATGAACAGTGTTAATAACTATATGTACTATATATAGAGTATATACGATTTACCACACACACACACAACCTTACACATGTATTGATTCATCTGTAGCTAATATTTTCAAGAATATTAAAATTTAATTTATTTAAATATTATTAATTATTCATACAAATCTACATATAATTTTCATTGTCAATTCTTATATTAGTATGCTCTATTCCACACTCTATCCACATACATACACACTCATACATACACGTTCACACTCTCACTCATATCGAATACACACGCACACCCACCCTCACCCTCACACCCTCATACATACCCACCCTCACACCCACCCTCACACCTACCCTCACACCTACCCTCACACACACCCTCACACCCACCCTCACTCTTACCCTCTCACACCCCACAGACCATGTACAACTTCAGTCCATTCTACGTCCAACAGAAGTGGATGAACCACATCCACCCTAACATAAACAGGTCGCGCTTCAGTAAGAACGAAGACATCGCCCTCCAGCTCGGCTACAAGCAACTTATCAAGACTGGCAATGAGGACGGCTGGAACTTTATAGCTCAATATCTCAGGGTAGGTTTAGATGTTACGACCTTCTTTATCGCAGATAGGTGGCAGTACTATACATCCTACAACTATTAGTTAAGCTAAAAGAAGTGAACAAATTAAGGGGATTCGCGGAATTTGAAATTACAATGTATTAATAAAGGAGATCTTTTTTGTTTATTTAACACATTTTTCAGCATATATTTTGATCCAATTTATATTCTGTAAATTGCATATTGTTACCCAATATAATGTTAATAAAAATCACTTATTTTTTTTAAATGTTTCGACGAAAATTAAAAATATGATGCTAAATTTAATTTTTTTTTAATGTTTTTATATGTTTTATACTATTTGTAAAAAATATCTTTTAAGTAACTTTTATTTTACATATAATAATAAAGATACTGTGAAAATGTCATCGGATTTGGATAATTATTCAGAGTACTGACAATTTATTAAGATTCCAAATAAATTAAAATCAATATTCTGAGAAAAGTTTAAAGTTTAACTACTTCTTATTTAAATGTTAAGGTAATATATGTTTATTATTTTAATCTTTGACTAAATATATATTATTATAATATAAATAATAGCACAATAAAATAATTTTTATAATAATTATATTATATTACCTATACACATAATAAGCTATATTTATGAAATTTGTTTATAAGAAAATAAAAAATGGCATTTATTAATGTACAAAATATAAACTAAATAATAAAACTATAAACTAAATAATAAAACTATAAACTAAATAATAAAACTATAAACTAAATAATAAAACTATAAACTAAATAATAAAACTATACTAAGGATACTAGATAATAATAAAAGTAGAGTAAAATTTCTTTGAGATGGAAGTATCATCTAGTTTAACTTCAAGTCGGACCTAATAAATATAAAATATACTGTTATTTTATACTATTTATATGATATGATTGAATTACAATAAAATATTACTAGTATATTTGTTTAACATTTAGAAAACGAATATAAATTTATAAAATAAACAATATTTAATTTATGACAATACATAATCATTATATATGATGCGTTATATTCAGTATTACTAACCTGTTATTGTAATATATTACAATCTGCAGTACTATCCGTATTATCTTGTCCCAAGATAGATATCATACTACGTGGTGGCATCATAAAATCATCAAACAAATAAATCACGTTAATTCATTCTTACGTTGTTAATACTGTGTATTTTATACCCAATGCAATGCGTTCATTTGATATCAATCCATTAATTATAGATGTTGCTAGTTGACATCATATTATAAATAGATCATAGATAACGCTACTTTTAAAAAAAAATTAAATATTAATTATTATACGTTTTAAATGTGAGTATTTAGCTCATATTTAGCCATTTTTTCAAAATTTCCTTTTTAAAACAAATATATCATGTACTAAATTTCACTATCAAATTGTATCATTTATAGATTTTTTATGATTTTTATATGCTCTGAAAGCTTCAGAGGATATAAAATATATATTAAATAATACTTTTCTCAAATAAAAAATATAATTAAATTATCTTTTTTCAATAAATTACAAGTACCCGAATCACGTTTAAGATAAAAAATATATCTAAATTTAGAATGTTTTATAAATATGTATTTTCTCTATTTTTTATATGTAAATGAGATAATTTGTATATATATATATATATATATATATATTTATATATTAAACGTACCCCCCTTAATAATAGTATTTTGCAATTTTCCTTAAATTTCCTCTTATTTAATGTAGCTATATTTTAGTATATTTAGTTTTAGTTTTTAATACAAGATAAATATCTGATATTAAAAATTAACATAAATTATAATTTGAGATATAAGTAAATGAAATATTTATTGTTCATAGTTTTGTCATACATTTACTGAAATCTTTCAATAATAACATAGACATGTATACGTGTATATCCTTCAAATGTTTAATTACCAAAGATAATAATGTTAACAATCGTTGCAGACGAACAGGACAGCTTTCCAGTGTATTCAACGATATATACTGAAGATATCTAACGTCGAAGACAAGTTACTATCATTACTTATTATATATGTATACGTATACATTATATATGGTTTATTCTATTTCTTTAAGAAATAGAAAATTAATTGTATATAAATTATATATTTTTGCGCGATACCTATATTTGTTACATGTATAAGATTCAAAAAGTACTAGTTTGTAAAGAATAATTAGCCACATTTTATAAAATATGTCTTAAAATAATATGTAGAAATGATCAATATGATCATAATTGATCGACTCTTATTAAAACCGTGGATGCATTAATATAAAAGTGGCTTCGAAGGGACAGAATCATATCCATTGGTTATAAGTAAAAACTTCATCTAAGTGCTTGCATGGGATGAAAATAATAACAATAGTGATAGTAACAATAATAACAATACAAATATGATGTCCATTCATTTAAATCGACACGCCCTTTACTATTACATAACCGCTGGTGTAATGGACACGCCCCCTTGTTATTACATAACCGCTCGTGTAATAGACCCGACCCTTACAGACCATGGACAGTGGCGGAGGAACACAAGCTGAAGACTGTGGCTAACTTCTACGTGGACGACAAGTCTAAAGAGATAGCGTGGAACAGAGGTGAGTCATGCAGTTCTCAGAGATTTGTAGAACAGGGGTCGGCTCCCTGAAACCTTGGCCTACTTTCTCCATCGCACTTTCTCGATCCATATCGTGATGCCTACCCCCCTTTCCCTACCCTCTAACTACCACCCTCCCCCCCCCTTCCCTACCCTCTAACTATTACCCTCCCCGCCCGCAGTATGTTCCCACTTTGACCTCCGTTCAGGTCAACAGTGCATGTTACGCTGGAGAGAGTTACGCAACCAGAGTGAGGCCAAGTATAGGAAGTGGTCAACCGAGGAGAATCTCGTAAGTACGCACGTACCTAGCTCTCTACCATCTCTCTCCCATCTCTCTCCCATCTCTCTCCCATCTCTCTCCCGTCTCTCTCCTATCTCTCTCCTATCTCTCTCCCATCTCTCTCCTATCTCTCTCCCGTCTCTCTCCCATCTCTCTCCTATCTCTCTCCCGTCTCTCTCCCATCTCTCTCCCATCTCTCACCTATTTCTCTCTCCCATCTCTCTCCCGTCTCTCTCCCATCTCTCTCCCGTCTCTCTCCCATCTCTCTCCCATCTCTCCCATCTCTCTCCCATCTCTCCTATCTCTCTCCCATCTCTCCCATCTCTCCCATATCTCTCCATTCTCTCTCCCATCTCTCTCCCGTCTCTCTCCCATCTCTCTCCCGTCGACTCTTCTCACGTTTATATATGACTTTTAAATCTATTCTGGTTTCTATTCGAGATGGGGTTCTTAAGTGTCGAACCCTTTGCGGTGTAATTGTGGGCGTTTTACATGTGAATAGTAGTGTTGCGATATGACTTTGAACTTCGAACTGAATCTCAAGCATTTAGATTTTGATAATAATACTCAGTTATTATAAAACTAGGAACTCGGATTAAAACTGATACTCTGCTATTTCGAACTTAAGCTATACTTACATTTGTTACTACTATTTGTTTAATATTATATTTTGTATCTTCACATCTGTGTTATTGCGCATTTATAAATTCATGGTTGTAAATTAAATGTATACAAGCGATTAACAAATAATTTATATATCTATATTTAAACATATACTCACATTTATATCATATTTATATATATACATTTTTTAAACAATTACTTGTCTTCAGAAATTTGGCGAATTTCCAAAAATAATGTACCGTTATTAATATAATATATATATATAATTAGGTTACTTTTTTTCTATGTACACTTATATGTGATAATTGTTTATGGCAATAATTAATAATTTGTAGTGAATACAAAAATTTGAATAAAAAAATCACAACATAATAACAATAATAAAATGATAATGATGTAATGAATTATGTAATCATATGTGATCTAAAAATTTCAAGATACGATTGTTATTATTACAACTAGTTAGTCATTTTGAACACAAATAGAGAAAAATAATTATTCTTAGCAAAACTTATTTAAAATTACTATTGAATTTGTATTATTTTAAAATAAATTGTTAGTTTATTATTTATAACTAATATTTTAAAAATACAATTACATTGTTAACCCATTCTCTTGGCACTATTATTCCTTTTAGCATCCATCATATAATAGATAAATATATGTTGTATATATATAAATTATATTTTGAGTAGGCGTAAATATAATATAAACTCGAAAATATAAATATTCTTATTTAAGATAGTTTCACAAGACAAACGTTTTCATTGGTTGAAATCTAAGCGTATGCACTCATATTAGAAAGACATACATGAATAGTATATACTACATTTCTTTCATTTTATAAATTATTCAAATATTCATAATATTCATGATTTATACTAATGATATAATAATGAATATCATGCATCTTTAAATGATGGCCTATACATTATTGTATTAGCTACCTCTATATAACACCATTTCACAGTAACTTCTTATTAATATAATCATTTGATAATTCAGGATCTAAATTATAACATATAATATTATAAATATAATAATATTTATTAATTAAAAAAATAAAATTATTATATTTGTCATATCATTTTATGAAATACTGATCCCCGATTATCTTACATTAAAACTGCGATGCATATAATGGTTACCATGCCTACCACTAGATAATGATCTATCATGAAAACTAACACGCACTATTTGTAGAAACTCATCAACCTGTACGTATGGTTTGGAGCCGACTGGACAGCTATCAGTTACTTCATGGTGAACAGAAATGATTCGCAGTGTCGAGAGAAGTTTGTATTACGCTGACCTAATACATAATACCAGTGACCTCTGAGGGGAGTGATCTCATGCGTAATGATAATTTAAATTAATGTAAATAATTATATATATATTTTAGAATTTCAATACTTACGAAATAACCAATACAAAAAATTCACTTCTAACGAGATCACTGGTCACCTTATTACATAATACCACAGATTGCATAACTGTTCATTACATAATAATAGTTTTAATTTATTCCGAAATCGTAATCTATTTGGCAAATATTATTAAATATATCTTATATTATGTAATATTTAGTCAAATCAATAATATTATTTAGATACTAAATTGTTGTTCTTGCACCAAGTCTCTTATATTATGTCTGCCAAATACAATAAAATAGTAACAGTCATTTCTTATTATGCCAGACATCTTTTTAATATTGATAATAAATTACTCTCACACATAAAACTTCTATTCTACCTATTCTCCCAAAAATATCATTCTAGTAGTCTGTTTATTTTACACTTATTTCCATATAAACATGGTAATGTTCATAATAAATCCTTTATTCATCCAGATAAACTTTTATTTCCAGATTTATAATTAAATCTACCTATATGTATCTCTCTATCTCTCTCTCACTCTCTCTTTCTCTCACTACTCTAAACACATCATTGCATCTTATCCACCATTAGTACCCTTCCTCCATCAAGCACATCAGCATCATCATCATCATTGAGCACACCATACAATCAGGACTATAACTAAACTCTGCTTTTTCTCAGATAAATTAGCATCCTACCTTCCTATATAGTTTGCATTTCCCTCTACTTATGAAATAATGGGAAACTCTGGTAAAATAATTCATTTATATATGAATACTATTATAATTCCTAAGACCACACTGCATAGCCTGCATCCACTAATCATCCATATAATGCAGTTATTCTTAACCTTTTTCTTTGAAATGGCCTCTCAGATGCAATTAATTCATCCAATTCCTCCTTATATCTAGTCCATAATTATTGTTCCATAATATGCTATATGATATATTTAAAAAAAAAAAATTATAAAATAATAAATTTATATATATATTATATATATATATAAATTTATTATTTCATCTATCAGGCTTATGATTTATCTGTAAAGTTATATATTCCCAATAACTTTGGGAATACTTAAATATATGTAATTCATATAGATTGTCTAAATAAAATTCTAATGCCCACTGTTACCCCTTTTCCTCACCGCTCCGGAATATTATAAACCCCCCAAGGGTCCAATACCGCCTGGGTTAAGAACCACTACCTTAGACTATACTCTTTTGAACTTAGAATAAACCTTATTCGTGGAATATATTACTAGAAATAGCAGTACCATTCACACCCATAATTCCTTATTGTCATTGATTAACTAGATAATTCAAAATGGAAAAAAATGTATTATCTTTCCCCTTATTTTTTCCCATTTCAGCTCTCCCTTTAGATTCACTAAGTTTCTGTCTGAATAAGTTCTGATCCAAGTAGTTCTTATACATATTAAACATTAAGTTGTAAAATATATTAATATATATATATTAAACAATAATACATAGTATATCTCATGTAATATATATATATATATATGACATATTAGTTATAAATACTAAAGTTTCATTACATAAACAACATAATGGATTATATTAATATATATTGTTAATTGCATTAATTTCAGATTATATCACATGAATTACAGGCAACAACATATTAATATCAGCTTAGATTGTATTAATTATAGAATATATCGGCTTATTTATAAACATAATGAGTTTTATAAATGTTTTTTGTTAATTACATGTGACAGATGTCAGTTTCGTGTGACAGATGTCAGTTTCGTGTGACAGCGCATTAATATCGCATGCCACTCTGCAGATGGATGAAGCTAGAAGAAGGCCTGTTGGAATACGTGCCATGGATCTACCCTGAAGACACTCTGCTGTATCGACTCGGATCTAAGTTTGACCGCTGTTAGTTGATAGGTGTGTGTATATGTGTGTGTGTGTGTGTGTGTATGTGCCAGTTGTTATTGTACGATAATTACAGCATTATAAAAATGTATGACACATATAAAATACATGATAGCTATATTAGTAAATTGTTTAATCATATGTATATATTATTCAAATTGTAGTCAAATATATTTATAGTTTTTTCTTAAGCAAATATATATATATATATTATATTATTCGATATGAATCTAACAGAGTTGCTTTAATTACATTAGTGATATCTTGTAGCACCCACACATACACACACACACCCTCACACATACACACACACACCATCACACACACACACATACACCCACACAAACCCACACGCACACACACTCACACACACACACTCACACACATACATACACCCACACGCACTCACACACACACACATACATACACCCACACGCACTCACACACACACACACACTCTATCAGGCTGGGCGAGGATAGCCAAGTATTTCAAGAACAGGGATTGCACGGAAGTCAGAATCCGATACACCAACATGAAGTCTATACAACTACAAATCTCTGAGGTTGTCGCCTCGCACCTATCATGCAAGTGTACCGCGTTGACGATTGTCTACAGTGTTAAAGTAGCCATTTCATTCGCAATGTAATCAACATTTATTGTTTATTACGCGTATAAACAATCTATACGCTAAGATTAGATATTTGTGATTGTTGCGAATTGATTTTTAATTTTAATTTAAATGTATTTTATTCATTTTTACTATTAATGATTTACGGTATTCATATTTAAAAATGAGTTAAATACTAAGTTTGAACATATATGTGTAATTTAATTATTAATTTATGCTTATATTCATTTTGATAAAAGTTTAATTGGAAATTGTTATATATATTATTTGCATTTCTTATATATTTAATATTAGTTAATATATGTGTATGTTTTACAGGAACCTGAATGCATTAAACGTTTCTCTAATTTGGTTTGTAAATTAAACTTGTTTATTGATAAATATCTTTAGAATAATAAATATATATATATATATATATATATATTAATATATATATATATATGATACATAGCTATATTATAAATCATATACAATTCTAAATGTTTAATTTACATAATATATAAATTATTTTCAAATAGTAATTAATTTATGTAATAAAAATTAATTGATTTTAATAATATATATCACTGAGATTATATCATTGATAATACTATATTTTCATTACATAGCATATTAATTAACTATTGAATAATGTTTTAACAAGCTTTGGCAAATAAAAGACATAGATTCACCTAAAGATAAGATTCTCTACGAAGAAAATGTTAAAAAACGTTAGTTCCCCCACTAATAAAGCATATTTTTATATCAGGTGGCAACCTGTAATACTAATATTGTTTGTCATTATTATTTTATTTATTAATTTCCGTACGGTTTATTTTATTTTATTTTATTATTATTAATGGTATTTATTGTTTTACCTAATCTATTATTTGTATTCTATATATATACACTTTTGAGAAATCATTTATGATTTATTTAAGTGTTTAAATAAACTTTCAATCAATCAATATATAGGTTTGTAACATACTTATAATGCAACCTTTATATACATTGAAACTAGTATATGTTATTTAGTGTTGCTATTTATTGAATATCGTAAAACTAATTAATTTCTATTGTATACACTTTATGTAAGATAATTTACAAAAATGTATACAATTTATTTATATATATAATAAATTAGGATATTATATTTGATAATTATACCAATTTATTAAAACATATACTTAATTAATATTAGATTAAATATAAACAGTTATAGTATATTAATTTATATTAATCATTTGATAATAATTAACGATTTATAATTTGATGTAATTTATACAAAAAATAATTAAAATGTTGAATGTCAAAAGTAGAAATATAAATTTGTTTATCTTTTTAAATAATATTTTATATAGAATAGTTTTGTATGATTGATTCGCAGCGACTGAAAGATTATGATTTCCACTATAGAAGTTTCATATTTCATACAATAACTATGACTTTAAATATTGATATCGTTTATCTAATAGCTTAATGTGAATCACCCTGATCCATTATAATAATCTCACTACCCCCACTACCCTCACCACCCCTACCACCCCCACTACCCCCATCACTACCCCACTACCCTCACCACCCCACCACCCCCATCACTACCCTCACCACCCCACTACCCACACAATCCCCACTACCCCCACCACCTCAACTACCCTCACTACCCCCACCACCACCACCCCCACCACACACATACACATCGCATCGCAGATATCTACACACCTAAACCAGACGTTTACATGAACTTTTTCAAGTCGCAGAAATTCATTGAAGAGGATAAAACGTGAGTTAAATCAGTAGGTCGCAATGATAGTAGAACAGTGACTATCTGAACAACGATAGTGAAAGTGTTAATATTATTAATAATAATAATCATTATTATTGATTGATAATTTATTAAAGCAAATACATAGTCGAAAGTCTAAAGTATAATAAACAAAGAATAATTCGAATTAAAAATTAAAGAAATTAAAACGTTTTACAGTTAACGTAAAAATATATCAAAAATAATCGAAAATAGAAATAAATTATATAGTAAAAATCATCGAAAATAGAAATAAAATAATTTTTTTTTATATCGCATCAAAATATTCAATTTCAACATTAACTATATTGAATTCTTATTATATTTGTACTCTGTTATAGAAATATATTATTAATTATATAGTTTAATATTTAAATGATTTTATGATTATTATTATTAATAGAAGACAAATTTATCTGTATCCATTTTCTTTTATAGTTATATTAATGATATTTTGAGTTATCCTAAAAGCTTCACAATAAGATGGAACCTCTGCTATTGTTGTTGTCCAATATCATCATTATCTATTGTCTTATTTCATCATAGAATGGTGATGAAACAGCTATTGGCTATGGGAAAGAAGAGCTTTGAAGAATCGTCTAAAGTTAGTGCGAATATGTCTAGAGTTAGTGCGAATATGTCTAAAGTTAATATACAAATCATATCTATATAAATCAAATTACCTCGTTTATTTTGAAGGTCATTCAGAATTAACGACATTCACTCTTAATTTATAAAATCGTTAATTTCCACTTGATCGTCAGCTTGCTTATCCTATATTGAGTGTTTAGATAAGGCTATACAATATACCTCATCATTATTTAATGAACACCTTTTGTATCAAACATGTGTTAACTATGTATTGTGATATTAACGTTGACTTTTCATACTCATCTTCCCTATAAACTAAGCTGTTATTCATTCTATATTATCAAATATAATTGATTTACTATTAATTAATTTAATTAATTTAAATAGTTACATTATTAGTCTAGTTAGTACAATAATTAACTTTAAAGTTACAGGTATACGATATCGGCAATATCACAGTTCGCAATCTTCTGGAGCCTCCCGTAAAGAAGCGTAAATACAAAGTATCGTTAGTACGTCAGTGGTGGTCCTGTAACATTAGACAATTGTATTCCGATATTACTATTTTATTCATATATATATATAGAGTGACCCCAGGATATATCGGCCTTTTTGGATAGTATATCAAGCATGGTGGTATATTAAATATAACTTGTATTAAAATTAGGCTGGTAATCTATTTCATCTCTAACTGGCGTTATATCTAGTATGGCGGTATATCAAGGATGCACTGTATATATTGTTATTGTTATTTTGTGGAGTCCTTTTATCCCATCATGGAACTTAGATGAAGATTTCACTTATAACCATATATGGCTCTAATTTCCCTTTGAAGCTGCTCTCTTGTGAAGACATCCATGGTTTTAACGAGAGCCGATTATTTATACACAATTATATAAAATCACTTCTAAATATTATTTTAAGACCTATTTTAATGGTCCAGACGAGGCTCGAATCCGCATTCTATTGCTTGTGTGTCTGATGACTTAGCCAACTGAGCCACACAGGCAGTTAATATATATATATATATATATATATATAATATTTTATGTACACCAATAAATATATCTCCTTTGAATAATATAATAAAATAGAATTATTTACCAAGAGAACGAGTATTTATATTAAGTTGCAAATGTTCTTATCTCTTTTCCATCACAGAAGTCTCTATCTTAAGAATTCCACCAAGATATTATTAAGATCTATTAAGATTTTAACAATGAATTTGTGATGCAGATATATGTCACTTGTATCTATTTTAGTGAAACCAATTGTGTTAATGCTGAAGAGTTTGAAATATAGGTGGCAATACTATCATTTTATATAATTTCAAAATCTAATTGTCAAAGTATTGTTACATATTAAAACCTGTTACAAAATATGTATAATTTTACATCGAAAATAGACCTATTTATTTATTATATATCTCGAATATTGCTGTATATTTTAAGAAAATGGTTCTAATAATAAAATAATGTTATATTATTAAAACATAATAAATTAAATTTGTATTGAATTCAAAAATATACGTAATTTTTTTTTATAATAGTTGTATATTTTTCAAATTTATATGTAAATAAATATAAACTAAAATTAGATATAAGATATAAATAGTTTGCAGGATGGATGGAGCAATTCTTCATTGATTTCACATATTAATTAGGGTGGCATATCTTTGCTTCGCGGCGAAACCTTTGGTATTAATTACAATAATAGAATATCTATCTATCGTTATAGATCTGCTCTCTATATGAATATATACATGTATGTTTGTATTTGATTGTGTAAATGTGCCATTTTATATTCATACTAATGACATGAATATATCTTTGTACTCATATTATATATGAATGTTATATAGTACGTATATATATAAACTGCCTGTGTGGCTCAGTTGGCTAAGGCATTGGACACACAAGCAGTAGGAAACGGGTTCAAGTCCCGTCCGGACCATTAAAATAGGTCTTAAAATAATATGTAGAAGAGATATAATATAATTGTGCATAAATAAATGATCGGCTCTCGTTAAAACCATGGATGCATTAACATGAGAGCGGCTTCAAAGAGACACTATATGTGAAGCCATACGGTTATAAGTGAAAATTTCATCTAAGTTCCTGGATGGGATGAAAGGACTCTACCAAAATAACAATAATTACAACACATGTTATGTAATACATATATACAAGTATTATATAACAACTATTAGGATTACGAATAAGAATTATTAATAAGAATTAATAGGCAAGAGGTCTCGTGTGTAACTATACATCTACTTTCTAGGAATAAAATGGAAGAGAGAAATGTACTGTTGCATGACATACGAACACTCTACAATAACCAATCATTCAGAAGTAGAGGACGGCCCAGTAAATATCTAGGTTAGTCGACACACACAGATACATGCAATTATATTCACGCAATTATATTCATGCAATTATATTCACGCAATTATATGCACGCAATTATATGTACGCAATTATATATGTATGTATGTATGGAGTCTTTCACCAAAATAAAAACAGTATTGTCCTATCATTTGTAATGTGCCAACAAATTGGGTTTTGTTTTCTGTAACTTTGTAAATAAATTCTATTTATCTTTATTTCGGTGATGTGTCACTAACTAGTTTATAGTATACCTGTATAGTATACCTGTATAGTATACACTGTATAGTATACAGTGTACAAGTAATCTATAGTAATCACAATAATATATTATTTCCAGTTATCATAAAAAATCATAAATAGTTTATTGATATAATATCAAAATAATATGTAACAATAAAAAAAATACTCGGAAAAAGAATACACATATAACAATAAATTATGATTTACACATAGCAAGGGAGTTGTAATACAAAATAAAATAATATTTATATTAATAATAATAATAATAATATATTTAATATGCCCTTGTATTAAATGTACACGACATAAATAAACGAAGCAAACAAAGCGACCAATCATATACTATATTACCACCACCGGGATCATCATCGCCTCTATTGAGTCGCACGTTAATAGCACAGAGCTAGAGAGAAAGCTCTTTCTCTCTAGCTCTGTGGTTAATAGTGTCCTCTTCAACTATCCACACTACACCAGATACAATCGTGCATTACGGTAAGGAAGAAGTGGAAATCGACGAATTTCACATGGCCAAATATAACCACGTTAGTGTGACCTCCTGTGTCTGTCTGTCTGTCTCTACATGATCGTGTGCTACTAACCATGTATCTATCATTATCTAATATTACATAACTCATAAATACAATATATATATATATATATATATATAAAAGTATAATATATAGTTGTACAGTACTACCAAAGATTTTCGAACCAAAGATATAACATATCCCTATATATGCAACGTAATTAATATCTACTACATGCCGTAGCTAGCAATACGAATCACTGATTTAGATTTAGGTTCGGCGCCGTTTCCATACAACAATGTTTTCATTGCTCTATTAAATTAAATATAATATAATCTAGCTTTAACTCGCCACATAGATATTTATAGCATTTAAAACCAATATATCCTATTGCTTAGTTATATATTAGTAATGAACACGTTTTCATCATATAAATACTAAATTAAAACATAATTTTACATTTTAATTACGTGTATATTTGATACGAATTTACATTATAAACAACACATAGTTCCTAAAATTAACCCTATATAGGTGGCGTTGTAGGTGTTTTATATACAAAAGTGAATTACACGTTTCGCGTAAGTGTTATATCTTTCCTTAGAATAATCTTTGGTAATATTATAATTATGAACGTTGAAAAATTGTTAATAAATTAGTTAGTTTAAAAAATGTATTTTTATATAAACATATATACTATATTTATACATAGTTATATTAATATACAATTATGTAACATAGACTATTGTTTATAGAATATTAAATATAAATATTGAATTAATATTAAATATTTTATTTTGATTGTTTTTAATTTATATTACAAATTTATCTAAATATTTATATTATTTATCTTATATATAAATTTATTTTTACATTAAATAAATTGTCTATATAGGGGTAATTGCCTCGATAAGCAACACTGCTTCTATAATTACACTGGCATTGCCTAAATCTGATAATAATAATGATAATAATAATATATATATACAGTAAAACCTCTCTATAAGAAACCTCCTTATAAGAAAAACCTCTTTATAAGAAAATTGTTCACACATTTGGTTGGAATTCAACCTTTTCCACATTAAAAAACCTCTTTATAAGAAAATCTTATAAGAAAAATATAAGAAAAACCTCTTTATAAGAAACTTATTGTATACAAAATAATTATATATAAATAGAAGTATTGTATATTGATAAAAATTATAGAAATTAATTATTATATAAGATATTTTTTTTACTTACAAATATTATATTACCATAAATAGCTCAAAATGAATTAATAATTGTTATTGTATATCCATAAATTTATTAAAATTAATTAATAAATGTTATTTTTATTCCTGAATTTATTAAAATGAATTAATAAATGTTATTATATATCCATAAATTTATTAAAATTAATTAATACATGTTATTATATCATTAAATGTATTGATGATACAATTTATTATATTATACAATTAATTGTTAAATAATAGATTATTATAATATTCATTATATTATATTCATCAATGATGATTCATAATTTATAATTTCTAATGTACATCTAATAAAATTTCATTATGTATTAACATTTCTAAGCGCAAACAATACAATATACATTTTAAACAGTATACAAAATAGATATACTATATATATATAACCTATAGGTTATATAATGCATTTTCAATTATAAATTAATTCTTAAAATCATTGGAAAAGTAAAAACCTCTTTATAAGAAAACCTCTCTATAAGAAAAAAAGTACTGAAAAAAAATAGTTTCTTATAGAGAGGTTTTACTGTATATAGATAAATATAACCCTACATAGATATAACTATAAATATAAAGCTTGTACCGCCCCACCACCACCCCGACTACAGATATTACAGAATTGCGTGAACGAGACCTCAATCTTCATACCCCCGTGCAGGTCTACCCTTGTCGCCTACCTTAAGATCCTCGACGAGAAGGACAAACTTAAATCCATCGTAGAACATCACTATCCAGGTTTGCCGCGCTCGGCTGTGGGTAATAGAAGGAGGTGTTATTGCGGAACTATCCGGAAGTGATCAGAAGTGGAATATTATATTTAAATTTATTCGATTACGCAAAACTAATATTCTAATAAATGAATATTGATTGATTGTGGTATTATTATGATAATATTTGTAACCTATATGGTTTAGTATTTAAGGGGACGCGATACCATCGTTTGGTTTACATGTAAATGACACGAAAAAATGCTATTTTTAGAAATCTATTAACTCAAAAAAATTTCACTTTTTTTTTTTTTTTTTTAATCTATTAATAATATTCCATATTTTTATATTATATGTTGAAATTGATATATGTTTACACATCTTTAAGTTATACGTTTCTAAAAAAAATAATTGAAATATCTGATAAAAAATTTTAATTTTCCAACTAACTTAAGCTAATTAAAATTTTTTAAATAAATATTTTTTAATTTTGACAAATAACTTTAATCTTATAGGTTTTATCTAGTTATATTGAAAAAATATTCAATTGTACAAAAGTTAATACTAGTTATGTCAGCATGATTGGTCACAAATAATTATTCTGAGTAAATAATGTTTCAAATATAATATATGAATATAAACAATATGATTATATAGGTACAAATAATATAATATAAACAAAATGAATAATGTAATGAACATAATTTTAAAGATAATATTTGAAATATTATAATTTTACATTAAAAAAAATTTGAAATTCAATTTTTTTTCGAAAAAATCAATGGTATCGCGTCCTCTTAAAGTAGGTTAAGTAAGCTTTACCTTATCGTTCGATAACTTTCTTAACCCTTTATTTAACGTAGGTATACAAGCTCACAATACAGTTAAGAGAATGAATTCGGTGCAACTTAAACTGTTAGTAGCTCTACACCTCGTGAACCCAACCCGTATCGACACTCTTCATCGCTTTACACCGTATGGCGTACGATGAGATGCGTTAAACACGTCCTATTTACACCATTACACCGCAGATTCGTAGCCCGATTTCGAGCGCTATTCAAATGGCCCGTCACGATGTCTAGGGTGACCACTGAACCGGAGAAACGGGTGACGTCGCGCAAACCTAAACAATACGGACGAAGGCGCCGAACACGGAAACACTACAAATACCTGTAAGCATCTGTATCGCGTAACTCTGCACGCATGTCATTGTTGTTATGTTGTTAAGAGATCGACTGGGTGTTATATATAGGCTTTATTAGAATGGCAAGAACACATGGTACTGACGTGCCATGGATGCGTGTACCTAGATGCGTGTGGTACTAATAATGCCTACGACCGAAGTGACAATATTGTACTGGCTAATTCGGGATGCAAGTGCAATCACACACAGTGCGTGCGTCGCCCTAATTAGTCGATAAACATATTATGTAATAATTAGCGGTGAACTAAATATCGGACGCATATGGAAAGTTCCACACATAACAATTGTGATCTTGTCACATTTCACTGTAGTCTTATCGCATGTCACTATAGTCACTATAGCTCGAGATATGATATATCTTGAGCCCTGTCGCGTGTCACTGTAATCTTATCACGTGTCACTATGTCTTATCTTGAGCCCTGTCACGTGTGATTTAGATAGTGTCAAATGAAACACTACTTCATCGCATATCTCTGCGCTTTAGCTATGTGTCATCGTACCCTAATCAGGTATCACGTGATATAAGCCCCTAGTCACATGATATAAGCCCCTAGTCATGTGACACAAGCCCTAGTCACGTGACACAATCCCCTAGTCACATGACACAAGCCCCTATTCACATGATATAATCCCCTAGTCACATGACACAAGCCCCTAGTCATATGACACAAGCCCCTAATCACGTGATATAAGCACCTAGTCACGTGATATAAGCCATAGTCACATGATATAAGCCACTAGTCACATGACACAAGCCCCTAATCACATGACACAAGCCCCTAGTCAAGTGATATAAGTCCTAGTCACATGACACAAGCCCCTAGTCACGTGATATAAGCCCTAGTCACATGATATGATCGCTTATCACATGATATAAGCCCCTAGTCACATGACACAAGCCCCTAGTCACGTGATATAAGCCCCTAGTCACGTACACTATATCATTGTAGAACTGAATCCCGCCTTAAGAAGAAAATGCTGAAAATAGATCAGCAAGTATCGGGTAAAGGTTAAGACATACATGCAAATACATACAAATATAACGCTCATATCGCATACGCTTTGATTAGTTTCTATACACATATTTATGGATTAAAATCTATATAAATCAACGTTCTTTAGGTTAAGGTCGGCGAAACATGACTTTTAAAATAAATATATTTTTTATTAAAAATTATATGTACACAATTAGTAATTAGTAATTTAATATGTTATCTTTAAAATAACCATATATGACATAAAAGTAGCTATAAGTATCATAAATAAGCATTTATAAATATAACCGTATAAAATAAAGATATAAATATAATTCTGAGCAACAAACTATTAATATACCATATGATGCCTATCTATTTACGTAGTAAACTCATCGATATAAAGATAATAATGCAGTCTCAGCTTACTATCTGGCCCACTACTTTTTATTTAAAATAATATTTATTTATACATATATATTGATAATTACTACCAATTGTAATGTACTTTCTATACTAAAAATAAAATTATATATTTAAAATACATCATATCAACATTCCTCGTAATTTTGTGTATTTAAATTGAAGATATCATACTATTTTATTGATATTTATAATCTAAATCCATTGATATAGATATAAGTCACATTAATCTATTTCTACGAAAAGCCTACTGTTTTAATATTTTACATATATAATATGACTAATATCCAATCAAAATCACTGATACCATTTTGTTAATTTATCGATAAAAGTGCCTTTCATGTATCTATCTTTTACATGCATTGCGTGCTTCAACTGGTTATCCACTTTATTTATATCGATGGGTAAAATGTGAAATGGTGTGTGCATAATATACAAATACTATCTATTGCTTCTATTTGTAATTAAAAGGGATGTCAGAATAGAGATCTCGTATACACTTATAATATTCTAATTTAATCAAGCGATGTTTAACATTATATTACATTATATATATATTTTAAATTATTATTAAAATTATTAAGTTATTAAGAAATCACTCGATTAAAACACGAATATTATATGTACTTTAAAGATCTATATATTTTCTGAAGCCTGTTCAATTGCAAGTAGAATAAATAGATAATATATGTATACTACGGTAATGTAACAATATATTAACTGTTCTATTAACAATACCTATAAATTATTATAGATATATATATATATATATAATCTAGCGGGAATTTCTCCCCGATTCTACTAAATAATATACACACACAAACGCACACACAAACATACCTACACACACACACATACAAATGTATTTCAATGTTTTCACTCGTTTATCGCAACACAATCTATTGCGTGTGTTAACAATATTCCTAAATTGGGTAGGCACGTTTTGTAGGTCTCATTTTCATCGTCTTATAATTATCATATACTTCTATCATGTAATATATATAGATATAAATATATTTAATAAGACGTACAAAAAACATAATTATTTTGATATTAATTTCAGAAGTTATCACACTTTTAACTCGTTAACAAAATTTCATATCTTAAGAAAGGGAAGCGTTTTTATTAATTTTATTTGAATCATATATATATATATATATATATTGGTTTATAACTTAATCCGTCACCTTCCTTTTAGTAGGTCAAGCGTTCGACGACGAACAGTTTGACCTTGAAATGTGCGCCTCCACCGTTCTACCGAGTATCACGACCTTAGTAGACACCGGACCCCCACCGCCGCTTCCCTCGGGACCGGAGAGACATTACGACGACGACTTCATCTCATTCGAAGACTGCATTCAAATAGACGACATCCTCGCGCTGCAGGGTCACATAATGGAGGCCGCCGGTAACGGGCGCGCCGAGTTCATCGACGTCGCAGACATCGCTACGGCGGCGGTTGTCGAGGAGAGCGTGCGAGTGCTGGAAGACGACGACGCAGAAGTATTGATAGTGGACGATAATAGTGCTATGTTCGTGGACGCGGTAGGTTTAGGCGCCGAAGTGATTCGCATCGACAACAACACTGAGATAATCACGGACGCAGCGTGTGTAGACGCGGACGTAACGCCGATGTTCGTGGACGGTGAAGGATCGTACCCGATAATACTGGACGCTAAATGTGAAGCGCTTTTCTTGGAGAACTACGACGCCTCTACCTCGAGCGCCTTCGTTACGCAGCGTATCATCAAATGTTCGCCCCCTTCGTCACCGCCTCCACCGACTACAGGTACACGTGGGCGTGGTCTCGTCGTAGACACGCCCCTCGCCACGAGGGTGTCCGTCCGATTGTCTAATCGCGCTCGCGCCGAAGCATCACCGCCACCGCCTCCTCCCGTATGTGCTGTAGGTATAGGTGGCGCAACGGTAGCCACGATGATTACGAACACTACAGACGACCAATCGGAACAGCTGAAGAGACTCGGGAATCGAGGCCGAAGGGCCGGCTACAAAAATAAGAAAGGGAAAAGGAAGCCGTTTGGAAAAGTAAAAAATCCCATAGCGCATAAATTACGTAAAGATATGCGTATTGCTCAAAAGGTATTGAAAAAATAACTATCACTTTATATCTATGATATAGACGTTGAATTATGTTATCTAAAGTATTATATTTAGCATTATAAAATAATCAATATATTATCTTATAACCATATTTATAAATATATAAAATGTACAATTACTAAGTTTACTATAAACTCTATAGTTATTGAATCTTAAAGCTAGGTGTAACTTCTCTTCTATAAATATGTGTACATGTATTTAATAGGAAAAAATGTGTATGAAAATATTTAACATAATGATAGATATTATTTATATCTATAATAATTGCATTTTTTATAGAATATAAAAGAAAATATTATTATAATATAAATATATTATAATATTAGAAATGATATTTAAATTATAAATTATTATTATTTTGAAAATAAAAGATAATATAATGAATATTTTATATTTTACTAATTATTAAATTTTAAAAAATGCAAATATTGTGTAATTATATATATTTTATCTGAAAATTTCAATTCAATTAAAACATAATTGAAGGATTAATAGTTTTTGAATAAGTGAAAATAATTATTTTAATTAAATTAATTCTAAATTTTTACAATATGAAAAATATATACTGATGATAACTTATCAAACAATGTTATTATAAATAAAGTCACTATGCATATTTAAATCTATATATGATATTCTTTATTTTAGCTTTTAAAATTCTAAAAACGAATTTTTATGTTCATTAAATTATGACAATTATTAGATTTAATTAATTTGTTTAATTATTATAATTTATTTCAATAATATATTTTTTTAAATGTAGTTTTATATTTATACGAAAAAACATGATATATATATATATACCATATTAAAGATAATATTTAATATTGTATAATAACATAAAAATTTTAAATTAAATTTCAGATGCACATTTAATAAAATATTTAAATTATTCAGTAATTAATGAATCTAATAATAGAATTAAGAGTGTGACTTAATGTAACATAGCATTAAGTAATTATTTCTTTATTTTATTAGTTAGCTAATATTATGAACACAAATTAGAATCATAATAATAAATATACACCTGTTATTATTAACAAAACATGATGCAAATTCCTTTCTTACTTTATTGAATAGAATTATATTACATATGTAGTGCCCAATCCCATATACAATATGATTCAACTGTGCGTAGAATACAAATTAGTAATATATGCAATGTTCTTAACTCCATCATCAATTTTATATTGTAATTAATCTATACATTATTATATATTGTTACATACGTTTTACCAGAAGAGAGTTCTAGAAAGTGACCAAGAGATACCAGAGGAACAAGTTGACAAAGTGAATGAACAGAAAAAGAGAATAGAAGCAAACTCCAGAGTTCTAAGAGAGGATATATCCTATCAAGAGACACATGTTAGCACAGCATAGTAATCATATCATTCAACTGTTCACCTTTATGTTGATTACAATACAATAAATGCATTCTTGTAATTTAGGAATATATTAAATTAGTGATCAAAATTTCAAATATTTCCAAATCTCAAAAAAAAGTTTTCGAGTTCTTTCAAATATTCATGTTTTATGACTTTTAAATCTTAAAAAAAAATTACATTTTTTATTTGAGGAATACCATAATTATTTTGATAATAGATAAAAATATATAGATATGCATAATTGAACAGAATGTATACATTCATGTAGCGGGAGTTTGACTTAAGGGGATTCACGATCTATAAAATAAAAAATGTTGAAAAAAAATAGATTTTTACATGTATAATTAATGATATGTCAAAATATGATAGGTTAAAAACATATATAAAGCATACAAAACGTAATTTTAGAATACTACCTATTTCTAATAAAATAATGATTATATTATAACTGTTTTTCAATAATTATAATTTATCAATTATAATTATTTAAAAACAGTGTTAATAATATCTTTATTTTCATGTCAACTAGCGACACCTATTGGTTTTATTGTATAAATGCAATTGATTGGAATTTGGCGTTATTCTAGAATACTACCATAGTATCATTTCATTATAAATAATATATACAACTATTTCTCAGTAAATATTTAACTAAAATTAGTAAAATTTTAAACTTTTCACAATATGTTTAATAGTATATCTATATTGTAAATACAGGAAAAATTTGTGATTAGTTATAGAATTGATAAAAAAGTTAAAAAATAAATATTCATTTTGTTCACATTTTTTGATAATTGATAATATTTTCAAAACTAATATTCTCATCATTTAAAAAGTCTATAGAATAATTAATATAATATATATATATATATATTAATATTATGCAATTTAAATTTTGTAAAAATTTTATGAGATTTTGATTTTTCAACAAAAAACAAATGTCCTATCTAATTACATTGCAATTTAAAGACTGATAATCACTTTATTTATAGGCCACAAATGGAATATGAAGGACCAGTAAGCACCTTCTGTAAGTGATATCATTTTTTTTCATTCTACTAATTAAAATATATCATAGGTGATATAATGAATAATCAAAAAAAAATTATTTGTTGACGGCCAAATCAATTTAAAAAAAAACAATAAATATAAACTCTAAATTTGTGCAAGCATAAATAGTTATTTCATATATATAATTTAATATATTTTTTTAATAATCTCAAAAGCTATATTAGACATTTGTCGATAAATATAGACAAATATTCAACAAAAATGTATATTGGTTCTAAAAATTAGGATTATTTATAAAATATTACAAAAATACAACAAAACATTTTTTTAAATGTGCATAATAAAAAAAATGAATTTTTGTAAAATATTATCAAAATTACCATAAATATGAATACCAATATTATCAAACACATATATAGATATGTTATTAACCATATATAGATATAGTATTAACCAAACCATTATATTCAAGTATATAAAATATCTAACAAAAATTTAGAAATATATTTAGATTATAAATATTATATTATTAATAAACTTATTTTTTTGTAATGTTATTACATGTTTGGCAAATTTCATTTTTATTATTTCACCCGTTAATTTTACTAATCTAACAATGATAAATTATAGGAATTCTATAAATTCCTTGTGCATTGAAAATAACCAACCTTATAGGCTATTTTTGTGTATGTTATCTTCATATTAAACTCTATTTATGGGCTGAAATAAAAAGTTGTAAAACCATAGATATTAACCCAGTACTTTCATTTCTGTATTTTAACTCTAAAATCATTAAATTAGTGTAATAAATATTTGATATTGATTAATGATATGTTATCTATTATTAGTCAATAAATTATATATGAAATCATTTTAGAAATAGCATAAAAAGTATATTTTTAGCACATCTATTACATTATATTATTATTTAACATCTATAAATTAAAAGATATGGAAATATAAAATTATTACTTTATATTTGCTAAATACATGCATACAATAATACTTTTACAATTTTACTTCTATACAATATTACTTACATAATATTGATTTTATACATGCATACAATTATTACTTAAAATATAAATTATTTATTGAATTTTATTGTTGACATTTCAAATGCTTTTTATAAATGTGTTCTGTATATTTTTTTTGTTATAAATATTTTCAAGTTCAGGTTAACAAATATTATTGTAATTTATTTCTAGATTTAATACAAAAATAATATACCTAAAATGAGAGATTTAAAATATCACATTTATAAATGTAAATATCAGCATGCTCTCGTATATTTCTGTGATATTTTATTATTTGACTCACAAAGATTTATTTAATTCAATAATAATTATCCAATAATGATGTAAGAAACTAATATTTATTTTCTCCTATTTGAATGTGTATTATTTAAAAAAGTAAGTAACCATTATTATAATTACATTTTTAAGGCTCAATTATTTTATTTTTAAACGACGATTTTAGGAATTATTTTAGGAACCGATGCGAAATAGCAAAGATATGATTTGATTAAAAATTAATTTAAAAATGTATGTCTCGAAATTTCAAATCTAATAATTATTTTTAAAATGTCCGACTCGACTGATTTGAAATTTTAGATCACTAATTATAATATATAATATTAAATTAATAATTCATTTATTTAAAGTTATGCAATTTTAGATATTCTAGTTCTAATACATATAAGTACATACTTAATTATGAAAATATAATCATTAATTTCAATGATATAATACGTTATAATAATTAACTTTCTCATAATTACATAACTATAGTAGCTACTATATTACACAATACTGACATATATCTTTATAACGAATAAACTCATTATTATTGGCGACCATCTTATTCACTTGTAACAAACAATTAATACATATGTTGCATAAATGCATATATTGTTAAATTGTCGCGTAAATTAAATAAATGAAATATTGGTTTAATTAAAAATGATGTTTTGATATGATTTAAATAAATACTGATTATAATCAGTAGGTGTTAATGTTTCAAATGAAATATATCTAATCACAATTTCATTTTATAGGTAAAAAAAGAAGAAGTAAAAGTTTTATTAAAAAAAGAGGAAGATGGTGAAATTAATATAATAGTAAAATTTGCATTCGGTTCTTATATGGTTAAAGATATAACATTCGCGAATGTCAATAGTTTATTTCAATAGCCTACTGTGATACTATATGAGTTAATACTACACGAGTCATATACTATATTATACATTATTTATATTTTTTATATCAAATGTTTGACGAATTAATTTATAAAGATTATTTTTATTTTATAAATAATAAATAACAATTTAATTTAATGGTAAATTGCTAATATCCGTCGTTGTTCCAGGTTATCTCGTAGCCAGGGTACGTATTCTTCAGTATCGAGCTAGTGGCCTCGTGGTCTGCTATTCCGTAACCCTGTTCACACAATAATCGTATGAATTATATGAATAACGATAGTTACACCACGAGTGTGTAAAAGTGGTAAGGGTAACTTAATTATTTCACTTAGGACTACATTTACTGAAGAGTATGTATTTATACTATAAACTTTATGGAATGAAAATAAATTGTTCTAAGAGTATCCACGGACAATCCTTAGCTATCTCCGTAATGTTAAATATTCTACTAGGATAACCATTAATGTACTCAGATAACGGATACCGTACGCAGTCAACGTAATCTACTACATGGATAATACACACGCGCGATAGTTTAAGATCTTTGCAGGGTATACGCGCATGACTAATAGCTAATACACACACATACACACACACACATACACACACACACCTGCGAGTATCCGTAGACCGTTAATCTCTTGAACACGGACTCGTGATAGATACGACCTCCCCCTACGCACTTGGAAGGAAAGTCTGATCTGCTCGTGAAGTCGTCGTAAATGTCGGCTGTAATAGGGGGGATACATCTATATCTGTTTATAGCGTACTAAATACACGGCTCTGTCGTAACGTTACTGTTATTTTGGTGAACTTCTATCATCCTATCCCGGAACTTAGATGAAGATGTTACTTATAACTAAGTTGCTCTAATTTCCATTCGACGCTAGTCTCATGTAAAGCATCCATGGTTTTAACGATAGCCACTCATTTTTTATATATAATTATATAAGATATCTTTTAAATATTATTTTAGGAAATATAATTTTGTACTGGTACGGACGAGGCTTAAACCCAAGTCCTAATGCCTAGGTGTCAGATGCAAAATGAGACACATAGGCAATTAATAAAGTCATCGTAATTGTCAGCTCTAGTATTGGTTTAACATCTATATCGCAGAGACAATAAATGTTAATTTAGAACATATATAGATGATACCATCGATAGTTTAAATACTTACATATATAGTCAATAATGTCATTTATAATAATTAACGTGAGTCAGTATATAACTAAGTGATAATAGCCGTATTGTACATCTGAATATTTAGTGATTACGGTAATGCACAATCTATTAATGTAACTTTAACTTAGTGTTTTCCCCAATACATTCTGCCAGGCTCCTACAGAGATAATACACCCTTACTATCTCGTATCAGATAGTATTATAATATGAGTATAAATAATAAAATCATTATAATTACTTAGTTATTTTATATTAATGAAATTATACATGGTAAATATTCAAAATGCTGATTAATTATTAAAAAGTAAATTCTGATTATATTCATATACAGTATACTATTTAATTAATAATTATAAATTAAATAGTATAATTGATATGGTTATAACTAAAGACAATAATTTCTATAGTTCTATTATAGGAGGCACTAATCGATATCAAATTATTATATTACTAATAGCTTACTATTTATACTATTTACTATTTATAATATTTACTTGATTATACCAAAAGGCTTTGATAATACTTTGTATATAAATTCATTCTCTATACAATGTAAATATATTATATACCACACAACATTTATATATAATAAAAACCATGTCTATTTGATAATACCATATTTGGTGTTTATTATCTCATGTATCAAAGCAATAAATTTAAATTTTCTATATAACATCTATATATTATTTATAAACTCTGTAAAATGATATACGGATTGGTGGAACATTCCAAACATTGTAAATTATGTAAAATAAATTCAGTGATAAGCATCTACAGTTGTGTGTAATAAAGTACTAATAGACAACATTTTATATATCATTTTAAAGAATGAATATTTTGTTATTTTAAAGTCATTTGATTTTTTATAAAAAAGCAAATCGAATGCTTCCCCTTAATATTATATACGTTATTAAGTAATATTATAATAGCCTATATAATTTCAGAAAATATATTACTTTAAAACTTCATTTTAAAATTATATTATGCAAAAACACAGAGTGTTAATTATATTATTTGGAAGAATGCAATCAATAACTGAAAAATATATATTATATAATGCAAATATGTTCCATTGAGATAGAGAGATGGTATTCCAGGGTTTACTAATTTAGAAATGTTAAATTAAAATGTAGGATATTACCAATGGCATTATATATTTAAATTATGTTCAATACTTCATTTGGATTTAAACACAAATTAAAGCTTCACTGCATATGTTATAAAATATTGACTTTAATAATACACATACAATCATGAAAACATTGCAAATAATATATACTATATTTAATAATATATAATTATATAATAGGATCAATTTAATCCGCTTAAATGAACTTTACGATCAACGGACAAATTCGGCAGGCATCGATGTCTGTCAATCATAAAGTTAATTTATTGTATTGTAGTTTAGTATATAAGATTAAATTTACAATCGACGGACATATCTATATACAAAACAATACAATCAAGTGGAGTTAATGATCGACGGACATTCATTTCCATAATATAGCATATAAAATTAACGCTACGATCGACAGACATCGATGTCCTTTATCATAAAGATCCGCTGATCCTAATAATATAAAAATATATATTATATTATTAAGATCAAAGGAACTTTATGGACAAATTCGACAGTTATATAATATAGTATTGTACAGTACAATTTGTACTAGGTATATTTTTTATATTAATTATAAACACCAACAGGTGATATTCAATACAGTTAGTAATGAAATATTATTCCGTTTTAAACTAATCACGTCAATTTGATATATTGCTTTCATATTGTAATATCGGCGGCTATCAGATATAGACTATATCTGATAGTAGCCAATTTAATATTCATTTATAAAATTTAAAAAATATATTAAAAATATATTATACTTATATATATTTATATATAATTATATAATTAATAAATTATTATATAATATATTATAAAATATATTAATATTATACTAATATTATTATAATATTATTAACCATGAAAGTCCGCCCATTTAAAACCGCGAACTATTTGTTTAGACTCTGTAGAGTTTTTAGATTTAGAAATTTGTATCAAAATATATTTAAATCTTCCTTCATCATCTATTTCAACATCAGTTGTATTTTCGAAAGAAATAGTGTGTGTCATTGTTTTATTTATAACAATTATATATTATTAATTTTTTAAATAATTATAATATTTAATAAATATTAATAAATACTAAATTGATAATCTTTGTTGCCATAATTCAATTAATACCCAATAGAATTATTTTAAATAATGTCAATTTATTAAAGATTAATATTAAAATAAATTCAAATAACAATTTTAATAATGAATAAAATAATATATTTAAAAACGATACCATTAGAATACAGATATAGAAAATTATTTTGTACTGATATATTTTATAGATCTTTTTGTTTACTAAAATTAAATGATAATATCCTTCTAAATAAGGAAAAAGAAAACCAAATAAAGCATTATAATACTTTTCATAAAATAATTGACTATTCTAAAAATATTAATAATTTAAATAATAGTATCATATTTAAAAAGTATAGTATATTTTTAGATTCAGTTAATTATATAAAAACTAGTAAGAGATTATACTCATATAAAAGAAATAAATTAGAAAAAAGAAAGGTTATAATTAATAATCCTTCAATAATTACAATACCGATTAGTTTGACAAGGGCATACTAATTATGGTCTTGGAAAACTTGAGGCAACTTTTTTAATAGATCACATCTTACATATAGATTCACATTAATAATTCAAAGTCACTTCCGTATTACTCATAAATATAGATAATATGTATACTTATGTAAATTTATAAATTCTTTATTAAATGAAAATATAATAATATTATATTAAATATAGCTTTAATAATTTATTAAGTATGTTTATTGTATATGTATTAATAGTATATGTATGTATGTATTATATGCATGGATGTTGGTTTTTGGTTTTTATTTTAAACCAAAAATACCGATTTATTTAGTTTTTTTTCGGTTTACCCAGCAAACAATATATTCGACACTTTTGGACGCCATGCGCCTAAAAGTTCCGGAATTAATTCGTCGCTTTGAGGACAATTTTCGCCCAAAAGCGTCGAATTTCCGCATAAAATCCTTTTATACTTTGGACGCTGTTGCGCCTAAAAGCGTAGAATTTGCGACGAATATATCGATTCGGAATCAAAGTGTCCAAATATTCTCAAAAGCGTCCAAAATCGTCTATAAATTGTTTGCTGGGTATTATATTAAAAAGTATTATAATATAATTTATACAAAGTTTCAGTAAATTCGTTCCACATTATATTTATCTTTCGGCCAGGCATGTTTATTAAATAAATAACTTTATAAATATACATAATCTATACCATTATTAATAATATTGATAATAATTGTAAATAGTAGCCAGTCGAGTCGCCAGCAAAAAAAATAAGTCGACTCGCTCGATACATAAGTCGATTCGCTATAATGTCAAGTAGAAACAATATATATATAATATGTGTATAAGAATATAAACATATTTATATATATTATATTTATTTTTAAGAATAAAAACTTATATTTATTAAACTTATATAAAATAATAATTAGTGTACAATTATTCATTCAAATTAAGTGTTATTTAAATTAAATATTGTTTGTAACATATTTATATATAGTTTATTTATTTTTAAGAATAAAAACTTATATAAAATAATAATTAGTGTATACTTATATATGGGTAATCAAAATCCGACTCGACCTGTATTCTTTTAAATGATACGTGTTGAAATTAATATTGAATAATTTTATTTAAAAAACCAACAAAATTATATCATAATATCTTCATATAAATAACTATTCCTCAATATGTACTACTCTCGTATATGGCGACCCTTCTCCCTCGGATGTAAATAAGTGTTCATCCTATAATCCATAACTCTCTATTCTTTCAACCATAACTATATCTCTGATCTAATCAAAAACGTAATATATTACCTCCTCTTCGTTACCAAAATTCTGCTCTCCTTATCTCCTGGAACTCTAGTAAAATTCTCTAAATTCTAGAACTTATAGAAATTCTGGTCCCACTCTATGGAATGCCATCCCTCCTACCATCCATTCTATTATATCCCTCAGATAATATATAAATCTTACTTCTTCTTATTTTCTCTCTACCTCTAATCACTAAATCATCCAACTTATTATTTTTGTGTCATTTTATCTTCATCTTATTATTATTTTCTTAACAGACGAGAGAATTTTAGTGCTAATACACATTTATTCATTATCATCTAAATATTAAATGTATAGATATATATATGTACTAATTAAAAATCCAAGCATATTCAATTTATATCTATATATATATATATATATATATATATATATATATAAATATTCACATAATAATTCAATATGCATCACTAATGACAATCAATGAACATAACAGGTAGATAACGATGAAGATGATGATTCCAGTGATGATGACGACGATGACAATAGCCTTATTGAATTGCACGAAGACGATCTAGATTTGCCGAGTAATTTCAAAGATAAGAAAGTTTTCCTGAAAAGTCTTCGCTTGGACGGAGTAGCAGCAGCCGGTCTAAATATTTCGCGTAGGTTAGTCAGTATATATATAAGCTTTATATATATATATATATATATATAGAGTTTATATAGATTCCCACATATTCACATGCATCCACGAGAGAATGCTCTAAAACTCTTGTTACATATTTAGAGTTTGTCAAAAGTAGAAATCTATAATTTAATATTTGGATTTTATATGGGTTTTTGATTTTCAAGTTAGGTACACATAAAATTAATTTCATACAATATTTAAACTAGTTTATATATTAAATATAAAGGAATATTTATTGATATTAGATAATTGATTATAATCAATCAATCATTAAATTAATTTAGCCGAAAAATAAATTAAATAATTTAGAAAAATGTCAAATATAAAATACGTTAACATTTAAAAAAAGATTTAAAACCAAAAACCCCAATACCAATATAACTTTTCATGTATTTATAATATGACTGTAATGAGAATACACTAACATGATTACAATTATTTAATTTTTATATTATATTTGTTATTAAAATTTATATATTTTTTATATATATATTATTATTATCAGATTTAGGCAATTCCTGGGTAATTATAGAAGCAATGTTGCTTATCAAGACAATTACCCTTTTATTAACATGATAAGTTTCATTATAGATAAAAGTAATAAATAAATAATAATGTTATAATATTATCACTTACTGTTTACTATTACCATTTACATATATATGATACAAATATATAATAAAATATAATGAAATTTATGTAATAATATAAATAAATGATAAAATTAAAAACTAAGAAATACATCAAGCATTAAAATAACATAAATTAAAATATAACACAGAGGAACTAAATTGAAGATAACCAACATTTAAAACTAACATAAAACAATATATTTAATATATGTTTAAAATATTGAATGTACATAGTATGTACTACATACTGAAAAATATATACACTCGCACACATATACATACATACATGTTCCAATATAGAAACTACCTATATTTCAATATTTGTATTTATTTGATATTTAAAATTTTACTGATGTAATTTAGTTAATGTCAACAAATGTAAAAATAAAATGCCAGTATTTTTATAATGTAAAATAAATATAATACAATTTTAATAAAATATTTAAAAATATTTTCATAAGTAAAATATATTAAATACAAATTTAAACTAAAAATATATGCATTATAAATTATAATTTATAATAGACTTATAAGTATTATATATAATTATTTTAAATTGTTACAGAATAATGATAAGGAATGGGACTTTCTTATATATATATATACATATATATATATATATATAAGTATTTTTATAACTGTAATATATAATAATTTATAATATACAAATTTATTTATCCCATCAATAAAATCTAACTAATATCTAAATGTATTATCAATAAAGTAACATGATATCAAATTATAATCCCATATCACATTCGATATAAATTCCATATCACTTTATTGTTAATGAATGTATTCTCCTTTTACCAGGGTTCTTCATATTAATTAATAATTATAAATTTATAATGGTATATATTATATATAGATACATTCTTTTTGAAACAAATATTGTTGATATTTATTTAAGGGCCAGCGAAACATATTGACATGGTGAATATAGGACTTTTTTTGTAACGATAATTTCAGAAATAAATAAGAGAGTAACTAAATTTGTTTTCGTCTAATTAATTATATTTAGATCTATAAATATATTAAGTAATGGAATTATAATATGATCAGAATGAGACCTATAAAACACTCATTTTAAAATAACAAAATTCCCACTTAATTCCAGAAATTGTCAACAAGTTTTACTTATATATAGGATATATAAAGATATATTTAATATGATTAAAGTGTAATATGTTCTGAAATTTACATATGAATTTATCAAGTAGATCAAAATTTGTGAACTGCGAAGATTAAAAATTAAATTTAAAAAAAAAGAGATGCAATACAATTTTTAAAAAATATATAATTATTTACTATCATTTTAATCTTTATATTTGTATATGGTTGTATTTATAAATGCTTATTTATGACACTTGTAGTTACTTTTGTGCATCAAGCCATATATCATTTTATATATATCTGCCCTTAACCCTATGAATCCCAGACGTTTTTATTAAAATGTTAAAAAAAAGTGTACCACCTTTTTACAAAATGATTATTCATATTCAACTATAGATAATTGTGAATTATATAAATTTGTAAAAAAAATTTGGATTTGTATTATTATTCGTAATATTATACTTAATTCATTAGAATAATAATAATTAATTTTTAATTCATAATAGTATCATATTTCAATCAATAAATAAATACTCTATAAAATATTATAATATACATATAGATTGCATTATAGTTAAAATGTTTATAACATTCTACTAAATAATAAACTGAAAAAATATTATATATTAATTAATTATTAATAAGATACACATGTCTTTAATGAACACATTTCCAACTACTTTATCTCACATGTATGTAGGAATGTGTGTGTATTGTAGTATATGTGAATTTATTTTTAAAACTTTAATGCAGAATTTTCGTAAATTTTCTTTAACTGCATATATTATAATATATATATATATATTTGATTTAATTGTGAAAACTTATTAATTTAATTGAATATTATATTATTCTCAAATTATGAATTCCAGATATTAATCTTACATATAAAATAACGTTTACTCACTAGTAAAATTGATGATTTCTACCTCTCGAGTAAACTGTTACTAAATGGTGAAAAAGTTTTGAAAAAAGGAAAACAGGTTAATTCCGTGAGATAAGACAATTTAAAATAAGTATTGATAATATTAGAGTTCGACTAAATAATAAGTTTATGAAATAAGTATTCCATTCTAAAATAAAGTATGATAATTATTAATTATTTCCATTTTTCTGCTAAATAAAATATAACTCATATATAATGAAGATATAATTGTTTGTGTAATTTAACTATTTATTTTTTAAAACTAACAATTATTAAATTTAACTATTATTATAAATTATGATTATACATTACTTTACTTTCACTATAATATATATGATTATATTCGAATAACAATTACACTTTGTATAACCACTAGATGAGCGTGGGTGACTGCGTAGACCTGATAGTATCCGATGATAACTCGACGAAATCATACAAGAGGGTTCGAGTGCTACGGTACCACGAGGGTAAGAGTTCACACAAAGACAAGAAGATGTTCTCCCTACGAACCTGGAAGTCTACCCTCACGATGAAGTCGTAATCTGACGGCTATTGTTACCTCGTTAATTAAATAAAGCCATACGTATATTGTTTGTTATACAAATTTGTATTCAAAATAGTTACATCATCAGCTAGTTTGATCATTATTCAAATGTAATTCACCGTGATGAACTTATTAACTATGCGAAAGTGCAAACATTATTATTATTATTACTACTACTTATATTGATCGAAAAGTATTGAATCAAGATTTATCTAAAATTAATTCTATTCAAATGTTACTATATATTAAATAAAACGATTAGTTCAAAGTTCATATTTATTGCGTAACATCGATTGTTCATAGATTAATGGTGGTGACTAAATGAGAGTATTAATGCATTCCGTTGAGGCGGCAGTGTTGAGATTAGACGTAATGACTGTTGTGTAGTTATACTACGATGGGTGAATCAGATCTTAGTTTTGATTACTGTGTAAGGCTTGTACGCAAATATAATGGCATACTACGTTCACAACGCTACGAAACACACACACACATAGGTGTGTATGCGCGTAATGTCGCAGTAGTAGTTGTAGTAATGGCACACTTTGTGGACGGCACTATGGCGAGCGCACACACATGCCCATAATGCCGCCAGTAGTAGTAGTAGTAGTAGTAGCGTGACAGGGTACTAGAGCTGGCCATACATCATACGTACGGCCGTAGCAAAGCCTACGTCTGCATAGTTCAGGTAGCATAGAGACCCGAATGCCAGTACTGACAGCAGCATCACTAGGGGCTGGTGAATACGGGGCAATAGTTCTCCGTGGATGTAATCCTCGCAGACTCCAGATAATCTCCTGAGACAGACGAAGGACAGAACATTAATATCGCAGGCATAACATGGATGTGATTACAAACATCCGAGTTAATCTCTTAGATTGTATTCTTAGTTATTTTTTATAATTTTGGAGATTAACATTTTTTTGATAATTACAATAATTTAAATAATATTCTCATTTATATATTAATTGATTGATAATTTATATTGAATTATAAATTAATATGTATAATAAACTATTATAAAATATAATATAAATTATTATTAAATTAATAATATTAATAGATTATAAAAATAACCAATATGATTAGGCTATATAAATTTAATTTAATTATTAATGAAATTTTAATATATAGAAAACACTTAACATTATTAGAGTTTCATGAAATAGAATAGTTATCTGTGACTAGGTAACAATCCTAATGACTAACCAGTGGCAGTGAATCACCATAGCGGTAGATAGAGCGAAATCGAGAGGCATACAAGGGAAGATAATAGCGGTTGGGATGAGAGGTATCATCGCAAGGGCTACGATCTTCTCATTACGCCACATTGGGGTGTCAGAATGTGTCTCCATAGCTAGAAGAAATAGTACAGTGAACGTAAACATTCATTAAGGACAGGACAGGACATATATCTAGGACATCTCCGCTTACCAATATTAACGTTAACTTTACGGTCAAATAATTTACGTATAACGATATGGGTTGTAAACTTTAAACGACTAATATATATGATATATTTGATTAAATATATATCATTGAGTTTGTATTAAATTATTTTAAAAGAAAATAACCATTATCAGTGAAATGTAAAGAAATTCTCAGAATAAAACTGTTTTATTATGGAATATAGAGAGCAGACTTCCTGTCAATGATAAAACTACTCAATCTAAATACTTTTAAATAAAATATTGATACAAATAAATTTCTATGAAGAGTGAATAATATTATATATTATTAAATATATAGTTTATTTAAAAGTGCATAAGATCTTTCTAGAAGTAATAATGACTAACATGGTCCGTATACTCTTCCACTGCTAGCAGGAGTCAGATACAATGATTGCTTCGAAACCATATTCAAAGCTACAGTATTCTTGAAAATACTTTTTTGTACGGATCCCAAATGGCATCTTGCTATTAGATCATATATTAATATTTAAATATATACAATATCAACTATAAAAGGAGTAACCCTATTAATAATATAATTTCTAAATATAAATAGATATTTTTTAATTAATTTATTTAGATTTTAGGTTAAACATAAAATATATATTACATTATGAATTTAAGAGGGTTTAGTTTGAACACAACTCTATTTTATTGATTAGGCTCATACATACATTTAATATTGTATACATATTATATCCTAATCTGTATCATTATGAAAATGATGATGATCATAAGATTTATCATAATAATTATAACATAAGTATTATACAACGTATTTTTGTTATTTCAGTTTCAAATAATTAATTAATACTAGTTTTAAATACATATATATATGTAAAATACCAAAATAAATGAACTGTTAATATAATTTTTAATTTATAATTATAATTAGCGATACATGTAAAATATTCTAAATTTAACCTAAGAAATCGTAATCAAAACAAATGTTGGCCATATTCGATAATATTCGAAGTTTCTAGGTAATAATTCATTTTAATATTTAATAATTAGTGTATAATTATGATAATAATATTAAATTAATTATTAAATATTAAAAAGTATTTATTACCTAGAAACTTCGAATATGGCTAACATTTGTTTTGATTACGATTTCTTAGGTCAAATTTAGAATATTTTAAATGTATCGCTATATAATTATAAATTAAAAATTATATTAACAGTTAATTTATTTTGGTACCTAATTTCTACATTAAAACTTAAAAATCAGCACATTATTTATTAAAAATATGCACAAGTGACACATACCATATAAAATATTATCTGCATATACCTATGATACATATAATTATGATAATAGTATTTTAACTTATATAAATTATCCATTAGTATAGAATATATCATACGGTATTATTTAATACCTCATGTTAATATGATATATGAATATAAAAAAGTAAGTGAAAGTATTGGTCACATTTATTGATATAAAACCATACTATGTGGTGTCATATCAAATGATATCACCTCATATATTTCATAAGACTTGAATCAAGTCACTTGATACAAATATATATAATTATAAACTATAGTATATCGTATGTAGTATATCTATATACTATTAATCTAAATTTTTATTTATATATATTCGTAAAACGTTACTCTAGTGAATCACTAAGTGATATTCAGTATAATAATTATTATATAATAATTATTTTGAATATATAAAATATATCTTGTGCGAATTACGTGGAATAACCAATTTATATATATATATATATTATATGATATTTGGGGGAGATCCACGAACGGCGAATTGAAAATGCGAATGCGAATGAGCGGGGTCAAAAGGGGCGGAGCTTAGACCCTCACCGGATTATCTAATGCCTGAGTTATTTTTAGATAAGATACACTGTATGTGTATATTTTACAGTGTATTTAGGTGTAGTACTACACGTGTGAATACGATATGCTATATAGATATATAGTATTTATGCATAGTAATACTCGTGTGTTTTACATTCGTATTGAAATTCTATTAACTGATATTAATTATATGTACTATTTATATACTGTATTTGTGACTATGTATATACTACTATTTACAACTTATTTTGTGTCTAATCTCCGCCCCCTTTTGACCCCGCTCGCTCGCATGCGCATTTTCAATTCGTCGTTCGTGACTGTTATCCTGATATTTACTACATTTTAATTGTTCATATTAGTTTATCATATACTCATATATCAACCCCCGAAATGACTATTTTAAAGTTGATCTCATAAATCGTAATCATTGATTACATCAAAACAAACTGGAACCATATTTAATACAAACCAAAACTTAAATTATCATTATTATAATGATTATATAATATTTAATATTTAATATTATATTATATTTATAGTATAATATATACAAAATATATCGAAGTATCTTATAATTATTATAATATTATATTACTATATATTATTATATATTAAATTAAATAATTATAATAATTATTAATATAATTATTATTATAATAAATTTTAATAATAATTATTATTATATCTATTATTATAATAGAAACAAATTTAAAATAAAATCCAATCTTAAATTGTATATATCATTATAATATTAATGATAGAATATAAAAATATAACATTATCTTAAATCTTTATACTCGGTAATTATTAGTATATTCATAAAAGTACACCAGTGTTTTAAAATTTATCTCACATTTATAAAAATATATTTATGCAATTAATTTAGAAAATTACCTAAAACTATTTGTTTCTGAAAATATATACAATCGTATGTTATTTATAACTATAATATTATAATATTTATATATATAGAGTAATCGTTATATTTATAACTAACAACTAGCAAGTCTTAATGATGTAATTAAAGACATATTATTAATAGTATATATTGAATAAAATGTCCTTGAATAATATTTAGAGAATCTTTTATTATTTTATTCTAATTTATTAATAACCAATGAAAAATATTGAAAATGTATGATTGATAATAGAATGTTTACATATAATCTAAGACATTTCAGTAGGAATAATCCGGGGGAATAATTCAGGGGAATAATATTTACATTATTTAATTTATATTATTTTTGATATATTTTCAACACGCAATCTCACAATTTAAGGGGTCCCCTTATCACCCCAGTACCCTAATACAAGTATATCCGGCAACTTGCCGGAAATATATAAACTTTAAACGATTTTTTAATATATATTTGTTAATAATGTAACTTTATATAGAATACGTATCCAATTACAATTGATAGAAAATCGTTTAAAGGTACAATATTTCGGCAAGTTGCGAAAATACTTGTATAGGGATATATCCGAGGGGTATACCCCATTTTATATATATATATATGTATATATTAATATGTGTTACATAAATCGTAATATAAATAATAATAGTATACATAGAATATATTTTAATATAGATTATTATTAATTATATATATATATATATATATATATATATATTTAACCGTTTGATATACGGATTACAAGTGAATGATGGAGATATATATAGAAATATCTATTAATAATGTCTATTAATAGAATGAATTTACGACGTAGGTTACGACCATCGATATAAATAAAGTGGATAAGCAATTGACGCACGCAATGCATGTAAAAGATAGACACGTGAATGACACTTTTATCGATAAATTAACAAAATGTCATCAGTGATTTTGATTGGATATTAGTCATATTATATATGTCAAATATTAAAACAGTAGGCTTTTCGTCGAAATAGATTAAAGTGACTTCTATCTATATCAATGGATTTAAATTATAAATATCAATAAAATCAATAAAATAGTATTATATCTTCAATTTAAATACACAAAATTACGAAAAATGTTGATATTATGTATTTTAAATATATAATTTTATTTTTAGTATAGATAGTACATTAAAATTGGTAGTGATTATCAATATATATATATGATAAATACATATTATTATAAATAAAAAGTAGTGGGCCAGATAGTGGGTTTCGACTGCAGCGCTCGTAGCGGATAGTGCCATACACTACATTCAATTGCTTATCCACTTTCTTTATATCGATGGTTACGACCTACATTATACGTCGTACAATGTGCGTATGTAAGTGTGACAGTGATATAAAAATAAGGAATGGCAGTGATTAGTTTTGATAAAAGTATAAACAATTTTGCACATATATGTATAATATACATTGTATATATATATATATACAAGACCTCCTATAACCTCGAGGTTATAGGAGGTCTTGATATATATGTGGTCCTACTTAGTCATATTATGGATAATGCCCAGGGATCTCCCATATATGCACTACGTTAACGTATTGTTAATGTAAAGGTATTATCAGGGAGATCCCTGGGCATTATCCATAAATAGGACTAAGTAGGACCACACATAAGTATACTTATTTAAATTTTCTTATACATGCATGTAGTATACAGGTCATTTTTATTTTATTTCATTTAAAGGGGGTATCCTTATGTATAACACATACAATAATATTATACCTATATATATTAATATAGTATAGCGTATTATGTATGATGTTTAATATATATTATGTATTAATATATTATCTATGTATTTATTATAGAATTATTATTTATTACATATTTTATTAATCGTTAATCAATCAACTATAGATTTTAATGCACACGATCAATCTTTTGTTTAGTAATTCATAAAGTATACAATTAAATAATGTTATTAATATTATTCTAAACTCAGCCAAGAGTATTATGTATTTTTTACCTATAAATATATAAAACTACAACCTTATTTGTGGGTTTACTAAACATTAATTTAACTAACAAATATATATATATATATATATATATATATATATATATGATAATTCATCTGATGGCGTTGATTCAATAATATAATATAAATGTCCATATAATCATTACCTACTAAAACATGAGGTTATAGGAGGTATTGATATAATTAAATGTTAATTTCTCGGATGGTTTCATATAATATAAAATATATATAATGACGTTTTAAAAAATCAAATGAAATTATTTTAAATATTTACTTTAATTGACTATACATATATATATATATATATATATATATATATATATATTGTATAAACACGGTTACACCAATACCTCCTATAGCATATAGGTTATAGCAAGACCTCATATAACCTCGAAGTTATAGGAGGTATTGGTTATATACCATAGATTTGTATTTTACCAATTGGTAAACTATAATTCTATGTTACATACAAACAGCAGTTACGTGTCAGTTTTTAATGAACACTGTCAAGATATCCTATAACTGTTAAGAACAGTTAATAATAGTATGTTATACACATAGAGCTAGAGAGAATTTCTATCTAGCTCTGTGGTTATACCATCGATATAAAGAAAGTTATTTACTTTCTTTATATCGATGGGTTATACCGGGGAGGTTATCCCCGGTTATACATATCTATAAACGTGTATCGATATTATCGGGATATTACAAGACCTCCTATAACCTCGGTTATAGGAGGTTATAGGAGGTTATAGGAGGTCTTAGATATTATCACTCGCCTTATAATGAATGGTGTACATTACACGTCGCCGAGTGAGTAGTACATATCCAAGATTTCTTGCATCATGCATGACTGCCTCGCGTGCTATAGCTATGGATATATATATAGTACCATGGTACTCTAAATCTATGGGATATATCAAGACCTCCTATAACCTCTGTTATAATGTTATAAGTCGTGTTTTAATAAAATACGCTACAATTACGATTACGATATAGGATATAAATAAATAACGTAATATTAATCATAATTCGATGAATGGAGAAATGCAGTTCGGCCCAAAAATCCTTTAAGGGCAGGTGGGTGTGGGGGACGGCGGGCGTAGTCGTGTTTTTACTATTGTTACCATTTATTCTTCGTATTAATTATATCTATATATAGGTTATAGGATGTCTTGGATATATCCACATTGCTATATATATCCAAGACCACCAATAACAAGACCTCCTATAACCTCGAGGTTATAGGAGGTCTTGCCAATAACCACCGAGGTTATAGGAGGTCTTGATATATCTGACCTCCGCTGTATATAGGCACTTTTAATAATTTCTAATAAATAATATGCCAAAGCCTTGATTCACAACACAACACAACACATAGCAATATCCTCGAGGTTATAGGAGGTCTTGATATTAGGCTCGTATAATAAAATAAATATTATAATATATATTTTTAGATAACATATTATTTATAATATTAAGCTGTGTTTTAGTATAATTTGATTATCTGTGTATAGAATATTAACCTCATTGTAAGGTTAAATATTTAATTTAAATTTTAATAATTTTATATTTAAAATTATAATATAATATAGATTAAGTAATAATATTATTTAACAAAGATATAACTATTATAATGTCAGCTAATATTAGAAAATTCTTTATAGGAAATATCCCATGGACAGTATCTCGAAGTAAGAATTTATTATATATTATCAATTTTAATATTTTATAAAATAATCTAATAATAATTAAATTTACAGTTTTCGCTCTACACGTATAACATTATAATATGTCTTATAAATTATATAAAGGATTATAATAATATTAATAATTCCATGATGTTATACATATATAATCTATAAATTATAGAGTCTTTAATTATTATAATAATAGAATACATATAAATATAATTTTAAATTGCCATGGAAAACACGTTTGCAAACATGGGGATACACTCCATATTGGCCGCCGAGTTCAATTATAGCGTGACTAAATATTTATATATATATATATATATATATATATATATATATATATGCTTTTGTAGGATCACTCGGGATATATACAGCTAAAAAAACTTGCAAATATTAACTAAACCCAACCAAACCAAACCAGGGAAAATAATTATTTTAACTAACACCAACATATTAATAAGCACGTCCAACTTGAACTTTGAAATACATCGGCGCTCTAGATGAGTATTCACGAAACACGGGATGTACTAAAACCCAGTTGTAATCCAGTTGTAATTTTATAATATTTATTTGTATATCATTATTATATAATACTTCATGTATATATTATAATAATATACTTCATTTTATACTTTGATACTATATATTTACTTTACTTACTTTTACTTTTTTTGGTTTATGGACTGCATCAGTGCGTGAGCAATGCGTGAGCAGTGGGAGGGAAGGCAAGGGAGAAATAATAAGTCTTAAGGTGGCGTTTAAAGGAGGGAGTTGATGTGTTTGTTCGAAGGTGATTGGGCAGGGAGTTCTAGTGGTAAGGTGCAGAGAGGGCAAATGATCGTATATTGGAAGAGTGGAGTTTGTGTAGATGTGGAGTGGTAAGGATAAAAGTGTTGGAGGAACAGGTCTGGAGTGGAGTGATGGGTGTGTGTAGATGTAGGAGGGAGGCAAGGTAGTCAGGGTAGTTGTGGATGATCAGGGAAAGTTTGTACTGTATGCGGTAGGGGACTGGCAGCCAGTGTAGTTGTTTTAGGAGAAAATATTAAAATAAATAACTTATTGATTCAATTAGTGATATTAAATTTTCAAAATAATAATGTATTTATTGTAACAACTTAGGTTTTAAAGATTGTCATTACATTTTTTTTGCCCAGCTGTAATTTTATAACCATGCATAATACATATTTATATATGTTAATAAATATAAACATAATTTGACACTTTTATACTATATATATATAATATATAGTATATGGTATAATATAGTTTAATATTAATATCATTATTTCATACATTTCTAAAAAATGCCTTATTATAGTAACATATATTTTTGTAAATATTTTCATAAAATTGAGCAAAACTTGGAAGTTTTTCGGATAATATTAATAAAGTTGTAATTACTAATTATATATACGACTTGATATGCCCAGTTATGATATACATGTATTACTACTGGTATATGTATATTTCAGGCTATAGTAATATATATATATATATATTACTACTTATTAAATTACTATTGGTGTATATATATTCCAGTAGTAATTTACTCAGTTGTAATAAACTATTATAGTATATATATAGCCAGTTGTAATATAAATACACCAGTAGTAATTTAAATACATTCAAAATAAAATTTGTTTACTACTGGCTACTATAACATTGTACTATATATATTATATATATATATATATATATATATATATATATATATATATATATATATATATATATAGTATAAAAGTATCAAATTATGTTTAACATATATAAATATGTATTATGCATGGTTATAAAATTACAACTGGGCAACAAAATATTATAACAATCTTTGAAACCTATTTTTTTTACTATAAATACATTATTATTTTGAAAATTTAATATCACTTATTGATTATAATATATAATATATATATATATATAGTATCAAAATATTAAATTAAGTATATTATATATAAATAATTATTATAAAATTACAACTGGATTATAACTGGTTTACAACTGGATTATAACTGGTTTACAACTGAGTTTTAGTACATCCCGTCGAACACATTTAATGCTGCATTAATAATGTGATATTATCATAATCATAATGGTATACGATCATAAAGGACGGGTGGCTAATGTAAATAAGCTCGAAAAAGAACGAATTGAGTTTGTATAGGTTCACTTTGGGATGTAACGTAGCTATAAAAAACAAAGCAGAACAAAACTAAACGAATTAAACCACATAACCCTCAAATATCAATACAAAATATATATATATACATTCTCAACAAGTCAGTTATGATCGGACACCACCATAAATATTATGATAATCTATGATTAAATCATTATTATGAATAATATTTTTCATACACATAATATTAAGTTAACACAGTAATTAAAATATATACTATAATATATATATTTGTAGGCAGTATAATGAATATTACATATATGATTGTATTATATTATTTTAGATCCTATACCATTGAACGATATATTATAAATTAGTATATATACTATAATTATTATAATAATATAGTTATATTATTATATTTTTTATACTAAATATATATAATATATCAGCTATATTTAGAAAGATTAATGTGTATTGATGTAAGCCAACTAAAGGCAAGAATTTGTAGATATAATACTAAATATCTAGTTATATTACTAAAAGCCTAATATTGACTTGATTATACAATATAAACAAGCATGTTTTATTTATGATATACATAAAGATTTTGCGAAACAAAGATATCTCACTTACTATATGAGCAATATAATTAATAACTACTACCTGCCACTGCTAGCAGTAATATTGATTCACTGAAATATATTTAGATTCGGTGCGGTTTCCATACAATAATGTTTTCATTGCTCTAGAAAATGACATGCAATATAAATTAGATTTTACTCACCACATAGATATATATAGCATTTAAATCCTACATATCCTATTGCTTTGTTATATATTAGCAATTAACACTTAGTTTTCATCATATATATAATAATTTAAAACATTATTTTACATTTTAAAAGTGTTCAGTTTGATAATAATTTACATTATAAACAACATAGTTCATAACAAAAATTACCCGGTATAGGTTGCGTTGTAGGTGTTTTGTATACAAAATATAATTATACAATTGCGTATGTTATATATTTCCTTAGACAAATATTTGATATACATCTAGAGATACATTCTTTAATCGTTTACTATATATTCCACTATTATTATAATTAACGACCTTTATAGTTGAACTATGACCTAGTATTGTTTACACTGGATGCCTTTAGTTGAGATATAGCACATGTGTTCAATAGAAATATAAGTATACTAAAATAATATATATATATATATATTATTTTACCTATTATATAACTATTTAAATTAAAAGTGGTATAGTATAATTACCTTAGTATAATAATGTAATTCAAATATAAAAATAAATGTATTATATAATCCATATAAACATAATATTAAAATATATAAATTATATGATATATTAATTAATTTAATTTAAATAATATAATGTTATACTAAATACTATCATTTAAAAAATATAACTGTCTTTACATATTTCCGACGATATTGATTGCATACTCATACTAGTATATACCAGCTGGTGAGTTTCATATTAATCATTTTATAACATTCTAGATAGAATTCCTCATTTAATTAGCCAAACTTTATAAATCAATATTAATTATATTATATAATACATAATATTATATATTAACATATATTTATTCCATAATTTATATCACTGATTTTTAATATAGGTATTATTGTAATGTAACTATACAACATATGATCAACGCTTTTGTGAAGTAAAGTTAAAACCCTCCCTATATATGCAATTTAATTAATATCTAATCCCGTCTGATGCTGTTTGTAATTTCTAAATAGATTTTCCGCAATTTTCATAAACTTTGTATAAACTTTGTTTTCATTGTTCTATTAAATTACATACAATATAAGTTAGCTTTTACAAGCCACATAGATATATATATATATATATAGAATTGAAAACCAACATATCCTTTTAATTTTTATATATTAGTAATGAACACAGTTTTTATCATATAAATAATAATTTAAAACATTATAAAAAATATAATTTTCCGAAAATTGACTCAATATAGATGGCGCTGTTTATGTTTTGTTTTCAATATCGAATAAAATGATTTTATATAAGTGTAATATCTTTCTATAGAAAAATATTTGATTTGATGTTACATTGAATATCATATTATTAATTATATAAATAAGGTTTTTATAAATATGATAAATGATATGATTTTATTATCAGTTTAATAAAGATTTTTACAATACTTAATAACATTTAATATGTAGAGGGTATCAATATTTATAAATATGTGAGTTCTTAATATGACTACTAGTTACTTATCAATGTTAGACGATTAGTTTGAGCGTAATAATATGTAATGCAGGTATCAGACCTGGCTAATTGTTAGCTATATCAGGAACATATTAATATACTAGGAATATTAATAGCAACATATCAATTACGTTATCTAATTGTTCATAATTCACTCTATAGTGATTTATAACATCTACAATATATATATATAGAATATATATTATTAATTAAAATAAATTAAAATAAAATATATAATATAAAACACCAGATAGTTAATATTCTCCTAAGCTATTTATTATGAATAAAGTATGTATGTATATACTACAATATTATATATCTTATTTGTAATTATATATTTATTTATTATTAACACAGGTGAATTAATGCACTATTTTAAGAAATTTGGTCCAGTGAGCAATTGTCATATTGTCTTTGTTAGTATTTTATTTGATAATTATTTTTCTATAATATTTTATATATATAATTAATTTAAAATATATTTAACTTCAAAAATATATAACAATTTAACAGCGCTAATTATTAATATATATTAATATGTACGTATTACAACAGGATGATAAAACTGGAATTAGCAAAGGATTTGGCTTTGTAACATTTACAACTAAAACTGCTGTAGACAACGTACAGAATAAACTTGATCATTCGATAGAAAACGTCACGGTTTGAGAGAGTAACTATAGTTTTTATTTTAAAATAAATATATAAATATAATACATACATTTTAAAAATATGTAAGCTAAAATTATTTGTTTCTAAATAATATATATATATATAATTTTTGTAATATTTACAGTTACAAGTCCAATCCGCCCAAGAAAACTTCACTAAAAATTAAAATATTATTTGTTTATAGTAAATAAATTATTATTATTAATATTTTATTTTTTATTTTTTAACTCTTTCAACTTCTTTTTACTATTTTTACCGATTTTTAGTCTTTTCTTTAGTACTTGTTTCACTACATTAAAGTCATGCTGCAATGGGTTAATAATTAAATTAAATAAATTACATATTTATATGTATATATAAATAAAGTCTTAAATAAATAATTTAATTTATAGTTTAACTTTAAAATTTAGTATCTGCATCATGTATATATATTGGTTTGGTTAAATCAGAACTAGGTATTGATATCTTTAACATAATATAACAATAGTATTAGAGCATAGATCATGTAGCCTTTTAAAACCTGAAGAATATGAACCCCTTTCAAGGTCAGAATGATGAGTTCTTTAACGCCATCGGAAGTAAGATCCACGCTATGGATAGCTAGTACAGGGTCAGAGAAACTTCTCTGCCAGATATTCCTGTAGCCCGGGTTCTTACATTTCTCAAAGAACTTATATATCATCAATTCCTGAAAGAAAAATGATAGTTTATCATATTACAGCTATATATATATATCACTTATTTAGAACTATGTTTGTATATCATTTAAAAATGTTATTATGTAAGTAATTAAACCAAATAAGAATAAAATACAATATTACATATTAATGCATATAAAATGAAATTACTCTAGCAAAAATTATTTATAGTTGTAATATTTTATTTAAAATATTATTTGAAAAATTAATTTTAAAATTAGACAATTATTTTTGATAATTTACTATACAATAATATAATAATTGTTATAAGACTTAATTAAAAATTATATCTCTTTTTAATATTTAATACACAAATAGATTTATTTTTCATATTTTAGTAAGTTCTAAAGTCTAATATTGGTATTAATTTATATTGAAAAACAATTCTAAATTATATATGATAATTATTATAATAAATGATATCAATTAATATTATATAATAAACGATAGTGCATGAATTATAAATATGTTCCACCAATACATAGAATATATATATATATATATATATATATATACTGAAAGTGAGGATATTAAACAAATAATTAATTGTTAGTAATTTGAATAATAACAGCATTGAAATAATTGTTTAGAAAGTTAACTATTATAGGTAGTTAGCAAAAAGTAATCTCATGTATAATGTAGTATAGAGAGATGTAGCCTACGATAGCTACCCAGTATGCTATGCCGTAACCTGGCCATAAGTACCGATCATAATCTCGGCAGTGCCGTCAAAGTCGACATCTATAGCGTGTATGGTAAGTATACAGTCGTAGTGGTCACTCAATGGAAGGACATACGCGTTACTGTCCTTCAGACCCTTGGTCAGTATGTCGCTGTATATATGTTATACGCACAGTTAATGAAATAGGAGAGATATTCACATGGACTAGACAGACTCGTGTTAACATTGGAGAATGTTTTCTAATAGAATACGAATTCATCATTATTTCTAATAATGATTATGTTCTTACAATATTCCGTTATTTCAAAATATTAAACGAATAATATATTATATTAAATGTATTCAAATTAATTAAATTATGTGTATGATTGCGATAATGAAATGTATAGTTTACAGCTTGTAACACGACGAGCGTGTACTGATGATTATAGTACAACATCTATAGTAATCTCGCACGAGTCATTCATGCATAGACTAACTGATAGCAGACGGTAGCCTGAATAGAGCTGGCCACCACCAGGTTCAGGTTCTTAGACTTGTTGGAGTGTTTGTACAGAGAGATGGAGTTAATGGGGCAGTCGTAAGACAGGGTGCTCTGTAACAGTATCGCTGTAAACGTTAAACTAGCGTTACTGTGCTATCTAGGTTTCATTTTACTTATATTATATAGAATAAATAGGAAATATTAGGAAATTAATTATTATATTTCAGTTTACTTATATTATATGATTATATAAAATATTAGGAAATTAATATTTCAAAATATATGAAATTATATTTTCATATTAATTTATATTTGTTTGCATTGTATGTACAATGCATTGTTTACAGTGGATTAAACTTTAATCAGAAATTTAACCATGTTTGTAGCTAAGCTCAATGATTCGTGATGCCTTAAGATAATATGATGTTTACACACCATGCCAGTGCTACTATAACATGCTTGTCCAAGACAATCATTCGTATTGTTACACTATAATTGTGATTAATTAAGTTCTAGAATATTCCTATACATATATGTTTTTAAAGTAAACAAATGTTACTTCTACTGGAATAATATCCTTATATCTTAGGCATTAGCTGTTTCAGTAATATAATGTATTATATAATATGCCTATAGACTAAAGTGAAGCTCATTAGTGTATGTAACGATGCCTACCTGAAGTTCTGTAGTCTACAACAGTGAAGGTAAAACTTCCAGAGGTCAAACCGAATGCTGAGATGCGGCGGAATGCCTTCTTGTCGTGTTTTATTGAAATACAAGTCAAACTGTGTTGAAACCGTGTTGATGTGTTAGTTGTACCCGAGTGTTATCATACTATAGGTATAGGTAGATTTGGCTATTGTAGATGGTTAAATCAAATAAAAATTAAGCTCAACAAATAATGCAAACATTATATATTACAGTTAATCAATTCATTACAATCCAAATTAAATATATAATATGCAATTACTAACTAAATAAATATCAAAAAGTGCTAAATAAAATTTATATGTATCGATTAAAATAATAGATTATTTTATTATAGATAACGAATATAAAATATATGTAATAGAATAAATTGCTTAACTGTTGTTAAATGTGATTGCTCTCTAACTTGCTTTTATAATTGTTGAATTCTGGGAAATATTTGGAATACTCGACGGTGCAATCCTTGAAACCTCTTTGAGTTCCTGGAGAATTCTGCGTAATGGTGTACGTGTATGTCTAATATAGCGTGTGGTGATGTGTGCGAGTGTTACCTCAATGTAAATGTGCATCTTGCAATCTCCCCCCGACAGTAGGAATACCTTACCAATAGAGGCGTCTTCAAAGTGAATCCTGAATGTGTTTTATTGTATTAAATACATCTGTAATATACAACAATGCTATTAATGGGAGTAGTGGGAGTGGTAGTAGTAGTAGTAGCAGCAGTAGTAGTAGTAGAGTAGTAGTAGTAGTAGTCGTGGTAGTAGTAGTAGTATCAGTGGTTGTGGTGTTTAATAATAATAATGTAAACTATAATGTGTAGCTAAATAAAGTAGTATAATACAGTGAAAACACATATATCATTTATTATCTAGGTTATACTCATCAATACATATAGTAAACATTAGAATACATATATATGAGTTAAGGAAGGGAGGGCACCCCATTCTATAAAGGTTAAAGGTCGACTAACTCCGAGTGTGTCAGCACATAAGGCACATAGTCCAGCGATATCACATGGTAGTACTCTGTGTGTGTGAGGTGATGGTACTGGTTAACTTCATTAGGAGTGGTGTGTGTAGCTGTGTTTACACTAGCATTGATCACACACACACACACACTGGTTTAGCAGCTAACTATCAGGTTAAACATAGGGGACGTGTAGGTTAGATGTCATGTATTAATAATCATGTTACGCATCAGAAGCACATGATCAAAGATACTTCTCGCTTCCCGTTCGAATATATACAAACTTATAAAAGTATCGGAGAACGCAAAATTCACATCGTAGGTACTGAAATATGGATTTAAGGAGAATTTAAAGGAAAATCACTATTATCGTTCGTGTAATTATATTTATTTCATCTAGATAATATTTCATATTCAATTATTATGATTCATAGTTTGATTGGCACCGTCTCGCTGTGAACCTAGCGTGCTGCGATTCATTCTAAACATACTACCGGTGAGTCATAATAGGCTAGCGCATGATTCATCATGTAGCCTTCGCGAGAGGCTAATACGCGCCGCGTTACTTGATTCAGATAATATCACTAACTATAGCTTCGTATGAACATTATAGAATGTATAGGTATATCGTCGTATATAGTTGCCTTATATTATATGCACTGTATTCCAATTGAATATGAACATTAAATAATGAATTATGTGATATATATATAGTGTGTAAACGTGCGACTGTGTTTAGATCGAACTCTGACCCCGGCTGATAATCTTTGTAGATGTTCAAGTATTGACATTGTAGCTCGTCGGTTTCTTTTACTGCCGGCTGTCAAAGTTACTAGGTATAGTATAGTTACTATGTGTAGGTTGGAGTGAAATTTGAAATAATTATGGCGATCATATTATGACTTGCGATAGTGATGTAACGTTATACGTGGAGAATAAATAATGTCACTAATTCACGTATAACGTTACATCACTATCGCGAGACATAATAAGATCGCCATAATTATTTCAAATTTCACTCCAACCTACATTGTATACTACACTAATAGTTATATATTAATCAGTGATAGCCTGATCACTGATAGGTAATGGATTTTTGTTCGGCTTTTCCATGCTACATTTTTTACTTTTTAAATATTATTTTACGTCTGATATTAATGAAATAGATTATTTATTCGACCAAGAATTAAGAAATAGTAAAAACAATGATTATAACATAATGAAATGGAGCGTTATTCAACTGTCACTCAATATATAGATAAGATACATAATTAAACTTTAGAAAGATGTTCATCATTATAAATCTGGCTGTAATACACAGTGCCCATCGTAAGAGTAATGCATATTTAATGTGCCAGTATGTATATACTTCTACATTTTATATCATATAACACTTTTTTCATATACACCTTGGATATTAAAGTATTATATAGAAAGTATCAGCATTTTGCATTATAACTATGTTGCTTTACTTTACTACTTTCTTAATGATATAATTACATTATAGCTTATTTGTCAAAATATAATTATTTTTATATATAGTTTAATATAATTTAAATATATATTACATATATTATTAATATTTATTAATCTATGTCTATAAGATGACATAAGAACATATCATAAGGTTCACCCATCTCAAATGTAATTATTGTTCCTTTATTCTACCTTAGACATCATTTTTCCATCCTAATAGTTATCACTCCTAATAATTAGCACTACCAATCTTTGCTCCTGGTCCAGTAGACTTTTAATTATATGCATGTCTATCACTGATTAAAATATATTACTATACATTGTATAATATATATATACATTGTATAATATTATACATTGTATAATATATATATACAATGTATATACTACATTGTATATACTCCTAGTCAAATATATCAATAATAATTTATAATATATATATATATAAAAAATAAATAAAATATAATTCACTTATATAAAACTCGACTAGTTTAAACAATATTTATAGATATATTTGACCTTATATGCTGATTATCTTTAAATACTAGTATATAAAGAGTATGAGTAAGCTATAATATCATAGGGGTAACGTATCGGATTAATAGAAGAGCTAATAAAGAAAATCGTAAAGCTTTAATAGTATAATAAATGTGCTTCTAGATATTTCAATTGAAAATTCCACAAATCATTCCTCCATATACACTGTAGGATAGCCCGTTTTTGAAAATGTTGCTAGCTCACTCATAGTAGGTCATACATGTTATATTAAACATATTTCTGAAGTTTCATCACAAAATATATAATATTGGTAAAGTTCACTTTATGATGACATATTTGCATTTATGATTCGATGTAAATTTCTATTTTACTTATATATTTTATTTATTTGTGTAAGTATGTGTTGTCATAAAAATAAAATATTTTAAATATATTATAATATTAATAGAGTACAAAATTACGTAAAAATTTAAAATTAATTTTAATTAATTTATATTAATATAATTTATTCAATTATTTTTTTGATAAATTATTTTAATTGAGCATCAAACTTTGTTGTGAGCTTATAATGGATATCTACGAGGTATAATAAAACAAATATTTATTTTTCTAACTAAAAAAATGTTGTACGACTAATTTACTACAAAATTAATTTGTTGTTAAAATGCTCAATAAAAGTAATTTTTTGAATAAGTATATGCTATTTTTATATAAACATTTATAATTTTATATTCATATAATGATGATAGACATATATAAAATTTAAAAAAATATTTTTATTATTCAATTGATAATTTTTTTTTCGATTTAGAAAAAATTAAAAAATAAATTAAAATCTCGTTAGATCGATTTAATTATTTTAAAAAAATTCTAAATATTTGTAAAGATGTTTTTATATAATACATGTGCTAAAAGGCAATTTTTATTCTATATATCTGTAATTTATTTTTTTTCATAATTTTAAATGTAAATTCCTATCTTTTTTAAATATTATTTATAATTGTTGTCGGTTTTCAATTTTTTTTGTATTATATCTAGAATTATTAAGTGGAATATATAACCACATACAGCCCAGCTGAAATTCTCAGTTTTTACAATGTCAACCGAGTTAAACATGAGCTACATAAACACAGTTATGGCTAATAACCTATCCAATTGATAGTACTGCTCTGATCACAGCAGTAGACACATTATAATGGGTCAGTGTGTGAGGTAGGTTTGGTCATTACTATAGGTGTACTGTAAGCTTAATGAACTAGATAACTATAGTATAGTGGTACCGTATAGCGTGGTTAATGGATGTTAGAGGGGGTGGGATATGGTAGTGGGGGTGAGAGATGTTAGAGGGGGTGTGAAATTATAGAGGGGGTGAGATGTGATAGTTGGGTAAAAGATTAGAGTCACGATATGATAGAGTGGGTGATAGATGGTAGTGGGGGTGAGAGATGTTAAAGGGGGTGAGATATGATAGACGGGGTGGGGCGGGTAATGGGGTATAAGAACCCGTATCAGGGAGATTGCGATCACATGATGATCAGTGTAGAATGCATCGATGGAGACTATCTCTGAGTTATCTGCAAGGGAGAGAGAATTCATGTAGTATGTATTAGTCTATCGGTGTGTATTAATGTACAAGTGGGTAATAATAGTTATGTACAAATAACAAACGAGTTTGAAATAAAGATATTATTCATGCTATATAGTACCGTATAATTTAGATATTTTCTAAATATATATATCTATATCTATCTATTATATAAAATTAATCTTCAAATATGTTTAGTTTAATGAAATAAAAGTAATGTTATACTAATAAATATATATAAATAGATAAAATCATCTATTATTCCGGGCATTTAAGTAATACATTTTGTTTCAATAAATTATATAATATTGATCTAGTAATGATAATTGTTAAATAGTGTGTAAACGGTAAGTTAAGGCGAAGACTTTTGTATGCTTATTTGATTTTCTAGTAATAGTAATAGGATCTACATGTATAGGTCCACAATAGTGCAAGGTGCGATCATGCATGACATGTAATGTGGCCTGCTAATACAGTCAATGAATGCGTGTAGAATAATACATCAGAATTAAATAACGTTATTTAATTCAATTGCGGGAAACAAATTATAATTTACATCAATCGAATATTTTATATTAAAGGAATGAAATAATGTCATTTATATAAATAATTATGAAGATTAACCCTTACATCGCTGTGTATGGTGATGTAAAGTGTATAGTATATCTGATATGGGTTGTTTAGTTATAACCTCTACGTGTCACATGACATGGTTATGATCGCAAGTTCATAGGGCATGATTGACAGGGGGCAATAAGTGATCTGTTAGTTTGAACATTATAAGATATAAGGTTTCACTGTAAGGTACATGATAAGATATAAGGTTTCACTGTAAGGTACATTATAAGATATAAGGTTTTACTGTAAGGTACATTATAAGATATAAGGTTTCACTGTAAGGTACATTATAAGATATAAGGTTTCACTGTAAGGTACATTATAAGATATAAGGTTTTACTGTAAGGTACATTATAAGATATAAGGTTTCACTGTAAGGTTCATTATAAGATATAAGGTACTGCCACTAGAACATAACTAACTATACAGCTGTGTAAACAGTAGTTAGTTATTATTATTTACTTCAGTTACTATCATTTCTTATTTTATTATTAATTTATTAAGAAATATATTCATATAAAGCAGAAGTATTCTAAACTGAATGTAAATGTATAAATCACTATCGACGTGTATACCTTAATATTAAAACAGATTAAGATATTGTAATATTTCAAGAATTATACTGTCAAGGCAACATTAAAAGGGTACACAATCTATAGAACATACATATATGTTCTAATGTATATACTTAGCTAATGAAGTATTAATACAAAATATCTCCTAGATAAAAATATACATGGACCAAATTCTCACATAAATATGTGATAATAGATGTCAGACCTATAGTATAGGTTCCATTAATCACATTAACATCACACAATGGTTAGCTATCTCTGTAGTTTATATCCTTATGTAAAATAAATATTAATTAATGTATATAATATGTGTGTATAAATGGATGCTAACGCATGTTTATAAATATAAGTGCAGCCATTATTTCTATCAATTGATTTTAAAATTGATCGACTATATTTGTTATAGATTTGTGGAGAGCTGAGTTTCCATAGGATACTCAGCCCACATTTCTTCATCTATATCCGAAGCGATAAGTGATGAATAGATGTGGTAAGTGGTGACGATAACTCCAATCCACCGGCTCCCCGGGTTGCGGATAGGGGAACGGCCATTAGATATAATGGTTAACTGCGAATAACCAAAAAGCAGTGCTGGACAAAATCCAGGCTGCCCTTTGGCAAGGCATAGTACCTGTTAGCCACCCGATCAGGGTTACGCGAAGACATTGGAAGCAGGATGTTGGATGTGGTAAGGCGGAATAAGTTTCGGCGAAGCACATGATTCGGTAGAGAATACTGTTAACGAATGTATGGAGTGGCGACCGTATTCGTTCCAATAGCCACTGAAAGCAAAATGACACAACACATCATTCATTCATCTCTCATCGCGCGGTTAAACAAGGAGCGCGTCCTGTAATAATATCTCAGGTTACAGTCGAAAAATTGGCCACTGAGAAAATAAATAAACTTTTGAAGGCAAAGAAAACCACAATAGTTGGAACTATCAATGTACAAATTCTAAACAAAGAAGGTCAAATCTCCGAACTCATTGCTTCAGCCATAACAACAAGACAGGATGTTATATCTATACAGAACACAGAGTCATACACGATGATTTAATAAAAGAAGAAGTGTTCGGGAAATGGTAGCGTTTGTAATTTTCAATTTGAAACTCTCAAATTGATTATGTTATCATTAACAGAAAATGGAAAAATAGCGCAATAAACTGCAGAGCCTACAACTCCTTTATAAGTGTGGCTACGGACCATCGAATTGTATCGGCACATATAAGATTGAGCCTCAGAGAAAATAAAACAAGAAAGTCCAATCGTAAGAACTTTGAGTGGAGTTAACTGAGAAATAATTCTGCTTTGCGTTCATCTTTTGTAATAAAAGTACAAAATCGATTTGAAGCTTTACAAAACAAGTCACTCTTTCATACAGCAAACAGTATTTACTCAAATTTTGAAATTGCTTGCAAGGAAATAGCAGTTGAAACAATTCCCCTGAAACCGAAAACAAAAAGAAGAATACCCTGGGAAAATCTGAATATAAGAAACAAATGCAAAATATTACACGAAGCAGCACAGCAAAAAGATAACAATCCTACAATAGAAAATATAAGAAAAACTTGTAATGCACAAAAAGAACTCTCACATGCATATGAAACCGAATAGTCTGAATATATCCAAGGCAAAATCTGTTAAGTTCAAGATGCCGTAAATAATAAAAAGATAGCACTAGCATAGAAAATTGTAAATGAGATAAGTGGGAGGATAAACTCAAACAAATATAAATTAAAGGCTAGTAATGATGAGGAACGAGTTAAACTATGGCAGACACATTTTGAGGACCTACTAGCTAAACCTAAAAATAATGGTAACGATCATTGTAAAACCATACTTCATAAATTAAACATCAAAATAGGGCCTTTCACAACAAACGAAATTGATATAGCCATTAAAAATATCAAAACGGTAAAGCCACAGGCCTGGATGAAATACCATCAGAAGTTTGGAAGATAAAGGAATTCCAAGACATATTATTAAAATCTTGCAATAGCGTGTATAGCCAAGATCCCATAGAGAGATGGACAGAAGGCTTCATTCTACCTTTTCCTAAAAAAGGAAATCTTACCATAACAGATAACTATAGAGGAATAACTCTCACACCTATTGCTGCAAAAATCTACAACCTGATGATACTAAACCGGATAAGACCATATGTTGATCCTATTCTGAGAAAAAATCTAAATGGGTTTAGAACTAATCGACCTCAGGACAAATATTAGCTATCAGACTGATAATAGAAGGAGTCAAAGCACAAAATATTCCTGCAATATTGTTATTTATTGACTTTTCAAAAGCATTCGACTCAATTGATAGAGCAAAGATGAGATCAATTATAATTCATTATGGAATAACGGAAGAAACTGTGAACGCAATCATGATGCTCTATAAAAATACACGTTCAATGGTTAGATCACCTGATGGAGATACCCCTTTCTTCAAGATAACAACAGGTGTGCTATAAGGAGATACAATTGCACCCTTTTTATTTATCATTTGCCTCGATTATGTACTGAGAAATTCACTAAAGGATATTGAGAATATTGGACTGATAATCACAGAACGCAAAAGTAGAAGATATCCGGCAACGCGATGATATTGCTATTACGACAAACTCCATCGAAGAGGCAAACACGATTCTACATCAAATAGAAGAAATTTCCAAAGATATAGGTCTATGTATTAATGTCAGTAAAACGGAATATATGTCCTTAAATCAAGATTCGTCTGTGAGTATGAGTATAAAAAATGGAGAAGCAATCAAGAATGTATTAGATTTTAAATACCTCTGTAGTTATATTGCCTCCACTGATAATGACGTTAGCATCCGAATAGGCAAAGCATGGGCTGTACTGAATAACCTTAGTAAAATATGGACATCAAATCTGTCAATAAGACTCAAAAGAAACTTTTTCAGAGCCACAGTTGAATCTGTATTAGTATATGGAGCTATAACCTGGACACTGACAATAGCCTTGGAGAAAAAAATAAATGGATCTTACACCAGAATGTTACGGGCAGCGCTAAATATTTCATGGAGAGACCATATGTCCAATAAAGACCTATATGGTAAAATACCAAAGATTACAGACACAATACGCGAACAAAGGCTATGCTTCTCAGGAAATGCTGGAAAAGTAAAAACGAGGTTGTTAGCGATGTGCTGCTATGGATACCCATACATGGACGAAGATCTCGAGGACGCCCCGCCAAAACCTTCGTAGATCAGCTAATGGAAGACACAAGCTGCAACTACGAAGAGCTATCAAACGCAATGATGAATCGAGAGGAATGGAGAGTACGTGTCAATCAATGCCGAGCAAGCTCGACCTGGTAAGGTAAGTAATATTTGTTATAAACAAAGTATAACATTAAAATATCTGCTAACATACTTTATTTAAATTAACAAAGAATAAAATAATAAAAGTGAAAACTCTTAAAGTTAATAATTGAATAATAAGAAATACATTGTTTATAAAATATATTTTTTATAATAATATATATATATATATATATATATTGATAATATGATGAATTACAAAATAAATCAATACATTGATTAAATAAACATGAACTTTTAATGTCAGTGATTACGTGGATGATATACATTATAAATAATTAAATACCTATATGTATATAAGGTATATAAGATGAAATAAATAAAATAATAGTATATAAATAAAGCGCAATAGATATATTTGGATTTACTAAGTATAACACCATTGCCTATGATCGTGATATTACTTTTAATATGAATATAAAATGTAGCCTATATACTGATATAAGTTTAAATTATAATGCAATTAATAATAATAAATATTAAACTAATATATCTGATTATATAAAATATTATTATATACAGTATATATACAATATGTATATAGTATGAATCAGGGTTGATTCGGTTTTTCAAATGGGTTTTTTCGTCGGTTTTTTCAAGTTGTAAAAACCATGGTTTTTATGCTTTTTACGGTTTTTAACAAATTAATTTAACTTTTAAATTATAAGTTATACTTGCCTACATTATATGTTATATCAGGGAGTGGGTAGGACTCTCATCTAATTACACTTACATGTATAGGATAAAATGTTTATGTGATTATAAATTTAATTATGCCACCATTAGGCAGAATATTCCAATTATGAATTATTTATATATTGAAATATAAAAATATATCGTTTTTATGGTAATACATTATTATTAATAATAGTTATTTATATGTAATGGCCAAATATTACCAAACTTAATCATTTCACTAAATAAAGTAAAGTACTATTTTAGTATATTTTAACTTATCCTAAAATAATATTATCCATTTAATAATATCATAATATCATAATATTATAATATCATTTAATAACATCATAATATTTTATGATTTAAAATTATATTTAAAAAAAAAATTATTTTTATTAATAACAAATATATTATTATAATATTATATAAATGTTATAAATATGAATCAAAAATATAATATCAAATGTAATCATGTAATGTAATATAATTATATAATTACATTTGATATTATATTTTTATTTAAATAGCTATACAAATTATATATATTCATTTATAATTATTTCACAATAATAGTTTTTAAAGGAGGAACTTATTAAAATTATTATAATTTTGAATACTAATTAATGTTAATTTCACATTACAATATATAAATAGATGTGTGGAATAATATTTTTCAATGAAAAGTATTTAACATACACATTTTATATTTTCGATTACAAAATTGTAGGTTTTATAACGATATCTATTAGATATTATCTACTTATTTAAATCAATTAAAGGTTGTAAAATGATATATATTTATACTTATATACTTTATATACTTATTTAAATAAATTATTGAAGTATTGTATTATATCATTAAAGCCCCTTTGATTACATTTAGATAATAATTTATTTTATTGTGTTAATAATATAATAATATTAAATTATATTTGATAGGCTTGATACTATTTAATATTTTTTTTAATATATATATATATATTATATAATATATTCATAACAATCAAAAATATAAATATATTATATAATATACTCGTAACAATCAAAAATAATATATTCTACGATTCCAACTCTTCCATTATGTGATATCTATCTATTTAAAAATTATAATGAAAATAATACGATTTAGTTAATTTTTGTTATGAACAAATTATAATTTGTACTTGTTTATATTGAAAAAACTGTAAAAACCAATTGAAACTGTAAAAACCAATTGAAACAGTAAAAACCAATTGAAACCGTAAAAACCGGGTTTTTTGGTTTTTACGTAAACACCGAAAAAACCATCAACCCTGCTATAAATTATATATATATATATATATATATAAAGTAAATCGTACTGTATAGTATACAGTATATATTAATTAAAATTGTTTTTAAACAATAAAATACGTGGTATTATGACAGGTATCAATAAATACAAGCACTGATAATCATGAGGAGTGGTTGTATTTAGTAGTTATCATGATGATGATCATGAGTCACGGCTATTCACTGATGAATACTGGGAGCTACTTAAACATATATTTTAATATAATAACCACTATTATATATATATATGGGTTTTGGTTTTCTTTTCAGTATCACTACTTATAATACATATATAATTAAAATTAAATATACTTCGAGCCTAGAAGTTTGAGGTCTCACTTACGGATTATTGTCAAATTGATGCGCGATTTGAACGGATAACAGTCACGAACGGCGAATTGAAAATGCGAATGCGAGTGAGCGGGGTCAAAAGGGGGCGGAGCTTAGACGCAAAATAAGTTGTAAACAGTAGTATATACATAGTCACATACAAATACAGTATATAAATAGTATATATAATTAATATCAGTTAATAGAATGTCAATACGAATGTAAAACACACGAGTTATATTATGCATAAATACTATATATCTATATAGCATAGCGTATTCACACGTGTAGTACTACACCTAAATACACTGTAAAATATACACATACAGTGTATCTTATCTAAAAATAACTCAGGCATTAGATAATTCGGTGAGCGTCTAAGCTCCGCCCCCTTTTGACCCCGCTCGCTCGCATTCGCATTTTCAATTCGCCGTTCGTGGATCTCCCTCGATTTGAACGCCACAAAAACTTGTTTATTATAATTAGTGATTTTACAATAGCATATGATAATCATCATAATGATTGGCCATTATAATTAGCGTATGTCTATTTATAGACTATCATACATGGAACAGCTTATCATTAACAATATGTTAAAGATATATATATATATATATATATATATATATATATATATATAAATTATATATATATATATATATATATAATATATATATATATGTGTGTGTGTGTTTTATAGTCTCACTCAGGATGTAATGCAGCTAATAAAAACTAACAATATTAAAACTAAACCCAACAAACCTAACCAAACAAGCGACAATAACTAAAAATATTAATGTTTGTACAAACAAACATACACTATTGTAAATTCACTAATTCGAATAAACAATTTTTCGGGCGTTCAAATAGCGCATCAATCGCGAAGCTTTTGACCAGGTAACTCAATAATTGAGTCAATTACTACATTATCCAATTACTATATTATTTGATATTTAGTATGTTAAATATGAACGTTTTTTATAAATATGTTTAGGTTTCATTTTATATGTCCGCCATATAAACATAGTCAATGTACCAGTGATATTAGTTAAGATTATATTAATATATGTCATATAAAATAGTTTATTAAAATTAAATTAAATTTAAATTATTTAAATAAATATTTAATAAATAACACCTTTCGTAGTTTACTAGATATTAATCCATGTAATTTACTTATTTTAAAAATATTATTATTATATGCTTGATTAATTATTTAAATAATAAGTTAATTAAAATTACCTGAAGGTAATGTAAATTTTACTTCTTTCGATATTGGATTTGTAGATAATTTATTTTTTGAAAATTCTAGTGAAAAAACTTTTCCGAGTCTCGAAGTAACGAGCATTCTACTCTTATTACCAGACGAAGACAATTCAGTAATACCGTATACATTACTTTGTGTTGGTAAGACAGCATAATGCGATACATGATAGTATTTGCAATCAAGCTTGATACTCATTTCATCATATTAGGAAATATAATTCATGTATAAATAATTTGTTAAATGTAGATATTTAAAAAATATAATATATATTTTTCTCAATAGGGTATAAATATTAAAATCTGATAAATGAGAAATAGGATTTTTATTATCTATATATAGATATATCCATCCCAGCCATAGAGATAAAGAGAAATCTCTATAACTCTATGATCCCAGCCGATTAGAGAAATTTCTCTCTAGCTCTGTGATTCCAGCCATAGATTTATAGTTTACATGTAAACTATAAATCTATGATCCCAGCTAACAGTAATAGCAGCATAATAGCAGCATAACAGCATATGATAGAGCCTCAAATTATTAGAATAGCAGCATAATAGCAGCATAATATACTTTTGAAATTAATAGCAGCATAATATTAGCATAATGGCAGCATAATAGCAGCATAACAGCTGTATAATAGCATGATAAATTAATAGCAGCATAATATACATTTAATAGCAGCATAATGGCAGCATAATAGCACAATGTAAACATTTGAGGCTCTAGCATATGCTGTTATGCTGCTCTTACTGTTTTGTGGGATGGCATAGATCACAGACACAGACTTTGAGGGGCTTTACCCCCATCAAAGTCTGTGATCACAGAGCTAGAGAGAAATTTCTTTCTAGCTCTATGCATAGATACTATTAGATCTATTAGATAGTACCTAAATCTGGTACTCTAAATCTATGATCCATGGCCTCCTTTAGCTTCATTGAAGCTAAAGGAGGCCATGGATATAGCATGCATGCTATATCATATATATTATATATATATATATATCCATAGATTTTTATTTAGTAAAATTTAAATCTATACATATAATATACCTTGGATAATATATATTATAGTATTGATCCTGGGTATTGATTATACTCTTCATTATAATTATCTTATTTTTATATCTATATATATAAAAATAAGATAATTATATATAAGAATATATATATTCTTAAGTAGTTTTAAATTCATTAATACACTAGAAACATTGAATCATATTAATAAATCTGATATCAAATTGATAGTATCAAGTGATTCGATCTTGTATGGCTATCTGATCTTATGGGGCTATATATTTGATTAAATAAACTTTATAAATTACAATGGAGAATATATTCGCCATTGTTTATATAGGTAAATAATATCTAATTAATGTTAATTAATATACCTAATTAATTTGTATAAGTTTATAAATATAAACATATGCACTAATTCTATATATAATGCCAAAACATTTATATAATACTTTTAACAGATAATTAATAGTTCGTACAAACTATGAAACGATAACGTTATCGTATTCTATATATTATGTATACTATAATTACATTTATTAAATTTAATATTAAATCATGTTTATATGCGCACTTACCAGAAAACCATAACAGCAGATTTAAATACTTATAGAAGTTTATAAAGCAATTTAATCAGAATTAAATCAGGCTTTATAAAAAGGATATTATAATATTTAAAGCAGTAGAAAGATGTTTTAAAAACGTTTAAATCAGTTAATGTAAAGCAGATTTTAAATCAGAATGTACGATAATATGATTGAAATTGCTTTATAAACTTCTTTAATAAGCATTTAAATCTGCTATTATGGTTTTCTGGGTTAGTTCATCAATTATACTTTAAAGTTAAATAGGTCTTGTACACTAGTGCATTCTTTGAGTTAACACTGGTTCAGTAGTCAAGGAGATTTTACGAACCAAAGATATAACACTCCCTATCTACGCAACGTGATTAATATTCATGCATTCTTCTGATGATAGTAGTATTGAAATAACTAAAATAGATTTTTGTTTGACGCGATTTTCATACAACAATGATATCATTATTATATTAAATTACATGCAATATAAATAACTTTTACTCGTCATTAATATGAATTTAAAACCAAACTATCCTATTGCATTATTATATATTAGTAATGAAGGCTTAGTTTTCGTCATATAAATAATAATGTAAAGCATATTTTGTTTACATTTTAAGTGTATAGTTTTATACGAATTTACATTATAAACAACATTTTCCGAAAATTTAACCTATGTATGTGGCGCTGTTCATGTTTTATGTACAAAATTTAATAACAATATTTAACATCAATATTATATCTTTCCTTAGAACAATCTTTGGTATACTATAGTACACGAATTCCAATATAACACAAATGTACTCGTATGTATTGACCTAAATGATATAAATAACCTTCTTTATACATATTATTCTGGTTAATAATACTAGTTTATAGGATATATCTGCTATATGAAGGAATCTGTAATTGTATAAATATAGTAAATATAGATATATAAATTAATCTGGGTTATGTGTTGCCAAATGGAACAGTTATCTCGTATAAATAATATATACCTTATTCAACTCCAAGTAGTGATTATTTTATCAATAATTTAAAAGAAATCAACAATTATTGAGTATTATGATATAATTCGTATTTAAATGATGGAAACGCAGATTAATGTAATGATCAAATAAAATAATATATTTAATTAATAAGAAAAATTGTTATAAATTAATTGATTATTTATTAAAGTTGATATATAAATACAATATTTATATATATTTTTTAATATGTAATTTAAATATAATTTAGTATATGTACAGTGTACACTCAAATTAATTTAGTATGAACATAATTTGAATCTAATTTTATTATATATTATATGTTATATGATTTAATTATATGTTATAAGAATACGTTAATATCACACACTAATAGTTGATTTTATTAAATTTGTATTGATAGTTTTAATATTGTAAAATAGCCGATACATTATTAACTACTTTATATTGATGTCTATATTTTAGATAGTTTAAATATTTTTTTTAATTAATATAAATAATTAACGTAGAACAATATTTATTAAGCAAATATTAAATTTTAAATTACTTCATATATATAACTTCACACATATATATATATATATATATATTAATATTTGATTTATATTAAAAATACTAAAGAGCGTTAAATACTTTTGATAATAGTGCATACTACAATATTATATGTATATGACATAACGGTTATATAGAGAACTATAATAAACAGGTGGTGGTGCTTTGCCGAAATACGAAACCGATGGAATAATGGTGTACTAATTATTAAAGGGAATATAAAGAATACAAAGGAATATTATAATGTTAGAATTCTTTAGGCGACGATGAGTTCATCTGCCATAGGAGGAGCCACCTGTAGTAGTGGTTAGTGTTAGTGTTTAATAGGTATTGGTTATCTTAATCTTATTTTAAGAGGACAAATAATGAATACAAACTTAATAATATTTATTTAAATTTATTAGTAAATGATTAGAATGTAAATTAGAAAATATGATTTTAAATTTGTAATAATTATAAATTTAGTTAAAATTCTATATAACAATTATATATGCATTAAAATCATACAAAACATTCCCTGTTATTTAATTTTATCTTATAATAGAATAAGTATATCATTTAAGTTTATCTAATATAATAATATATTTCATATTTAATATACAATTCTATTTATATAATTCTATATTTATAAAATATTCTATCTAAAATTGAAATGTGCAATAAAGGTAAGAGAATTAAATACATAAGCTATGTACTAGCTAGTTAAACTAGATTAATTAGTAGTTATCATTGTTGATAATAGTTGTAGAATTATTGTTAAACTACTATTATTGTTAATGAAATAATGGTTATATATTCATGATATTACTTTATATTATATACACATAGTAGCATACAGATAACTCCGTACACATAAGTATAATACTATATAGTATTAGGGTCTTTACTAGAGGTGTGAGATACCTGAATAATGGGTCCCTGTAGGGGTAGCTTCTCTTTACCGTTGCCAGGCTCTACAATCACGTCGTCGTCGTCAAACTTAGCGTAGGGGTTACGAGAGAGGTCGTTAATCATGTTCTGTGGGGGGCGAGGGGTCAAGGTCAGTAACGTGGTTAAACGAGGGGTGCGACGAGGGTTGACTTACCTTTCTCCATTGGGGTAGGGCGTTTCTCAGTGATTTACGCTTGTTACATAACTGTGTGTGTGTGTGGATGTAGTAACCAACATGTGCGTGAGGGTGGGTAGTGATTACATGGCGATCGTTATACATTCAGTTAATTATGAATCATAATTCGCGAGTTAATTTCCTATTATTTCATGTATTATTAAAATATGAAATATATACGTACGTGTGTATAGAAATAGATAAAGTAATAATAAGATACGAAGTAAACAACGTTATATAACACAAGTGAAGAAATGCGTAGAATTCTTATTTGTTATTTATTATAAAGGTGTTGCATAAATACAAAAAGATAATTGGTTATTTTAATATGGTATATATATATTAATATATAAATATCATACTTGGCTAGAGATAAAACTATAAATTAAAACATATATTATAATTATAATGTTAGGTTCTAATTACAATGATAGTGCATATATCAGATATCAGATAGATAAGAGTGAGCTACAAACCATACAGAGAACGAGGAAAGAGCTGATCATTAAGATACAAGCCCCCAACATCATCACCATCATGATCAACCTCGACCTGTCAGTGCTCAAGTGATACCTATAGAACCTCCTCACAACCCCTGTGTCAGTGTGGGTGTGTTAGGTGTAGTAGGATAGCTAATATAGGCACGGAGGAGAGTGTATGTACTAGGTTACTTTGTTACATAGAAGTACAATAGTAATTATCTAACTAGTTTTTGTTACAATGCTTATCATGGTATAATAATCTAAATCAGATAATAATAGTGTAATATGTGGTAAGTGTGAAATATTGTATGTAAACTGAACTCACAAATTAAATGTGAATTAAAATAACGAAAATGTTCTACTATTAGTGTTGTTTACAAGTCTATACTCCTAGCATAGTAAACAATCACCTTCGCATACAGCATTGTATAGAACAACGTATAAGGAATAGGCATTACAGTAGGCAATGCTGTGTACACGTTGGGGTACTAACGCTCAGTGTCGTAGTGTTTGAAGTGGTGACGCACCTGCAGTGATGAGTCACCGTTATCTACGTGTAGATTATGTTCAGTGGGGTGTTCTTTAGTGTGGAAACGGAGGTGACACTTGTTGTTCTGCATCATGTACCTGTGTATGATGCAGTGTGTATGGCAGTGTGTGTTGGTCAGTGTGTGTGGGTGTCAGTGTGTTGGTCAGTGGGGGGGTAGGTGTGTTGGTCGGTGTTGGTGTGTGGGTTGGTGTGTGGGTTGGTGTATTGGTCAGTGTGTATAATTCAGTGTATTTATTGTATATAAGTATGTGTGTGTCAGTGTATTTGTGTGTGGTTGTGTTTACACAGAGAGATATATATATATATATTAATGCATATGATTTATGATGCGATGTCATCTTAATAAGGTTGACCACTATTATTTAGCTTGCTAACATACACATTTTAATTAGATCATTTTCATATATAAATAGATGTATAAATCTATATTTGATATTATTCTCATTATAAATATAAATAGACTAGGTGATAATTAGTTCCACAATTATTAATATTCAATTACATAACATATATTTAATAATAACATTAATCTAATTGATGTATTAACATCTTAGATATCTCTATTAAAATATTCGCTATAAACTCAACGTATGATGGCCTATCTAGAGTTGAATAGATCTAAATCGCTTATACAGTATTATATAAGAATCAACAGAAATCAGCCCTTTACTTGAGAATGTGTGTAGTATTTCAACGATCAAAATTAAATATAATGTTATTTGTATACAATTAAAATAAATTATTAGTGAATACATTAATAACTGTATTTATCTATAATGTAATTATTATTATTTTACATCAATATATATATATATATATACTGTAGACTAATCCGTATTTTATAATTTATGACAAATATTATTACGCATTTCATATAATAATCAATAATTTTATATTATTTATCTAATATTATAAGTTTACTAAAGGTAATACCATATGAATTACATATAGACCACATATATGTAAGTATGAGTCATAGTTGTATATTGAGAATATCAGGAGAGCTACCTATTTCAACAGGGTAAACAAATACACAACATGTATGCTCTTTATTAAACAATTGTCTGTATATGAATAGCTCTACACATATACATTCACTGATTAAATGGGTCACCCATACAACTACACTAGCTATAATAAGCTATGCTAGCTATATATAGTAAATAGACCATCTCCCTCTCCCTCTCTCACCCTCTCTCTGCCTCTCTCTCTCTTTCTCTCACACTCTCCCTCTCATGATAAGAACCTCAGATTGAAGACGGCTGATGGTAAATCAATGCTATGTTCATCGCTCAACACGCGAACTTTCACAACCAGAATCTGCATGTGTTTCTCATGATGATCCTCAACCTAACAACATAGGTGAGGTACGGTGAGTTAAGCGTATGGTAGTACCTCCACGCATGAAGTAGTGCTACATCATTATAATGTATCTGTATATGTATAGACAACATATCATCTGGGATTAACATCTAAATAATGCAGAAGTAGTAAGCATATTAGTGAAGTAACATATTTGTTGAATATCGGGACGTTAACAAAGATGAATATATTTGAAGAACCGGGATGCTACGAGAGGTTAAATATAGTTAGGAAAAGAGGGTAGTGAAATGAAGAAATAACATAGAGTATGGAAATATGGGAAATGAAAGAAGTTTAAATAGAATAGGAAGATTTGGGAAGTAAAAGTAGATTGAAGAAAGCCTACAGATTAGGGAAAGAAGGTCACATGTAATTGTGAACGTGTAATTAAAAATAGATTTCACATGCTTATAATATAGAAACTGGTAGTCTACTAAAAGTCTAAAAACATATTTATTATTTAAAACTTATTATGGTAGATATCATTATGATTCTAAGAATTTTCTTCTTTAATTCAATAAGAAATAATTAATATAGATTATAATAAATAATAATTCAAAGAATACATAAATTAACCATTACAATGGAAATTCAATAAAAATAATAACAGGAATTCTATAATTATATATTTTCACTTGTAACAAAAATTTTTCTTTGTCCTTTATTATTTTTTTAAATATCTTAACAAATGTTTATTTAGGAGTTATATTTTATGTAAAAACATGATTTATAAATAACAAAATATAGGTAATGTTGTTGTAAATCTGAACTATATTCTGAACCTATTCTTATACAAGGTAAGGAGATCAGGTAATAAAGGAAGATTTTGAGGAGAGTAAGAGATTAATGAGAGAAGGAAGGTTAAAGATGGACATCAGGGAATTGTGATTAAAGAGTGCTATTAAAGAAGTGAAAGAAAGTAATAGTTAGAGAAATGAGAGAAGGTAGGTAAAGTTAAGCTAAGTAGATAAGGAAGTGAAAGAAGGTGAGAGGGGAAGTTGGGAAGTAAGATAGGGGGTTAAGATAGGGGGTTAAAAGGTGCAGACTAACAATTGTGAAGTTGATAAGGGTTCTTTCAATAGACATCCACTGTGAAATATGTTCATGTAGTACCCTGTTAAGCATACGTCTTAGATTAGATTACAATAACAACCTAATATGTAGACTTCAATCTAGATATGTTGTGATTCATGTAACATGTGTATTACTTTTACTAATATTTATACAAAAAATACAATTTATTTCACTATTTTACAATAAATAGGGATGATATTATTATTAAAAGTATATAAGATCAACAATTCCCATACATATATATCAGATATGGCATGAGTATAGATAGAACTATAATGAAACATATCATGACACCTAGTGCATATACATATATAATTAAAGTAATCATGTATATTATATGTATTAATGTTAAAATATAATTGTCAATATTTACAATACAATCCTATTCACCTTACAGAACTAAAGAACCTCACTTTCTATAAAGTCATAAGTAATGCATGTATACAGTGCAGCCTAGATACATAGGAACCACCATGAATACATGCCATTACATGGAGGTAGTTGTTGTTATATCAGTTATATGAAGTTATCATGCTATCATTATATTGCTGTATGCATGATGCCCTTATATAAATGCACTGCACACATACATGTGTGTGCGTTTTTTATATTATGATAATATATTAATGATAGGTGTATTATTAGTAGTCTATATTAAGAGCATGTTTAAATGTCTGTTATATATGCTATGACTTGGTTAACTATATATACACATGTATAGTTGCCATACATCAACAGGTACACACTGAAGCAGGTGTGTATGCATGTATTGATTGCTGGGGCCAGAGTGTTTTACACTGATCATAGAGGTGATGAATTATTAATCACAAGGGTTTTATTAAATTAAATCCATAAGCGTCCTATTATAAATTATATAAATTAGAGAATATAGATAATATAGAATACAATATTTATTATATTATTAATTATATTATAATTATATAATAACTATTTAAATATACAAATTTCATTATTAATAGATTTATTAGTAATAGTAGTGATTAATACAAACTGTTTAATTCCCTTTAAGTGAATCTTGATGTTAGTTATCTGATGGACTAGCTTGAATTCAACATTAACTATTGTACTTCTCATATAATCTGTAGTAGTAGTAGTAGTAGTAGTAGTGGTAGTAGTAGTAGTAGTAGTAGTAGTAGTAGTAGTAGTAGTAGCAGTAGTAGTGGCAGTGGTAGTAGTAGTAGTAGTAGTAGTAGTAGTAGTAGTAGTAGTAGTAGTAGTAGTAGTAGTAGTAGTAGTAGTAGTAGTAGTAGTAGTAGTAGTAGTAATAATAGTGGTAGTAGTAGTAGCAGACACTAACCACATCTAGTGTGGTTTCCGATTGACCTTGACCCGATAACCTCTTCACCCGCTTCGTTGATACACCAACAAGAGCGAGAGTCACACCTGCGAGGCTCAAACTGACCGCTGTTACTGCACATCACAGAGGAATCCCGGAACGCGTGGTTCTCACACAAAGAGATCACTACAGTGGGGTACGGGGGGTTGGGTAAGGGGTTGAGGATGGGGCATACTACCTTTGCAAATGGGTTCAGGGCTGCAGTCTCGGCATGGATAGTGAGTTTCGCAGGCCATTCCCTTCTCACACTCGTAACCCTTAAGAGGAACATGGCAACATTTAAATCACGCACTTTATTTAATCTCAACCTAAATAATCTTTAGAATTTAGGTATATGTAATATTTATTTTTAGAGTAAAATAACTGAAAATGTAATATTTTAATTTAATCAATATCATATATATTTATAATATAATTATAGTTATGAAAATAATATAGAAAATGACATGGAATCCTATTGGTTGAATGTATATTGTTGGTTGTCTAACATCACAGATATTCATTTTACATTCGCAGGTGGATCTACCATTCACAGTCTTGTAACCGAAATCTCTAGAGCAGGGAGGACATTCATAAGGAGAAGTAGTGACTTCTACTAGTTTTGTTTGCTCTTTTTCTGTGAAGATAATATACATGCATTACTGTAGATAAGTGAGGAGAGGGGGAGATATAGAGGAGCAACAATAGAGATAAGGATATGGTGATAGAGAGAGGATAGATAGAGATAGTAAGATTTGGATAGAGTGAGAGAAAGATTTGGAGTGATATAGAGAGAAAGATTCGAAGAGTGATAGAAAGAGAGAGAGAGAGGATATTAATGACAAATATGAGAAGGATGTGATAGATTAATCAGTAACAGACCTACACAAAATGGTTGAGGTAGAGAATGGTCAATGTTCCTTGATTCACAAACAAATCCACCTTCACACAGGTGATTCTGAAATAAGAAGTAAACGTTACTGTTTATTAAACAATGTTAAATCATCAATTCTAATTCAGTTGGTCCCCACTTTATAATATTTATAAAAAAGAAAATGGTGAAAAATTATTTAAAATGTTGACTGCGATATTAAAAAAGAAGTTACAACATTTCGTTCAAGTATTGACAACATATTAGTTTATTGTATCAATATTCAGTGTTTAATTTATATATTTTGTATTTTAACTATAGAAATTGCTCAAAATTAATATAAACATACTAGAAATCATTAGAAAATACACCTCTATTCTTAGAAAACATATTCACATCAGCATGCATAAAAGTATACAGGGTTCAAGATTTAATAGCGTGTCAAGTGATGGTACAAAGACTAATAGAGTGGGGTGGTACCACTAATAATGTGGGGGGGGGGAGCAGCATTAGCAGCAGGTGTGGATTGAACCTAACCTGACATGCAAATTTCTTACATTCGCATGTATTGCAGCCATTCTTATCGTCCACAAAGCCAAGGGGGCAAGCTTCAGCGCAATAAGCCCCGCCCATTTCGCAGTTATCCTCATTAGGTTTGTCCTCTGTACGGTGGTGATGGAGATGGTTGTAGAGGAACATACGTGTAATATAATAGAGAATGTCTCAACAATCATTAACTAGGATTATTCACTAGTGATTGTGCTTCAGCTTGTGAAACTTGATTATGCTATCATGTAAATCATTGACCATCATCATCTTACAACATATGCAGTAGGTTCATTATAATATTGGGTAGAATTGAAGACACAATAAAAGAGAAAATAATTATTATGTTTACTTAAATGCTACTATTCACTTTACATACAAACAATAATTTTCAATATTTTCTTTAGTAAATCTGAGTTATTTCAAATATTATGATTAAAATGATGTAAAAATGATGTATCTATGTGAAATATTACTTATGACAGTTTTAAAAATACATGTGATTAAACATAACTAATTCTAAAGGCAGTGAATATGCTACATGGAGTGTAAATATTGATTTTGTAATAAATTGTATATCTATAAACATCTATAAATATCTTTTATTTTACAATCATATCTATTTATAGCACATGTAATACTTATTTATAAATTACTAACTATATATTGTATCGTATATATTACAATTATATATAAATTACTAACTATTATATACAAATAAATAATGAATACAAAATCTTTAAACTAAAGTGTGCGACGACTTGAGAACAAAACATTGTGTTTCACATTTTGTTATATGGTATTATTAAAATATCAAATATTATCTTTAAAATGATATAAAAATAATGTTTTTACGTAAAATATAACATTAAAATAACCACTTTTAAAATATATCATTTAAATAAATTATATTAATTATTTAAAAAAAAATTAATTTATTAACGTCATAATTTAATGAATTAATAGCATTTTAGAATTTTAAAAGCACAAATAAATAATATTATATATAGATTTAAATAATCAGCATTCACATGTTTATCTTTAATAACATAATGTGATAATTTATCATATGTATATATCTTTCATACATTTTTCATAATTTTATTGTAAATCTTTAGAATCAATTTACTAGGAATAATTATTTTTTACTAATATCACTTATTCAAACACAATCAACTCATTGAATAATGCTTTAAATTAGTTTAAATTTAAAATATCTTCATTCATATTCTATAAAAAATAAAATTATTATAGATCTATATAATATCTATCATTGTGTTAAATATTATATTGAATAAATAAAAAAAACAGTTAATACCCTTTTAGTAGAACACTCTTTTCTCATTAAATACATGTAAAAATCTATTTATTGAACTAAATAAAATTAAATTACTCATAAATACTCTTACATTACTAACAATAATTATTTTTCATTTTGTACATCTACAATAAATGTATACAAAAATATTTAATATAAATAAATTAATATTAAATTTGTAATCGATTTACTTATTAATTCAAAATAATATAGTTGAATATTTCTCTCTAGGTATGATTATTAATAATATATATATATATATATATATATATATATATATAAGTAATTTTGACAAATATTATAATTAATTAATTATGAAAAATAATTAAATTTTATATTATTTAAATTTACTATTAATTAAAAATATTCAGACAAATATTAAAGCTATATATTTTTAATAAGATTATTTTAGAATTATTAAAAAAACTTAATAATTACAAAAGTAGATACAAAAATACTATTTCCTCTAAACTTTACATGCAGCGTAATATAGAGTCGCCAGTCCCCTAACAAACACGCTAAACTAGTATTGTTAATAGTTTATAATTATAATATGATATGTATATATAATATATCATATATATTTATCATGAAAAGTGATTTAAAATACATTACGTAAAAAGATGATAATTTATAGAAACAACAGTAAACGGCGAGATGCACCTGGTTGATGAGGTGGGCGCGTGTACTGTAGACATTACGTATACCTAATCAGTATGATACTAACGGCACTTGGCTTCGATGCAATTGCCTCCACATAAGCTGACATAGCAATAACCGCTTCTTTCACATACGTGGTTCTGTGTGTAAGAGGATGAATGTGTGGGTATGAGGTAGTGGGTATGAGGTAGTGGGTATGAGGTAGTGGTAGTAGGTATGAGGTAGTGGGTATGAGGTAGTGGGTATGAGGTTGTGAATGTGTGATTATTGTAGATTGTAGATTATTTTCTAAATTTAGATTTATGTTTACTAACCTATTATAATATAATACACACAATATATGTCTTAAAAATAGTGTACAGTAATAATTATATTATAATAATCTACATAATACACAATATCTAGACTGGATATGGTATAGCACATAATAAACTCGTAATAAGTATGTGAGAGGCTGTAGGCATGGATGTCTGACTGTAGTTTATTTTTAACATAATATAGATTTAAATCTTAATATTTAAATAGAACTCTGTATATATATATATATATATATATATATATATCTATATATATATATATATAGAATTCATCTGAGAATACAACATGAGTATAAGCATGTGTGGCTAGGTCCTACCAATATAGCTGTTAATTATTGTATATATTATAATGTATGTGTGTGATATATGTGATGTATGAATAATGCTTAATGCTTTACAGATAGATTTATATAAAGTGGGGTGCACTATTTAATTCATTAATGCAGCACTGAATACTAATGAATACTAGTTATATGAAGAGTTTAATACTGAATCTACTTGTTTACATAATAGTTGACAAAGGTAAGATTTTTTCATGTTGGACATTATTAAGATATTAATTACAAAATTAGAAATTCACTCAATTTGTATAAGATATTAAAATAAAACATGTGAATTTTTTTTTAATTTATATATTTATTTTTCTATATTATTTAACACAATTAATTTACTAATATTTATGATAATTGTAATGATAAAAATGTATATCAATGTATCAACTTACGATATTATTAAAGATTTTGTTATTATAGCCAATTTCTACAGAATATTATATTAATTAATTCTACATAAATAATTAATTAATAAATGTGTACCTAATTAATTCTATTAAAATTTATAATTTTTAAATAAACTCAATAAATATATGCATCTTAAATGTTATGTCGCATGTGAAAAAGTATTAATATAATATAAAGTATAACTTAAAAATAGATATTAAAATAAATTCAAATTTAAATAATATAAATGTGGATATAAACATGGATAAATTGAATAATTCCATTATAATTGTAAAAATTAAATAATATAATAATAATATCTAAAATATATTTCGAAACATTTTTACATTTGAAATTATGCAATAGTTTCTCTATAATATTAGTTATGATTATATAATTATGATAACATTTGTCACATGTGAAAAATACATACAGATGCAATTATAGTCTTATTACCTTGACAATATTGATTTAATATAAATTGCTTAACAATATTTTATTCTGTTTAATAATAGAAAACTAATTAATAATAATGATAAATACACACATAATATATTGTTATCTATTATGCCATTATTTCAATAATAAGTTTAATGATATGATATTACCTATAATGGTATATTTATTGAAAAGAACTATTAATAAAATAAATGGGAGAAAGAGAGGAGAAATGGGAGAGAGAGAGAGGGTGATAGAGTGAGAGAGAGAGAAATAGATAGAGAGGAAGGAAGAGAGCGAGATAGAAATAGATAGGGAGTGAGAAGGATAGAGAGAGTGACATATAGAGAGTGAGTGACAGAGAGAGAGTGAGAGATAGAGTGAGAGAAAGAGTGAGATAGAGTGAGAGAGAGAGTGAAAGAGAGAGATTGAAAGAGAGAAAGAGTGGAAGAGAGGGAGAGAAAGAGATAGGGAGTGAGAGGGAGAGTGACATAGAGAGAGGGGGAGCAAGAGAGTGAAAGGGGTGATAGAGAGGGGGGTAGCTAACCAGACACGGTGAAGGTCTACAATCACAACTAGGGCAGCCTCTAACATCAGTACCAGTACCGTATTCGCAAAGTGACTCATCGCATATGTCCACTCTATGGCAGCGTAGCAGATCTTTAAGGCTATCGGTGGTCTGTTGTAGAGAGAAGGTAGGGAAGGTAAGGGGTAGCATATAGTGGGGCCTGTATGAATGTGGCGTATTGCTTGGAGTAAGGATAATATGCAGATAATGATGTTATTATTGTGTTAGTGTCCTCTCATTCCTACCAAGTGGAGTTAGATGGAGATGTTACGTATAACTAAGAGGCTGTAATATCCCTCCGAAGCCTCTCTCTTATTAATGAATCTAAATTTTAAAGAGAGCCAATAATTATATGTATACACATACAAATTGTAATATATAATATTTTAATACAGAATATGTACACCATGATACTATCATTATAGTAACTAGGATCTTGTGTATGTGTGTGTATGTGCAGGTGTGTGCATGTGTATGTGTGTGTATGCACTGAATACCAGTAGTGTCAAAATATTAAACATACACACACACACACACACATGTATGCAAACACCAACACTTATTGATCATAGTAATTATATAATAATGGCCACACAAACTACCCAGTACTATTACAATGATGGTATGCTGGTAAGGGTGGTGGTGGTGGTGGTGGTATGGTTACTACAGCAACAGCAGCAGTGGTAATGTAAATGTTAACCAAGAGAATATCTATGTTTGCATTGTTATATATATAGAATACTTGTGACTTACATTACAAGTTGCAAGGCTTTGTGCACATAATTAAGTATGATTATTCTAATAATATATCATACACTATTCACCCTGTTTACATTTGTGTAAATATACAAAGTATATTTTTAAATATAAAGTTTATATTATAAACACTATTACAACTTGTTTGTATATATAGCATTTTATGGTATTTATTTGTTAGCGCGGATTTAACTAGTAAAATATACTTTATTATTAAACACATACTTTGTTATAGTATTAACTTGTATGTAATTATATCAAATTTATGAATTAATTTTTAATATGATATATAATTTAATAAAATGAGAAAGACTATTCTCTTAAAAATGATATATTAACAACAATAAAACAGATGAAATACTTTATTGTAAATCTTATTAAGCACAATCAAGCAAGTACTATACAATAGTGGCATGTATGAAGGGGTCTCTATTGTAAAGAATGCATGAGATTAAGTAGTAGGCTGGCCTATGTTGCTATATTAAAGTTCTATGACATGATGAAGTAAGCAATATAAACAATAGTACACTCAATGCTATAGGTATAGTGGTTTAACATTGTTGGATTGGTAGGTCAAGCTATGTATTATGTTATCAATAAGAATAGGTAGTATCATTGAGAAAACTTAATTACTGGTAAATTAAACTAGCTATTTGTACATTGCATGACTAGACATTAACAATAAACATGTGCATTGCTGATACATGATAGAAGTTCTGAATGTTTGCTGAAGATATATAACTATATAACTATATAACTATTCACTGTTTGAAAGTGAAATCTTATGAATTCATTTGTTTATATCAACTATTATGTAATATAGTGATAAATGATTATACTGTATAAAAAGTTGTATACATTATATCTGTATAATTAGATAATCAGTTTTGTACACATATTTATTTATATATATATATATATATATATATATATATATATATATATATATATATATGTGTATATATTTATAAGTGGGGTATAATAAATAGTTAATAGGAATACATATATAATTAGATATTAAGGTCTGTAGTCATAATTAATAGCATAGTAGCCCTGAGTGGAATATAGTCTAGCTTGCAACTCTTATATATTATTACATATTAGACGGCATATATATAAATACACTATTATAGTAAGTTTGTTTTCTTGAAGTATATTCATTAGTACACCTGCATACATGTAAACAAGATATCTACCACTGGTTTAGATATATATGGATGTGTAACACAATATATATATATATATATATATATATCATGTTTAACTTTAATGTATAATAATATAAATCATTATGTTAATAATAAATAATACCCTAGAATACAAAAATATTATAAAATAAGATCTTCTATTTACGAGTATTATTGTTGTAATATTTAATAATATTATTAAAATATAATTATAAAATAATATATAAAATTATTTAAATGTTAAATATTGTCATAATTATAATTTAAAAAATGATATTGTAAATTTGAATAGGTATGTTATCTATATATATATATATATATATATATATAAATAGTGTAGATTAAGGGCTGTAAGAAAGAACAGCACATGTAATAAACACTATGTATAAGGCTTAGAGAACAATAAGGAGGAGCTGACTAACTGGATATGCTGCAAAAGTAACGTACAGCACAGTGGCCAATAGTAAGTATCTTTGTATCATCTTTGTATCTTGTAATCTGTAATGGTTCACATATATAGGAAGGTAAAGAGGTAGGCAAAGATGGAGTCAAGTATTCTAAAATGATGCATTTAGATAAATCTTTAAAATATTGATAACAAATCATTTTTGATACTTCCAATTATGTTAGGAGGCACCAGTTTGAAAATTAATCTTTATTTCTGTATTTATTTAAATTATTTTATTATTATTATTACTTAATTGTTATATAGTTTTCAATAAATTTGTATACTTTACATAATACATATATATTTTTAATAATATAAAAAATCTTATCATTAAATTTATTCAAAAAATGTTCTCAAAATAAAACATTCCTTCCAGGAAATGTATTATAAGCCTAGAAATTAAAAATAAATAAATTGTAATAATGAAATGTAATATGTATTTAATAAGAAAGGAGAATTTGTTTGTAAATATTATTAGATACTAAATCATGAGTTACATTATATTGTATATTTAATCCACTATATAATTGCTCCCTATGTTAAATTTGAGGACCTAGAGGAAGTTTCCATGTTGACCAATTATTGTATTTTCAGAATATAAAATAATGATATATATATATGATGATTACAGATACTTAAGTAATATGTACTGTCATCATAATTCATATATGTGTATATGTATAGTAGTTAATTATTAATTAATAAATGATTATATATTTATCATTGAATCTCGATTTATTTTTATAATTAGAATTATATATATAAATATATTCATAGCAACCAAATAGCAACCAAATTAAAGTAGCTTTATTTACTTTCGCTAATAAATATCCTTTAATTATATTTTTACTATAAAAATAAGTATGTATTTATATATTTGTTATAGTATATATAATATTAATATTAATTAAATATTATTATCCTACATGTTTGAAATATATCATAGCGTATAACGCATTTTAATGTATATTCATTTATTATTTAGATACAATTATATTTAGGATTTGTTTTAATCTTAGAAAAAAAAAATAAAAAAAAAAATAAATAAATAATAAACAAATAAATAATAATCACAAAGATTATAGAATTATATTTTACACTCATTAATTATAATTAACTTTTATACTCGGTAATTATAATTAAAATATATCATACGATCTATAATCTTCATACCCCGGAGATATCCTCTGGGAGCCGCGCCTTAGGTAGTGTCACCTACCTACCTTCAATATAAGGTTAGCCACTATTAACCATTAACGGATACATCCTGCTGCTCTACCTTTTATACATTTAGTCAATCTGAAACGTGGTACTATCTGGAATACGACTACTGAATACAACATACAAGAACTTACAAGAACATACAAAGTTAATCTGCCAGAATACACGCGAATACTCGACGACATTCTGTTTACACGGCTCGGCATCATCTATAATCATCTGCTGTATCGGAGGACCACTCTCCCTGATATAAAGATTTACACTCACAATTCGTATTACTATTATCCCGTACTATTATTTAATTCATATTATTATTACTATTAACTTATGTACATATATATTTTTTTTTTAAATTCTTAAAAATTTATATATATTTTTTTTTTTTTTTTTTTTTTTTTAATTTATAATATTATTATAAAATTTGTTTCTATATAGTAATTGTTATCCTTTACGAAATATATCATATAATAAGAAAACTATACTAGTAGATTTATGAGATTATACTGATTATATAGACTATAGTATGCATCTATAGATGCATACAATTATAGAATATGTAAACGTTAGATAGTCACATCATAGATATAAAATATCATAAAATGAATTACATCTGAAAACTTACATCAGAGTATTTTATAAACATATATCTTTATTTATTTATTTTTTATCTTATACATTTTTTTTCTATATTAATCTCATATTATTTATTTTTCCAATGATTATGAATGCCGATAATTCACGAAAAGATATATTTCAAAATAATTTATATAAACAAACTTTAGATAATCTCGATAATGATTTCAATTCTAGCGATAGTATTCTTTATCATCATAAAAAACAACTTTATAATAGTATAAATAATCAATGTAACTATGATAATATACCAAACCAAATACACACGAATAGTAATATATCGATCATACACTTTAACGCACGTAGTCTGGTAAAAAATTTTAATTCTATTACTAATTATTTATATTCTTTACACCATAAATTTGATATAATAGTTATAAGTGAAACATGGTTAAATGAATATAATAAAGATCTATATTTTATATTAGACTATAATAATATACATATAACCAGAAATCATAAACGTGGTGGAGGTACCTCAATATTCGTTAACAATTCTTTTAAATATATAACTATTGATACACTCAGTACAACATTACCAAATAAATTTGATATAGTTACCATTAAATTAATAATTCCCAATTCTAAAGATATTATAATAAGTGGTATATATAAATGCCCCGAATTTGATATCATTAATTTTTCAGATGAAATATATAATTTATTTAATACACTCTATACTGATAATACAATATTTCTTTGCGGAGACTTTAACATTGATATATTAAAATTAACTTGTCCTAAAGTCTCTCATTTCATTGATATACTTATTTCATTAGGTCTACATCCAATAATAACCAAACCCTCACGCATTACTAATATAACGTCCACCTTAATTGATAACATATACACAAATTATAATCATGTACCAATATCTAATGGTTTATTATATAATGATATAAGTGACCATTTACCTATTTTTTGTATTTATAAATTAAATAAATTTAACAATTCTATTAAAAAAAATAATGAATTCATATATTATATGACACAGAATAATATAAGCGAGTTTAAGCTCTATCTTCTAAATTATAATTGGTCATCTTTATACAGAATAGATAATGCGCATCATGCTTTTGACTTATTCATTTCTACTTTAGAAAACTCTAAACAAAAATTCCTTTCTAAAAAAAAAGTATATACAAAAAATTCTTATTTAAATAAACCTTGGCTAATAGAGGGCCTTAAAAAATGTATAATTAAAAAAAATAAACTTTACCAAAACTTAAAAAAAAAACATTCTGTATCTAATGAAACTATTTATAAAAAATATAAAAATTGTCTTTCAAAAATCATAAATAAAGCTGAACGCTATTACTATAGTCAATATTTTATTACTAACAGAAACAACCCTAAGCAGATATGGAATAAAATAAATACTATTATACATAACAACAAAAATGGTAATATAGTTCTTAATGTAATAGAAGATAATAAACGGTGTGAACAATTTAATGATTATTTTTGTAACATAGGTGAGAAGTTAGCTTCTAAATCAGAAAAAAATTTTAATACCAATAATACATCTAATTATATACATAATAATTATACAAATTCATTATTTATTACTCCCACTAATCCAATTGAAATAACTAATTTTGTTGAAAAAAGTAAACCAACAAATAGTACTGATTCTCATAACTTTTCATTTAAACTAATTATTCAAATCATTTCTTCAATAAGTAATATATTATCATATTTAATTAATCTATGTATACAACAGGGTATATTTCCTAATTGTCTAAAAACTGCTAAAGTCGTAACTAAATATAAATCTGGTAATATTGATGATCCTTCTAATTATAGGCCAATTTCTCTATTATCATCTTTCTCAAAAATTTTAGAAAAAGTCTTAAAATCTAGATATATAGATTTTATGGAAAAAATAAAATAATTAATAAATCACAATTTGGTTTTAAAAAAGGAGTTTCAACTTCCGACGCATTGACTGACCTAACCGGAACCATAGCTTCAAATAAAATGAAATATTGTGCAGCTATATCTATAGATTTAAAGAAAGCATTCGACTCCATCAGTCATGATCTATTAATAAATAAGTTAGAGAAGTATGGTTTCAGAGGAGTTGCTTTAAAATTATTAATATCTTTTCTTAATAATAGAAATCAATTTGTAATATTCAATAAGTCTAAATCAAAAATAAAGAATATTAAGTTTGGTGTCCCTCAAGGATCTGTCCTCGGTCCCCTATTATTTTTAATATTTATAAATGACATAGTCAATATTAAAACACAAGGCCATTTTGTTTTATTCGCTGATGACACTTCTATTATATTCCGTGAAAATAATATTGATTCTATGGAAAATTCCATGAATAAAACTTTAAAAAATCTTGATATATGGCTATCATTAAATAAATTGACAATTAATTTAAGCAAAACTAACTATTTAATATTTAATAATAATAAAGCAAAATTATCTATTATATTAAATAATATTGTCATTATTCAAAAAAACTCAATAAAACTCCTTGGTGTAATTATTGATTCGAACATGAATTGGAAACTACATACTAATATGGTTAAATCTAAACTTTATTATGGATTATCAATTCTAAGAAAACTAAATAATATTTTACCCATCAATATTTTAAAACTAATATATTATTCTGTATTTCATTGCCATCTTATTTATTGTACACATATATGGGGGAATAATTATGATGTAACATCAAAACAAATAAGTATAGCTCAAAATAAAGCTATAAGAATATTATATCGTCAAAAAAATAGAACTAATGTGGATAATATTTACAAAGAACAACACATTTTAACTTTTAAAGAAATAATATTCTATAATGCCTGTAAAATTATGTTTAGGATTAAAAATTATCAAATTTCAACAACAATTATAAATTTATTTAAATTACAAGACTCTTATAATATGCGCGATAATAACAAATTTAAAATACCTTTAGTTAATACCAATGCAAAAAAGTTTAATATAACTTATTATGGACCCATTTGCTGGAATAATCTACCGATACATATAAAATCATACAATAGGCAAACCACACTTAACCAATTTTGTTCAAAAATTAAATATTTAATATCATGTAATCTCTAATCTATATTAAAAATTCATATCTTTTATAATATTTTGTAATATATGTACATAAGTATTATTAATATGCGCACTATTATTATTTATATTATTATTATTATTATTATTATTATCATTTATTATTATTATTATTATTATTATTATTATTATTATTATTATTATTATTATTATTATTATTATTATTATTATTATTATTATTATTATTATTATTATTATTATTATTATTATTATTATTATTATTATTATTATTATTATTATTATTATTATTATTATTATTATTATTATTATATTATTATTATTTATTATTATTATTATTAATATGTATATTCGATATAAATATCTTGTATTACACCATTTTTATTATTACATTTTCTTATTTCATAATTATTATTATATATTAAATATTTAATATTTTTGTTATAAGGATATTCTTAATATAAGCTACGTATAGCTTCTGAATATCCTTCTGTATATTAATTAAATATTCAGTAAATAAATATTCATTCATTCATTCATATACATACAAAATATAGTCAGTAAAACTTGATGATATTGCTGTGATTGTGGATGGAGTGTTGGTTTAGTCAGGTTAGATACAATTAAGTACAGGTCACATATAATAATAGTTTACTTCTATTGTATTTAATAAATTATTAAAATTAAATCAATTCATTATAATAAACGGCATACATGGTGGTAATGATTATTTCTAATTCTACTATTAAATTGTAGCATTTATATGAGATGTAAAAGTTCCATTCAGCTATATGAAATATTGCAGACATTATTAGGTGTAGACATTGTTTAATGCATTAGGCATGCCTATACATAATATAGTACAAACATTCATATCTATTTTATATTATGTAATAGTTAACATCTATTGGGTTAATATATAATATAATAATATTCAAAGATTATGTATATATAGGGGACGCGAGGGGGTTTTGGTCAACTAATATTGGTCACCTACTAAAACAGTAATTACTTTATGAATTTTAAATTGTGTGAGATAAGATTTTAATAGCGTAAGTAAAATATATCAATCTAAAACATGTATATTTGCGAATTTAATATAATCATCTACTGTTCAATATATTTCGATTTTACAATTAGGTAATACATTTAGCGATTTTTCGTATGTGCGGGGGTTTTGGTCAATAGTTCCGAATTCACCGATAGGAACCGCCACCAATTCTCGAGCAATATAAATAACGATTTAATAAAAATTGTATCGACTTTATTAGATATGAGTATTCAATAATATAAATATATACGCGCGCTGTGCGCCGCACGCAATATAAATAAATATCCATTTACATTTAAATTAAATCATAATAAGACATTTCAATTCGTAAATATTTGTTAATCCTACAACTATAGTTTATTATTTCTTAAAAATTTCTTACGAAAATATGAATACCTACAATAAATGGGAAAATACATCTATGCTACATGCTATTTCATATGTGAAGAGCGGGCACTCCTTTCACGAGAGTAGCATACTATTTAAAGTCCCTATCACAACATTAAGGAGACGAGTACGGTCTGGAATAGACTACCAAACTAATAATATAAAAAATAAAAGTGGGTCGAGTGCTACTTTGAAAAATTTAGAAATCGAATTAAAAAATTATTGTTTATATATGGCAGATAGATTACTGGGACTGTCATGTACTGAAATAATGCGGGCTGCTTATTATATTGCGGAAAAAAACAATATTCATCATCATTTTAATAAAGAAACGAATATGGCGGGAAGGGACTGGCTTATGAGATTTAGATCTAGATTTCCTGAACTAACGCTGAGAACACCAGAACAAACCTCAGGTAATACATGTTGTAAGATATTATAGAATATATTTATTTGCAGAAACAATTACAAAATTATGTATACACATATATATATATATATATATATATATATATATATATATATATATATATATATATATATAGGTATTAATTAATTTATAAGTACACTAATTTATAAAATTATAATATCACATGAACAAAATATATAATATTATCAATATTATATATTATATATATATATTTATAGGTATTATAAAGTATTAAATTAATACTATTAATTAGTGTACATGTACATTAATTTACCTAGAAATTCATTAACTAAATAATACTCTATATATTATATTATAACCAAGCCTAGTTAATTTGGGTCAAAGCCCAATATAAATAAAAAGGCCCAAAATAGTTTTTGAAAATACTTGTTGGGCTTTTCGAATACCTTATTTAGGGTTAATTTGAGAGTTCATATGTGACCGCTATTTACTTTATATATAAGTGAGTGTGTTAATTTATATTTGTACATTTTAGGGGCAAGAGCCAGAGGATTTAACAAACGGGTAGTAGATGAATTCTATTGTTTACTAAAGAAATTAAAAGACGAACATAATTATTCACCGAATAATATTTACAACGTTGATGAGACGAACGTATCTACGGTACCTAGCCGACATACAAAAATATTATGTACCAAGGGTCAAAAACAAGTTAGTAATATTTATATAAATATAATAAATCAAATATAAATATTATATAATATTTACAGGTAGGCATTAAAACAACCGCTGAAAGGGGGGAAGGGATAACTGTAGAAGTATGTATAAATAGTGTAGGAGGTGTAATACCTCCATTATTTATATTTCCTCGAGTGAGAAATAATAACGAGTTAAAAATTGGGGCACCGGTTAATTCGATATTTGAATTTAATAAGAGCGGTTGGATGACTAAAGATGTTTTCAGTGTATGGTTCGAACATTTTATAAAATTTACAAATCCATCCCTATCCAATAGGATATTACTATTACTCGATGGACATTCAACGCATATAAAAAATATCGAAATAATATATAGAGCTAGAGAAGTGGGGATTGATATCATATGCTTCCCTCCACATACTTCTCATAAACTACAACCTCTAGACGTTTCTTTTATGGGTCCCTTAAAATCTAATATAAATAAATTATTAGAACTACACATTAAAGAAAATGCAATAGTTAGACTACACGATCTTGTCGGCATATACAGTCTTGCTACTATGAACATGGACATGGTCAAGTTAGCTATATCCGGATTTAGAAAAACTGGAATATATCCTTTTAATGATAAGTCATTTAGTGACGAAGACTTTCTACCAAGTGCAACGCAAGAGTACCATATTGATGATATAGGTGAACATGTAAGGCTACTATTAATAAAGAAGAATTCCACATTAATTATTCAATCTCCTGCAATCCGAATTACAAGATCCAACAATGATATAATCGTCGATATAGGTAATTAATACTAGATCAATACTATTTTATAAACTATATTAATATATTATATAATTACTTAACTATATTAATATATTATATAATTACTTATATATATATTAGTATTTCTATTACATACTATAGGACCTACAGAATCTATGCATGTGGAGCAAGACTCGGCTGGTTTAATGCCAGGTTTATAGTATACTATATATATAAACTATTATTTGTAAAATAATTTAAAAAATACATACAGAATTATATAAATAATTATGCATAGATGTATGTTAAAATATCAATTCATTATTAAAATATAAAATTTAAATAATAATTCATTAAATTATATTACAATTAAAAATCAATTATTATAATACATTTTAATTTTAATAATGTTATACATATATTATTTATAATATAATATATATTAATATATCTATTACATATTATAGGAACTTCAGCATCTATGCATGTGGAGCAAGACTCGGATTGTTTAATGCCAGGTTAATAGTATACTATATATTACTATATATAAACTTATATATATATATATATATATATATATATATATATGTGATGTGTGTTGCATACTGTATGAGTGTATGTGCATATTTTTATACATGTGTACCAGACATGCATATATGCATACATGTATATATATATATATATATATATAAATACAATTGTTATTTCTATAGTACCCTACAATGTAGGGCCTACATGTGTATGTCATTGTCTGTATAAGACATGGTCTGTTATACTCTGTAATGAATGTCATTGTACATGTCCTTTGTAGCTTTACTATGCTATAGTGCCCTTATAAAACGTGCATGTGCAATGCATATTGTGCATACAATGTATATATGAGTATACACAATACTATGATGCATTTATATACATATAAAGACAAACAGACATGTTTATCTTAAATTTGACATATGTGTGAATGCACAATACCAAGCTAGTATTCATAACACATACATAGGAATATATACATGTGCTATATACACTATCATCATATAGTGTATACTATATAGTTTATAATTTTAATTTTAATAATTTTAAATATATTATTTATAATATAATATATATTAATATTTCTATTACATATTATAGGAACTGCAGCATCTATGCATTTGGACATGGCGCAAGACTCGGCTGGTTTGATTTCAGGTTAATAGTATATAATTATATAGTTATATTTATATTATTTAAACTATAATTTTTAAGATAATTTAAAAAATATATATATAATTATATAAATAATTATTCAACTAATTAAATTAAAATATCAATTCAATATAAAAATATTATATTTAAATAATAATTCATTAAATTATATTACAATTAAAAATCAATTATTATAATACATTTTAATTTTAATAATGTTATACATATATTATTTATAATATAATATATATTAATATATCTATTACATATTATAGGAACTTCAGCATCTATGCATTTGGACATGGCGCAAGACTCGGCTGGTTTGATTTCAGGTTTATATTATATAATTATATAGTTATAGTTATATAATTTAAACTATTATTTTTAAGATAATTTAAAAAATATATATATAATTATATAAATATTTATTCAACTAATTAAATTAAAATATCAATTCATTATTAAAATATTAAATTTAAATAATAATTCATTAAATTATATTAACATTAAAAATCAATATATTATTAGAATAAATTTAAATTTAATAATTATATATATATATATATATATATATATATATATATATATTAATATATCTATTACATATTATAGGAACTTCAGCATCTATGCACATAGAGCAAGACTCGGCTGGTTTAATGCCAGGTTTATAGTATATAAACTATTATTTTTAAGATAATTTAAAAAATATATACAGAATTATATCAATAATTATTCAGATAATTAAATTATTCATAGATGTATGTTAAAACATCAATTCATTATAATACATTTTAATTTTAATAATGTTATATATATATATTATTTATAATATAATATATATTAATATTTCTATTACATATTATAGGAACTGCAGCATCTATGCATTTGGACATGGCGCAAGACTCGGCTGGTTTGATTTCAGGTTAATAGTATATAATTATATAGTTATATTTATATAATTTAAACTATACTTTTTAAGATAATTTAAAAAATATATATATAATTATATAAATAATTATTCAACTAATTAAATTAAAATATCAATTCAATATAAAAATATTATATTTAAATAATAATTCATTAAATTATATTACAATTAAAAATCAATTATTATAATACATTTTAATTTTAATAATGTTATACATATATTATTTATAATATAATATATATTAATATATCTATTACATATTATAGGAACTTCAGCATCTATGCATTTGGACATGGCGCAAGACTCGGCTGGTTTGATTTCAGGTTAATAGTATATAATTATATAGTTATATTTATATAATTTAAACTATAATTTTTAAGATAATTTAAAAAATATATATATAATTATATAAATAATTATTCAACTAATTAAATTAAAATATCAATTCAATATAAAAATATTATATTTAAATAATAATTCATTAAATTATATTACAATTAAAAATCAATTATTATAATACATTTTAATTTTAATAATGTTATACATATATTATTTATAATATAATATATATTAATATATCTATTACATATTATAGGAACTTCAGCATCTATGCATTTGGACATGGCGCAAGACTCGGCTGGTTTGATTTCAGGTTTATATTATATAATTATATAGTTATAGTTATATAATTTAAACTATTATTTTTAAGATAATTTAAAAAATATATATATAATTATATAAATATTTATTCAACTAATTAAATTAAAATATCAATTCATTATTAAAATATTAAATTTAAATAATAATTCATTAAATTATATTAACATTAAAAATCAATATATTATTAGAATAAATTTAAATTTAATAATTATATATATATATATATATATATATATATATATATATATATATTAATATATCTATTACATATTATAGGAACTTCAGCATCTATGCACATAGAGCAAGACTCGGCTGGTTTAATGCCAGGTTTATAGTATATAAACTATTATTTTTAAGATAATTTAAAAAATATATACAGAATTATATCAATAATTATTCAGATAATTAAATTATTCATAGATGTATGTTAAAACATCAATTCATTATAATACATTTTAATTTTAATAATGTTATATATATATATTATTTATAATATAATATATATTAATATTTCTATTACATATTATAGGAACTGCAGCATCTATGCATTTGGACATGGCGCAAGACTCGGCTGGTTTGATTTCAGGTTAATAGTATATAATTATATAGTTATATTTATATAATTTAAACTATACTTTTTAAGATAATTTAAAAAATATATATATAATTATATAAATAATTATTCAACTAATTAAATTAAAATATCAATTCAATATAAAAATATTATATTTAAATAATAATTCATTAAATTATATTACAATTAAAAATCAATTATTATAATACATTTTAATTTTAATAATGTTATACATATATTATTTATAATATAATATATATTAATATATCTATTACATATTATAGGAACTTCAGCATCTATGCATTTGGACATGGCGCAAGACTCGGCTGGTTTGATTTCAGGTTAATAGTATATAATTATATAGTTATATTTATATAATTTAAACTATACTTTTTAAGATAATTTAAAAAATATATATATAATTATATAAATAATTATTCAACTAATTAAATTAAAATATCAATTCATTATTAAAATATAAAATTTAAATAATAATTCATTAAATTATATTACAATTAAAAATCAATTATTATAATACATTTTAATTTTAATAATGTTATACATATATTATTTATAATATAATATATATTAATATATCTATTACATATTATAGGAACTTCAGCATCTATGCATGTGGAGCAAGACTCGGATTGTTTAATGCCAGGTTAATAGTATACTATATATTACTATATATAAACTTATATATATATATATATATATATATATATATATATATATATATGTAATGTGTGTTGCATACTGTATGAGTGTATGTGCATATTTTTATACATGTGTACCAGACATGCATATATGCATACATGTATATATATATATATATAAATACAATTGTTATTTCTATAGTACCCTACAATGTAGGGCCTACATGTGTATGTCATTGTCTGTATAAGACATGGTCTGTTATACTCTGTAATGAATGTCATTGTGCATGTCCTTTGTAGCTTTACTATGCTATAGTGCCCTTATAAAACGTGCATGTGCAATGCATATTGTGCATACAATGTATATATGAGTATACACAATACTATGATGCATTGATATACATATAAAGACAAACAGACATGTTTATCTTAAATTTGACATATGTGTGAATGCACAATACCAAGCTAGTATTCATAACACATACATAGGAATATATACATGTGCTATATACACTATCATCATATAGTGTATACTATATAGTTTATAATTTTAATTTTAATAATTTTAAATATATTATTTATAATGTAATAAATATTAATATATCTAATAAATACTATAGGAACGTCAGCATCTATGCATGTTACCCAGAACTCGGCTGTTTTAATGCCAGGTTTATAGTATATAAACTATTATTTTTAAGATAATTTATACAAATATATTATTAATAAATAATGAATTATATTAAATTTTAATTTATTAATAATGTTTTGCTTATAATACTTTTATATTAAATTTTATTTATATTCATTGTTGTATACACTTTTAATGTACTAATAATATATATATATTGTAATAAAGGGGGACGAAAGGGATTCACGGCAATTATTACAGGGTCACCCTATAAAAGGTTCCTTGAAAATAAACAAGCAAAGACGACCATAATTAAAAAAAAAAGTGTGAAGACTCTAAGAAAAACTAAAAAGAAAATCGCAACTCTAAATTGCAATGTTATTTTTACATGTATTATCTGCGATGAATGTATTGACGATTCTATAGATTCATCAATACAATGTACTAAATGTATGCAATGGTGCCATGAATTATGCATAGATATAGAAACATTTGATATATGCGATCTGTGTAAATAAATAATAATTAACTTAACTCTAAATAAATAAATGTATACAATTATTATTTATTTCATAATATATATTAATACTAGCCGTACCGACCCGGAGTTGCTCGGTTTTCGATTATTTGCCTATCTATTATTTATTAAATTATAGCTATTCCTAATTCTGCATTTCTAGTATATACAATAAAATAAATGTTAGCTAAAATACAAACAAATATAAACAATATTTGTTCTTAATATTTCAAAATTAGTCGAGAAATATTTCCTACTATATTAATTCATAATATCGACATAAATGGGAAATTATATATCTGTTTGTGTATATATATATAATAGTGTATACAATATTACTGACTCCTTCAAAATATGGATTCTTTAACATGATATCGACTTCGAAGGGAATTCAATATATTTAATGATTTAAACGTCATATATGATGGGACTATAGGCGTGGCTATATCAAAAATACTATAAACGCTAATTCGATTATATAATATTGTAGATAGTTTTTTTAAAGATTTATTTAATTTAATTTTTAATTTAATTATAAATTATTGTAGATAGTTTTTTTAAAGATTTATTTAATTTAATTATAAAATATTGTAAATAGTTTTTTTAAATATTTATTTAATTTAATTTGAATCTCTACTTATATTATATAATAGTTATCATGTTATTTATTTTAGTTATAGTTATTGTATTTGCATGCATGACTCGTGTTTATTTAAATGTTACATGTAAATAGATATATGGAAATAGGTGATCTTTTCAAAAAGTTACTGGTCACTAAATATTGAATATTTTTAATTAATTTTTAGTATATTATATTTATAACATATAGCTCTGATTTATTATTTTTGTTAACAAATCTAAAATTAACCTGATCTATATTAAAAATAAGATAAAGTAAGTCTTAATAATAATCTATTAATTAATGACAATTTTACTAATAGTTTCAAGTTGATAACATTATTTAAGGGTGTAAAGTAAATAAGGAACTTATAAGTGTATTAATAGTAATACGTATATATATATATATATATATATATATATATATATATATATATATCACTATTAATACAATTATAAGATTTTTTATTTACTTTACAACCTTAAATAATGTAATCCACTTAAAACTATTAGTAAAATTGTCATAAATTAAACTGATTATTATTAAGACTATTCCTATATATCAATTAATTAATATAATAATAATATAATATTATTTTGAGTTTAATAAATTAGTTAAATATCAATTAATTAATATAATAATGATATAATATTATTTTGAGTTTAATATATATATATATATATATATATATATATATATATATATAGTTGTATATAATAAGATACTTAATATATATATATATATATATATATATATATATATATATATATATATATATATATTGATAATAATTAATACATCATTTATAAATAGATTGGTAGTAGGTACTTATGTATATAATGTATATTAATGTATATATGATAATTAATACATAATTTATAAATACAATGGTATACCTATAGGTATATAAGTAGGTATATAATATATCTATATAAGATACCTATATAATATTCAGTGATACTCACGCATATTTAAACCCGGATTTAAACTATTTAAAGAAATATGAATATGCAAATGTCTATTCGCTGATTGGTCAATCATTGACCAAAACAGTCGCACTTCATTGACCAAAACCCCCCTACTTTATGTACCATCACTGTTTAATTAATATCTGATATATAACAATTAGTTATTACTGATATATAAGTATTATTATATGTAAAACATATTGGGAATTATAATGGTATTAAATTTGTAGTCGACATGTCAATATTGAAGTTGTATTATGACATTTGATGTTACTTTTTTTTCTGTAATATTAGCTAAAATTAGCGATTTTTCTATCAATCGATAATTTGTCATTAATATTTAATTTTTTTTGAAATTTATAAATATAAATAAGTTAACAACTGTATGAGTTATATTTCATCAATGTAAAACATTTGTATAACTATCATCGTTCTCCGAATATTTCGCATTGACCAAAACCCCCGCACTGACCAAAACCCCCTCACGTCCCCTACATATGATAGTCAGAATATGATAAATATATATTCAACATTTAGTAATAATAATTATAAAAATGTGCACATTGTATTCACTCAATACATAAGTTACAATAAACTATAGGTATATACTAATAACAGTGTAAATACACCATATGTTATTATAAAGATAGAACAAATGTCCTTGGGTAAAGTTATAATATACAACTACATGCATCCACTGATTCATAAGTAGGGCATACACACACACAGAGTACACTACATTCAGTGATTTCTTATTTATGATATCTATTCTTGTGTATATCAATATGATGATGTTGTGATATACACACAGTGATTAAGTTAGTATAACCAAGCAATCATAATCATATTTGTCAATATAGACTGTGTATGCAATAAACCTATTTCAGATAGTAAACTGATTGCTTTAGCAATATATATATATATTATGTATGTTTATATAACAGTTGTGTGTGAGAATGGAGATATTGAATTGAAAAATTATTATATTAATATTAATAATAATATAATAGTGACAAGGCCATTAATAATGATATTTAATAACACAAATCATGTTTAAATGATACACTATAGTTAAAAACAGTTAATGTTGAATTGTTAATATTCATTGTAAACTGTACAATGTAGATATTGTTATCGATCACACTTCAACATAACACACAGTATACCACAAAGATCATGAGTAATACATACTAAACATTACAATATAGAGTGTTCATTATATAATCTTACATCCACATATTATGATCCAAATACATACACTACAATAGTCTACATCTAATGCCTCAACATCTAAATACTGTAATAGTGTGTGGTTTAATGAAATAAGTTGATGATTCCTCTCTAGGTATAATAGTATATAGTAAGCTGGTTGTCTTAGTTAACCAGTGTTAGTAAGCTGGTTGCAGAGAATAGAACTAGAATAAGTGCATCTCTGGCAGGTACAAAGTCAGTGTGTATTAGTGTTTGAAATGAACCCAACTACTGGTGCTTCGAAGCTTCACTCATAAAAAAATGGATAGTTCAAAGTTCATTTGTAAAATAATTCAAGAGTTTGAACTTGCTTCAAAACTCTAAAAAGATGAGTGAAGCTTCTAAGTCTTATTAATAATATTGTTATTGTTATTTTATTTGGTAGATTTCTTCCATCCTATCCATGAACTTAGATTACGTTTTCACTTATAACCATATGGCTCTATAGATTATAATGTCCCTTCGAAGCTGTTCCTATGTTAAGACTATTATTAAAACAATTTATTTTTACAAAATTATATAAGATCACTTCTAAATATTATTCTAATACCTATATTAATATCCCGACGGGATTTACACCCATAAACTAATACCTTTTTCTTTGATTCAATTTTAAAGTATTTTTCAAAGCTCTATTTTAAATATAAATAATAAATATTGCTAATGATGTAAAATAAACTAATATATAATACTTATAATTATACAATTATTATTAGTTTAATATAATACTCATATAATAATTCATATTATCTTTTCTATTGGTTTATAATATCTCCTGATAACTTATTTATCTATGATAAAATAGAACTAATAAAGATATACAATTGTGTTATTACATTTTTAAATTGACAATATATATCAACGGTTCGGTCCAGGATTGTAATTAAATAATAGTTCGGGTTCGTTTTAAACAAAGCTTCAGTTCGGTTCGGGACCGTTATTTTTTTAAAATGTGAGCTTCAGTTCGGGTTCAAATTAGGCAAGCTTCAGTTCGTAATGCTTCAGTTAGGGTTCATTTCGAACACTAGTGTATATGGAGTCATTATTCACAGATCTCAAATATCTCACACTTCTCTAATGTTGTACAAAGATCTCATTCGCTTGCAATATAATGAGAAGTTAATCTGTAAGTATGCAACGGTGGTTTGTAATGGTAACAGGTGTACACCATCGTTAGTGGTGATGGGAAGCCAGTGTGTGTGTGTGTGTGTGAAGGTGTATAGTGTAGATAGTTTACACATACTCTCCTATATATAAGCGTTACTGCTGGCTGGCCCTGTAATCTAGTAAGTCTATTATGGTGGTGGTATGAGTTATAGGTGTTTGTTATTATGGTGGACTCCCTTCATCTCATCCAGGAAATTAGATGACATTTTAACTTAACAAAAATGTCTCTAATATCCCTTCAAAGCCGCTCTCATGTTAAGACATCCATGTTTTAACGAGAACCAATCATTTTTTTTACGCAATTATATAATATCACTTCTAGATATTATATAAAGACCAGTTTATGTGTGCGTATGGGTTTGATCCGTGACATACTTCCTGCTCACACGATGGTACAATATACTTAATAAACACATACACGAGTCAAATAAAAGCATAAAAAAAATGTACATCGTTTTAGTGAGATTTTGATTAATTTATACACAATAAATATTCATATTTGATGAAGAGCGTTTTACTGTTATACATATAATTAGATTAGTAGTAAGTGCGTTGTAGTGATGCATTGTTGAACATGCATCGTGACCATCTTACATATAGGACTATGGTGGGTGTGTGATCGTGTACCAGCTTACCGGTGTAATAAATCTATTGTAATGGTCACACACACACACACACACACAGGCGTGTGTATACATCTAAACGTAGTAATATGATATAGTTCCAATAAATCGTCCGTAAATACATTGAAACAGCATACACCTGAGGATTACGAGTGTGCTTATATGTAATATGTAAATAGAGCTTATTATCGTATAGGGTATTTTACTCAACTTAATCATATTAATCTTATTATTATATAACACTATACTATATCAATGCAGTCTGTAGTATATACAACTACACCATATCAATGCAGACTGTAGTATATAATAGTCCTTTATATTATTTATTATTGTTATCCATTGTATATTGAATGTATATTATTATCAAATTATTATCATATTACTATTATTTTATTATTATTTTCTTCCCGCACGAGCGAAGGGGTCTACATGACCCTATTTTAGTGCTAATAAACTCAATATCATCATCATCATCATATTAACATTGGTAACATATTGTCAAATATTATTTTTTTTTGTAAATTATTTTATTAAAATTTAAAAATTTATCTTTTAACTAATGAAAAATATATATTACTGTAAAAAGAAACTATAATAAATCAAATATGTATTGTATCATCTGCCTATTTCTTATTTACTACAAATATTATAGATAAAGAATAATAGTAAATCTTTAAATCTCTGAATTTGTTTTAACTTTAATAACTTTGGACTCCTTTGATGAATATTTATAAAAATATTAAAGTATATGTCTAATATATATATATATATATATAATTAAAATGTGTTACTTCTTAATACAAATATAATGTATAATTATTATTCATAAATCATTTTATGTAAACAAATATTTATTTTATAATTTGTAGACTATTTGTATAGCAACATATATATATATATATATATATATATATATATATTTCTTATTTTATACTTGATATTCAGTATTTTAGATTGGCAAAATGTATAGATAATATCTATTAGATATGAATTCTATATTAATAGTAAACAAAAATGTGTCATTTTGATATGAGTTAGTATCTGTTAATAATCTCTTAGCTTATAAATGATTTAGTTTAGCATTGCAATATCTATATTATACATTTAAGTGTGCAAATGTTTAACTAACTTAATCCGTAAAGTTTATCATCGATTTTAATTTGGTATTATATATATAAAAATATTTAAATGTTTTCAAATATCTATTAGATATGAATTCTATATTAATAGTAAACAAAAAGTGTGTCATTTTGATATGAGTTAGTATCTGTTAATAATCTCTTAGCTTATAAATGATTTAGTTTAGCATTACAATATCTATATTATACATTTAAGTGTGCAAATGTTTAACTAACTTAATCCGTAAAGTTTATCATCGATTTTAATTTGGTATTATATATATAAAAATATTTAAATGTTTTCAAATTGCCATTAAACAGGTAGATGATATGTAGTATCATGCAGTAGTATCATGAATATGCAGGAGCCATTTGTTACATCTTATGCACCACTTATTTTCAACTTATTTAAATAGAATTTCGGATAAATTGTTTAATATTTCCGATAAAGTCTTAGAAAAATATCAGTTATATTAATTGAGTAATACATTCATAAGTCGTAATAAAATGAAAGTTAAATACAATAGTTTTGTAAATAAATCATATTAAAGTTATGATTAGTTGTGAACAATGAATACATAGGAAAGTAACAGTGAATATTGTGAACAAGTGGTACACCAGCGATGTGATATACACATAGTTGTATGTAATGGTGTACTTGGAATCGTCGTCAACAGATAGCTTAGTGACCAGCTAGAACCCATGTTATATTGAAAAAACATCAATTCATTATATCACCTACTTATAAATTTATTGTTTTTAAACTGAACTAGATAAATTACAATTGGGTCAATAAAAAACTCAGTTATAACTAAAACTTCAATGGTTTTCGATAGATACATATACGTATATACCTAATTGCATGAATATCATGTTTAACTCATTTCTATTATCAGTCTGAATACTGCGATTGTGATTATAAATTAAATACAAAGTAATTATAACATATAATCTCAGATACTTGTAGACTACAAGTTGTAGCACACAACCATATTGATTAACTAGTTTTTCATACAAATATATCTATTATACATTAAATTTAAAGAACATTTCTTATCTATAGATATGTATTATCTATGTATATATATATTATCTATGTATATTTATAATAATATTTATTTATATTACAATTATTATAATTTTTTCTAAAAATGTGTATATATATTAATAGATAAGAATATATATATAAGCAAACACATAATAATCAATATTATATATATATATATAATATATATTATATATTACAGAAGCTTAATAAATATGATTACATACAAGCTTATGAATAACATGCTTGCATTGGTAAGTAGGTCATGGGAGTTGTTAATTAAAAATCAATAATCATATCTATATTATTATAAGCATATAGAAATTATAATTGAAATATAGAATATATATATAAATAAAATGTACTAGAATCATGACAAAGTCATATCCTGTTATACCATCAGGGATTGTGTAACAGAATTATAACACACATATCAAATACAAGTAATTTGTTTCCAAATATTAAAATAAAAATATTCATGTAGATGTATTAAAATTAAAATAAGAATAAAACCTAAGATATTTCCTATATGAAATATATATATATATATATATATATATATGGTATATATATATATATATATATATATATGGTATATATGGTATATATATATATATATATATATATATATATATATGGTATATATGGTATATATATATATATATATATGGTATATTTGATAGTGAATATTATGAAATACAACTATCAAATGCAACAATCAAATATAACTATTACAAAAAAAAAAATGTCTTATTAATAATTCAAATACCTATTAAACGTATCTGATATACGCCATGGTTACCATCAGCTATATATACAAATGTATATTAATATGTAATAATGGAGACAAATATGATTACATACATACAATAATTTATAAAATAATGTGGATTGACAATATATTTTCAATAACATTAATATTATTAATACCAAATATATAAAGAATTGTGTAAATATGTGTTAATTAATTATAAATATATTCAGTAAATGAGTTAATTATATTATCACAAAACTAACAGATGAACTATGTAAATGATTGTCTACGATATAGTACACGTATATAATAATCTACCTATGTATAGTTGTAAAGGTTATGGTGGTGTTAACCAGGTAGTAATGGATACATTAACGTAAAGGTCACCATCGAATAACGGGCATATTTGATACGATCCAATGAAAAGTTGATTGTAGAATTGACGAGTATGCCGTTTATATGGTGATAGATCGACTAGTGCGCCAACCATAATCACAGTGTTAACAAGCCCTCGAGTAGTGAATAACTAGCAAACATTGTTTCATAATTACTGTCTAGAATTCTAATTTAAAATAAGTATATCTGACAAAATATTGAAATACCAATGTGTTATTATACAAGAGTAGATTGCCTTGTGAGATAGCGATGTGTTGGACATGAATTATATACATATATTGGTATAAAAGGTAGAGGGTTGGCGGTTTTTATATGGTTTATTTGGTTTTTTTATAATTAAATGTTAAGATTATTAATTAGAAAATATTATATATACCTAGATCGATTATTAAATGTCTGTGCAAAACATACATATATAGAGTAAGTATAAAATATACAACACTAATGAATATTATTTATATATATTAATTATATATATATATATTATTAAATTTTCAATAATATATTATTGATATTAAATATTAATAAAATTATTTGATTAAAATATATTTATTATAAAAATAAAGTAAAATATAATAAAAAAAATAGTTACAAATTGTAACAAAATAATAATTTAAAAAAATAACAATACAGTAATTAGAAATATAATCAATATAATTCTCGCAATAAAATAACAAGTTACAAATTGTAACAATATAATAATTTAAAAAATAATAATAATAATAAGATGATTTCTAATAGAAATATAATCAATTTAATTCTCGAAATAAAAAACAAGTTTTACAGCCTTATCATTGCCTAAGCGATTCCTTATTTTGATTGAACGCTTTTATAATGTTAAAAAAACAAAAAAACCAATGGTTTTTTTGATCAAAAAAACCATTAAAAAAACCCTGACACGGTAGCAAGTGATAATGTGGATACTAATAAAAATTTTATTTTTTAAATGAATGCTAAATATATGAAATTCCCTAATAAGAAAGTACTGTGTAGAACTATTATGATGTCATATGTCAACTTACATGTTCAATTCTAAAACTAACTTAAGTGAAATTTAGTACATAGATATAAAATAAATTGTTAACTATTTTGAAAAATATACAATACCGCATATACATATAATTAGGTATTTTAATATATCAGCGTTATATGCATAATAAAAGTATATTTTACATACATTATTATGTACATGTATTAATGACTATTATTATATTTCTACCATGATTACATTTCTGCCGCTTTACATAAAAACAGCCGTTTATCTACAATATATAACCTACATAAATCGTGCTAACTGAAATAAGCTATATCGATTTTTAACAACTCTAAACTGTATTTATTATTTTTAATATATGTATATATGTGTTATGTATATAATTTATAAACTATACATTGTATATATTCTCAGAGAAAGATGTATGTATATAATATAACTTTATACTTCTGTTTATGTGATTTACTTGTATGTTTACTATATCTTGTGCACGAATTTGTTACAGGATAAATAAACATTCAGGTTTGTTATGGCTGTAGTTTTTTTTGTTTAACTAAACATGTTTTTTTTTTTATAGATCTGTAATATTTTAAATATTATTTCTTGATCATATATATCGAGTGTGGTCATACTATAATACTTATTATGTGAATGATATCAGATTATATGTATATATTATATATGTTAATTTATCTTTTTAATGGTTCATTATAAAAATAAACAAATAACAACAACAACATAAAGTAGTACCCATAAATCACTATCGATAAAGGATTGAAGTAAGCAGATTACAAGTGTAGACTACACATTAACAGTGAATCACCGTGACAGTGATTGTTCACTGAAGTGCGCACACTACTCTGTGTAGTAGAGCGTGACGCTTACACTATACATATTTTACAAAGTTAGTTAGCGTTAATTATATTAGAATACAAATAAAAATGACACTATTATTATAATATATAATAATTATATATTATATATACTATAATATATATTTGTAATATAACAAGAAAATGTGCAATTACATAGAATAATCATCAATTAAAAAATTACGCGCATTTAATATAATTATTATAATAATATTAACTATTAAGTTGAGCTAATACTTATATTTATTTTATATATAAGAATTATTATAATGGTTATATCAACAATATATAAGTGTAGTATGTACATCATTGGAAATAAATATCACTAAATAGTCAATACATTATAAAATTACATTCTAACAAATAAATATATTAAATATCATATAACAACCAACCAATTCTGTGATAAGTATATTATTAATCTGACACACCTGATATATAGTAGGCGTGTCTAATTTATTTATTTACATTTATAAGAATTTATTAGGTCATTGATATTTACATATGTAAATTTATTCATTTCTGATGACACATAGTTATAATATCCAGAACTTTTCAATAGTATATAATAATTTTAGTAATATAGTTTAATATTATATACACGTATATTATACGTCGTATAATGCACATTATATATTTATCTAACATATATTATATTTATATATTAATTATTATATTTCAAGGATTATATTTTATTGTATATATATATATATATATATATATATGAATTACACGATAATAGTATTCGTTTGTATTCCATACGTATACCAGCTAACAGTAATAACCTCATAATAGCAACATAATAGCATATCGAATAGCCTCAAATATTTACATCGTGCTATATGCTGCTATTATGTTGCTATTAAAATTCTATTATGCTATTATTATGCTGCTTTTAATTTTAAAAGAATATTATGCTGCTAATATATTGCTATTATTAGAATAACAACATAATAACAGAATAATAGACTTTTAAAATTAATATCAGCATAATAATAGCATAATATACTTTTAATGACAACATAATAGCAGAAAAATAGCATTACAAATTAATAGCAGCTTAATAGATTTTTAATAGCATAATATCAGAAAAATAGGACAATGTAAATATTAGTTATGCTATTATGTTGCTATTATGATATATCATAATATCTGTTGTAAGCTCGTTAAACCTATGTTTATGTAATATATTACAGAAACATAGGTTTAACGAGCTTACAACATCAGATATATTACCTGGGTAACTATATGGAATTACATTTGAAATATACTAAAAGAGACAGCGAATAAAAAGGTCGAGACAGTTAAAAGAAAGAAAGTTGCGAAATGGTTATAAGATAAAGTTCTAAAAATTGCATAAGAATGAAAGGAAATTCGCAGTAAAGGAAACTATGAAAAATATAGAAAGCTTAACGCAGTTTTCCAGAAGAAAGCAATATAGGATAAAGAGCAAAGCACCATAGAAAAATAAGATAAATATAAACAAATTGAAGATAATAATAAGATGGGTAAAACAATAGACCTGTTTAAATAAATAAAGATATATATATTTATTTATATCTCACACATCTCTGTCATATGACAGGATCACGCAGCTCAATATGGGGTGCTGTGAAACTAAGTAATGAAAGAGTGATCTCAGAAGAAAAGGATATAAAAAGAGATGGCAACTATATAGAAAAACCTACAGAAAATCTATTCAAAAGAGATCCCAATATAAATGAAATTTTTAATGAGAATTTATATGAGGACGAACCTGATGTATTATAATTAGAAATAAAAGAAGCAATCCGAAATATATCTAACAGAACATCTCCAGTTCCTGACGGAATACCTATATAATTCATAAAAGTAGGAGGTGATGACGAGTCATAACTTTGTAATAGCATATGGAAAACAAAGATATTGCCAAAGGACTGGAAGAAATCTATATATTTCTCTATTTACTTAAAGGGCAATAAAAAAGAATATGGTAAATACAGAACAATTGCCTTAATATCACATTCTAGTAAAATTGTCCTGAGAATATTGCAGAAAAGACTTGAGGCCTTCCTCATCCCTGAACTACAAATAGAACAATTCAATCGAAGAGGTAGAGGAACTAGAAATCATATTGCTAACTTGAGATGGATGATTGGAAAATCTAGAGATCATCAAAGAGAACTCTTCATGTGCTTCATTGACTACAAAAGGCATTTGACTGTGTATATCATCAAATACTATGGTGCACTCTCAAATATATGGGAGTACCAGAGCATCTGATATTAGTGCTGAGAAATCGATATACAAATCAAGAATCGACTGTAAGGAAAGAGTATGGTGAGACAAGCAATATCCCGATTGGTAAAGGAGTACGGCAAGTATGCATTATATCACTATTGCTGTTCAATATTTATGAAGAAAGAATAATACGTTATGTCCTGGAAAAGTAGGATAAGGGAATTGGTAAGAAACCTATATGTGGAAGAAAAGTTATAATCCTTAGATATGCTGACGAAATTACATTGATAGCGGGAATAAAATCTGATCTCACAGAGCTATTTACAAAAGTCAAAAGAGCAAGCGAAGAAGCCGGATTATTTTTAGAACAAAGTTGACTACAGCTGAATTGGACTATATCGTAGTTGATATCCTAGATGATAATAATATCTAAATCGCTGATAAATTTATTTCCTAGGAGTCATAATTAAAAATGATGAATTCACTGATAAGGGGCTACGAAGAAGACTCGCTAAGGGAAAATGTTCCATAGGAAGTTTGAAAGGTAGGTATATTCAAATATAAAGGCATCAGACTAATGACCAAAATAATGATTGTTCAAACACTGGTATTTCTAATTTTCCTGTATGGACACCAAACCTGTACTATTAAAAGGTTAGAGATAGGGAAAAAGTGATATTTTAAAACTATGGTGCTGGAGGAAACTGCTCATAGTAACCTACTTTTATAGACAGATACATACCTAGACAATGAGTATAATAAAACTTAAAAGTACTCTCGAATCTAGAATTGTCAAGTCTGCCCTATAATTTGTCAGAAACGTTGTTAGAGGAGATGTGATGGAATTGAAAATGATGCTGGGAATAATTACTTAATTTCCATTAATGGACGGTCAGCGAGGAAGAGCCGAGGTGATACTGTGCTATACACATACATAATGTGATGATTAATAGTGATACAATTAAAGTTAATCATTTATAGCAATAATATATAGCCTATTTAAAGATTATTTAGATGGATACCACTCTAGTGTCAAGTATTTTCATTTAGGTGTGTAAATATATACTATAGTATGTTGGTCTAAACCTATAGATATTCTGGTCTAAAAAATTGTAAATGGAAAAATAATTATAAATATTTGTATTTATATATATTTGATAAAATACATTTTAATATTTTAATGTATAAGAAAATAAGATACATATATTACGTAGATATACATAGACACTAAAGTAATTATATAAAGATCTATAGATATAGTTATATGGTTATATATATATGCTATATAATATAGCTATATATATATGCATATAAGCATGGTTAAAAGTTTTAACTAATAATAAGGGGCATCGTCATATGTGTATAGACATTTGAGTGGGACCCCACTATAATAGGGACCCCCCTATTTATGCTATGTTTTATTAGAATACCTTGACAGATTATTATTTAAAAAAATAAAATCACTTTCTTCACGCTGGCATGTTGCTGATATGGTGCTGACATATAAAATATTCAATGGTCTTGTTGATGTGGATGTATATGATTTCTTGTGGCCCACACGAATCATCATAGAGGGCCCTCTATGAAAATCAAAAGAGACATCTCAAAGAATAACCGATCACACAACTTCTTCAGCAACCGGGTATCGGTTAGCCTACATGGAACAATCTGCCTGCGCATCTAACCAAAATGAAGTCTCTTCCATTATTTAAATCGGGTGTTTCTGAGATATTTTCTGGTAGCTGATGAGCATGTTCATTCTACCTTGTTTATTTATTTATATATTTTTATTTATTACCTTATTTATTTTTGTCCTCGTATGTTATGTTAGGACAGTGGAGTTGTGACGGGTGTCGGGGAGTAAGGATGCCAGCGTGGAATCTACAGGTACAATGTTCTACCCCACGACATAGGAAATAATTCACCCTTTCCTTAAATATGAGATCTGTCGCGGCCCTGTTGGAATATCATTAACATATACGGGCCAAACTATGGCATATGTAAATAAATAATGTTAATACATTTACTTATTTTTTATTATTAGTTTTCTCTCCTGTTTTATGTCATTTTGAATATCTATTTTCTATATTAAATAAATTATATTATTTATTATTATGTCTATAAATAATATAAATTATAATTGGGTATTCCAAGTATAATGTCTATTATACTGTTAATTATACCGTTGTTATACCGTATAAGTGTGTAGGCGTAATAGACGTTATAGATTAGCAAACCTACGTTATAGATTTAGAGCAACAACGTTTCAACAACGCGGTTTCTCTAAATATATGGTATGCCTATTTGTTATGAGAACTTCTATCGTCTTTGGTAAATTACAAATAAAATATGAATATTTACCGAACTGTAAAGTTAATTACCTACCAATTATAATTTAGTATAATTTATTTATTTCATACAAATATTACTATTATCGAAATTTAGTATTTGTGATTTGACGTAATAGAAATAAGATTTCTAAATCGTATATTTTATATAATATATTATATTATATATTATATAAAATAGTATTTATAGATATGAATTTGTCTAAAGTTATAGAAAATGATATGGAATTCAACCAAACTGGTTATTTAATGATAATATATATATATATATATATATATATATATATATATATTATATTAAGGTTTATCTTATATAAATATATATATATAGAATAACAATATTTGTATAGATATATCTAGATATAGGAATCTAGGCCTATCTTAAAGACATATATTAGAGTAGGGTAACTCTAATGGTAACTCTATATTTATGTATATAACTATATAATATAGGATATATTTATTAATAGATTCAATACAATATTGAAGTAATATTATCGAATATCTATCGTCAAATAATGACTTATGAATACTACGTTGGGGAAAGTAACCGAATACGGACACTCTCGGTATCTCAGAAACCATAAATCCTACAAAAAAATGTGTATCGAATAACATATTCATAATTATATAAATAGTCTAAAAAAGTATTTTTTTATTTTTTAATTATTCAAAATATTACTGATATATCCAATAAACTGATTTTTGTATTACGTTTTTAAATTTATGAAAAAAAATTTCAACTTAAAAACTTCTAAAGAATATACAAATGTATCTATATAAAATATATCATTATATAAAAAATTAAAGCATTCTAAAAATTATATATATAATTTATATATTTGTTATCAAATATTCATTAAGTTATAAGCATATATCTAGAGGTCATATAAGGCCCTAATACGGACACTCTAGATGTATTAATATGGACACCCTATAACCAATCATTTCGCAGCGTATGAACTATTCTGATTTTCATAAAAATCGCGTGCGTTATAATATTAATACCACCAATAAAAAATTAAAATAACCACTAAATCTAAAATTTGTATTATTTAGATAATTAAATCGTATTATTAATTAAAAAATAATAAAAATAAATAAATTATTAACTAATTAAATTAGAATAAATTGTTCATAACATTAATTATAAATAATGTAATTATAATTTATATGATTGATTCATCAATAATATATAGTTTATCTAGTATATATAGGGTGTCCGTATTCGACATGGGTACCGAATACGGACACCCCGTTATCTAAGGAATTAAAAGATTAAATACAATTTTTAAATCACAATAATATCTATAATCATATAATATCAATATATTTTAATTTTTGAATACAAATAATGAGTCATAAAATGTTAAGACCATTTATTGTTAAAGTGTCCGTATTAGGTTACTTTCCCTACTATATATAGTAGGGGAAAGTAACCGAATACGGACACTATCGGTATCTCAGAAACCATAAATCATACAAAAAAAATGTTAATGAATAAAATATTCATAATTATATAAATAGTCTAAAAAAGTATTTTTTATTTTTTAATAATTCAAATTATTGCTGATATATAAACTGATTTTTTTATTACGTTTTTAAATTTATGAAAAAAAAATTCTACTTAAAATCTTCTCTAGAATATACAAATGTATAAATATAAAATATAACAGTATATTATTAAAAAATAAAGCATTCTAAAAGTATATATATAATTTCTATATTTATTATCAAATATTCATTAAATTATAAGCATATATCTAGAGGTCATATAAGTTCCTAATACAGACACCCTATAACCAATCAACGCGCAGCGTATACGAATATATATAATATATACGTATAATAATATATACGTATGAACTTTTTTGATTTTCATAAAAATCGCGTACGTTATAATATGAATACCACCAATAAAGCTAAATCTAAAATTTGTATTATTTAGATACTTAAAGTGTATTATTAATTAAAAAAATAATAAAAATAAATAAATTATTAACTAATTAAATTAGAATAAATTGTTCATAACATTAATTATAAATAATATAATTGTAATTTATATGATTGATTCATCAATAATATATAGTTTATCTAGTGTATATAGGGTGTCCGTATTATAACACAGGATGTCCGTATTCGGACATGGGTACCGAATACGGACACCCCGTTATCTAAGGAATTAAAAGATTAAATAATATCTATAATCATATAATATCAATATATTTTAATTTTTGAATACAAATATTGAGTCATAAATGTTAAGACTATTTATTGTTAAAGTATCCGTATTAGGTTAATTTCCCTTAATAGTGTTACGATCAATAGGTCTTAACACTATTCATCTGTGAATGGTATCGTTAGTTGTTATGTTATAACCAGGGAGTAATCCCTGCTATAATAATAATATTTATTAGAAGAATTACACATTTTTTTCTGTTAATTTACAAGTGTAGTTATGTAATACTGTATTCCATCCAGGATCTTAGATGAAGTTTTCACTTATAACCATATGTCTATAATTTCCACAGAGCTAGAGAGAAATTTATCTCTAGCTCTGTGATAATTTACTTTCGAAACCTCTCTCATGTTAAGGCATCCACGGTTTTAACGAGAGCCGTTAATTTATTTATACATAATTATATACGTTCACTTCTAAATGTTATTTCAAGACCTATTTTAATGGTCCGGATGGGGCTCTAACCCGTGTTCTACTGTTTGCTTTAAAGGTTATCTATCTATACGACAACCGTGAATATGTAGGTAGCCATGTAAGCTGAACACGTGTAGAATTACCGTATCATATGTAGACATATTCATATTATATGTGCACATAGGGATACTACGATGATACCATGATAATGCAGTTTTCATCGAATATATTTACTATATTTTTATATTCTTTAAAATGATTTACTTAGGTTTTGATGTTAATTTATACTATTATTATTATTTATTTGAGTTTATACACTTTTTAAATGATAATTAACAGAAGTGTTTATAATAACATGGTAATAGGATATACAAATAAAATATTAATATATGATAGTGACATATTACAAAAAAACTTTATAAATCGTAGGCAATTATAAATAAGAGAGTTTTTAATAATGTCTTGAATGGTGATATTGATTCACAAGATCTTGTATCAATATCGATCTTGTTCAACTCTATAGGTGCTTATATAATAAATACTCTGTTGTTGTGTGCCGATTATTTTGTTGTGTTGCTTTCAATTTGATGTAGATTATGTATTTTCTGAAATATCATACTTGCATATGACTTTATTAATTTCGCGAGGTATGTCGGTATCTTTAGACTTATCACAAGTGTGATGATATGCAAGATGTGTAGTTACCAGTAATTTATAAATAGGACCTAACGCGGAAATTAACTAGTAGTAGGTGTTGATGTCGCATATAGGCCTATATATATATAAAAATGGGGGGATACTATAGTATATGGTGTGGTTACTTACATCTATTTAATATCATACTTGTTAATGAATTATTAATGAAGTGTTTTGATGTTTGATTACTTGTTAAAGACATATTGCACGGGGATGGCTAGGTCGCCTAGAACCATTATTACATCTTCTATTTGGCTACCTATAAAATATAACTATTTATCATATTTATATTATTTTATTCAATATATATTATGAAATCATATTTTATATTTACTCATTAATAATATACATTTTTCAGAGTCAAATTCTTGTTTTATGAATGATTTCGAAAAGAAGTTTACGGAATTATTCGACGATTCAGAAATTATAGATATCCAGGAGAAAATAAAGGACACTCTATCGAATACACAGCGCAATATATCAGAGCACAAAATAAAACTAAACAACGAGCTATATGGTTAGGTGTATGTCAGAATAACGCAATAGGCTTTAAATATTTTAATTTATTATATAATTATTTATATTATTTAGAATGTATTATTATTATTTTTCAAACATAATTTTTCATATATTAATTTATAATAATATATTTTTTATATATTATTACTATATTTATATATTCACGTAATTAGTTGTTATATACCTACTAATTAATGTAAATAGAAATGTAACTTTTATAGTTAATTTGGTTTTGCATCATTTTTGATCTAAGTGGAAAATCAGTAGTACGGATTTTCTGCTGATTTATGTTATTAGTGCGTTAATATGTATAGGTATATATACCTATATAACTATTATAATATACGATTATATATATAATTCATATATATTTTATTTATATAGGGGAAATTCCCCGATTACCGACACCATCCTAATACCTACCCTATCTTATATCAGTACCTATAAGAGATATCAACAAATGATATATACATGAAATATTAGTAATTTAATGATAAATATGAACAAGTATTTTGTTTTTAAAAATATTTAATACTACAATTGTTATTTGATAAAATGTAATATTCTGTTTTTACTTTTTAAATATTTGAATAAAAACCTTTTATAAATCATTGTAAATACTTTATTTTTTAAAAGAAAACTTACTACTGAGCATAATATTGTAGATCAATAAAATGTTTATAACTATTATAAAAATAATTTAATTTGAATAACTATTAACCAAGATATCTTAGCAACCCATATGATGTTCCTATTACCGACCCCCTATATTACCCTAATACCGACCCCATGTGATTTATAATATCCAATAAAAATAGATCCGTATTTTAATTAAAAATATATCGTAAGTTGTTTGTGTATCATTGATATATATTTAGGATTCATGATTCCAGTTGATTATATACATACTGATTAATAAATAAATATTAAATAATAATATACACTATTTTAATATAATTACTATAAAGTTTAAATTTAAATTTAAAATTACTATTTAAACATACATTCAATACAAAAATAAATTGCGTGAATGTTATAATTAATTATATTTATGTATATCTACTATTTGTATTGGATATTATAATTCTACAATAATTTATATCACGATCATTTTGGGTGTCGGTAATAGGAGAAAGAGGTCGGTATTAGGCACATGTATCCGATTACCGACCCCCCTGTGTATTCTTGTAAATATAATTATATCAAAAATTAAAAATAGCCATATTATCACTTGCCATAATATTACCCTAATTACAAAATTTCAAATAAATATATTTAATATTGAATAAGTTATTACAAATAATCATTTATGGGTCGGTAATCGGAGAATTTCCCCTATATTTTATTCTAATATCATATGTCATACAATTTATACGACAGCTGTCGTATAAAATGTCATAAGCTAGCTTATAATGTAATGTAACATGGCCTCCTCTAGAACCAGAATATAAAGGAGATAATCATGCATTCTACTTCTTATGAAAATAATTTGTACTTTATATAATGGGTAATCTTAATAATTATTAATTATTTTACTTTATTAATAATAGCAGTCTATAGTCTGCTTGTATTTTATTTTTTATTAATTTGTAATTTTATAAAGAAATTATTCACATTTTAATTTATTATTCTTTTAATTAATTTATTTGGATTACTATTATATTTTTCTCATCTTAATCTTAAAGATTTTATTATTTAATTAAATGATTGAAAACACCGATAAGTTTTATCAGTGACCCAGGAAATGTGCAAAATCTAATTTATTATTATTATTATTATATTATTATTGTATGTTTTTATTTTATCTATAGGTATCTAGTTGTAACGAGAGAAATATGTAACTTCGTTACGTATAGTTGGAAATATAACGTTATCATATTTAAAATTGAAATATAAGAATATTTTATCATTTCATAATATAATTAATTTTATATATTAATTTACCTAATAATAATTATATTTTAATTGTAGTATCGTAATAATTTAATACATTTAATTTTTACAATTACCTTTTTCTATAAGTATTCTAAATATTATGGATATTATTATAATAATATATGTAAAATTATTTATAATAATACAAATTGTGATTGAATCTATATTTAATCTTCTATAAGAATCTTTTATAATCCAACTTATAAGTTCATTGATTCAAATTAAAAAAAATTGCAATCTATATATATATGATGTATAATTAATTGTGTATCCTATATATCGTATTAAGTATTCTAAACTATAGTTTATAATATATTATAATTTTGTACTTTATGTAAAGTAAATAAATATAAAGTTAACATTTTACAATAGATATTTTTATCGATTTATTAAATTTATAAATATAATATTATAATATTAAACACTTAATTTTCCAATATGATTTAAGAAATATGTCACTATATTTTAAAAATAACTTCTAATGGTTTTTATCAATTTTAATAAAATAGTTATTGATTTGCTGAATACTGACATCGGCCCCCAATAAGTCACGTGTCAAACAAAAGTTAAAATAAACATTTCGCGGCTGGCGTTATATTTCTCAGTAAAGTATTCACCTAGTAGTGAATTCGTGTTTTATATATACATACATATCATAATACTGTATGTTTATATATTAATATGATATTATATAAGCCCTACACGAATTGTTTACTTTAACTCTCGGTTAGTCACGTGCCATATTGGGGGCCGATGTCAGTCTAAATCATTGATTTTAATTAAATTTAATAGTCAATACATATCGTTAGAATAATATAATATATATTACTTATTTACCAGTCTTTCTCAGTTTACTTATATTTTGTTAATTGGATTTGGCATACACATTGTGAGATATAGCATATGTAAAACAAGACAAGTGTCAACATCCGTATGATCTAGGTGTATATATATAATATATATATATATATATATATATATATATATATTATATATATATATTATATATATAAGTATAAATGATGATATTGTTACGTATGAATGAAACCTACCCGCAGTGATCCAAGCCAAGAAGAAGTTATTACGATTAAAGTTGTCCAATATAGAACTAGAACACAAATTTAAACAAAATAACATGAAAGGACATATCGTAGAGCTGCAAATGCAGAATAAAGAATTGTCCGAAATGGTGAGTTGCGTAAAATACATATATATATATATATCTATATATATATTTCTCTAAACATATAAAAATGCGGCATCGTCGCGAAGCGACGATTCTACGAAATTAAAAAATAAATGCAAGATCGGAAGACACCAGTTATATTCATCTTTTATTCCTCTTTAATATGCACTATCAAAATGTTACAGTGTACCGTGTTATCATATATTAGAGTGGATTTATAAATTAAGATTTTAAATTAATTCGCCTCTAATAATCAATAGGTGGAGCTTTTAAATAACATTAGTTTCATCCAATGAGATTCATGGTTACCAGTAATCTCGTACGAGATAATTTCGTACGATTTATTAAATTTATTTTAATTTATTTCATAATTATACAATTCTTATACGAATATATATAACTTATTTTATTGAGAGACGAGGTTATCCTATAGGGCTAACTCCGATAGGGCTAACTCAGTTAGGGCTAATTCAGATAGAGCTAACTCCGATAGGGCTAATTCAGATAGGGCTAACTCCGATAGGGCTAATTCAGATAGGGCTAACTCCGATAGGGCTAATTCAGATAGGGTTAACTCCGATAGGTCTAACTCCAATAGGGCTAACTCCGATAGGGCTAATTCAGAGAGGGCTAACTCAGATAGGGCTAATTCAGATAGTGCTAACTCCGATAGGGCTAACTCAGATATGGCTAATTCAGATAGGGCTAACTCAGATATGGCTAATTCAGATAGATCTAACTCCGAATGGGCTAATTCAGATATGGCTAACTCATATAGGGCTAATTCAGATAGGGCTAACTCCGATAGGGCTAATTCAGATAGGGTTAACTCCGATAGGTCTAACTCCAATAGGGCTAACTCCGATAGGGCTAATTCAGATAGGGCTAACTCAGATAGGGCTAATTCAGATAGAGCTAACTCCGATAGGGCTAACTCATATAGGGCTAATTCAGATAGAGATAACTCCGATAGGGCTAATTCAGATAGGACTAACTCCGATAGGGCTAATTCAGATAGGACTAACTCCCATTTATTATGTATATTATATATTAATATATATTAATTTCTCAATATTTGTTTTTTATAACATAATTAATTAAAATCAAATAAATAATATATTTCTTATTTCTAAAATACTCCTAGATCATGCAATTTTCTAATAATAACTCATAATTATCAACTATCCGCACATACACCGGTGTCGTATAATATATTGGGACAATCTGATATTTTGGGACACGCCCGATTATCGCCAATCAATTAAAATATTATTTTAAATATATCATATAAAACGAATCTAAAAGCTTATATTAATAATGTAAACTATATTTATGAATATTAAGTGTATAAGTATAGAGTTGTGCATATTATTAAGTGAATTTGAGAAAGAATATTATGAAATTAAATCGTAAAATTCTAGTGTTTCCAATCTGTAGCTAGGTGATGAAAATTTGAATAGTGACATCCCTAATTTAATAATAATATGGACATATTTACTTGATAGTTATTTAAAATGTTATATTATTGACTATTTAAATATTAACTTACTAAAATTATATAATTAATATTACATATAATTTAACTAAAATATAATAATGATATGTTACGGTATTTATATGATATCTCTGCTATATTTAATATAAGTTTGATATTTTTAAAATAATATTTATTTTAACAAATGCTCGCAATACTTATCAACTTATCAACTATCAACTTATTGATTACAAATTGTAATATAAATTAATATGTATAACTATATTTTACAGGTAAAATTCATGTATATACATATCTTATCAAATCGTCACATATGTAACATGAATGTATTGTAGGATTTATAATACATAACGGGTCCCATTTAAAATGTACGTGTAATAGGTCTACCTATATTATAAACACACTCTGAATAAATTATAATCTTGAGTTATTAATGTTGAAAACGAGTTAGATTATTAATTAAATACGTAAATATATTAATTGAAAGAAATTATAATCCATAAATAACATTATTTATATATATTACTTGACTAGATTATAATTATTATAAGTATATAGATTGTAACTTATCTAATTAATTTGAGTATATTATATTCAATATCGCCATTTCATAATAATAATTATAACCTATAATTATTAATTCATAGTTTTTTACTTTTAATAATAAGTTTATTTATTAGTTTAATACATTTTAGTTAAACATTTATTAGTTTAACACATTAACATAATTTATATCTAGCGTATTCATTATTTTTTAATTAATTTCATATTGTATAGCCTTCACTTATTACTAGAATATATTATAATTTATAATGTTACTGTCGTTATAAATATTTTTGATATATATACCAAATTGCAAGATTATCGTGCGTCATATTAAATTATACGCTTTATTTAGAATTTATAAAATAATAACACGTTTAGATTAGATTATGTAAATTTATATTTTACACCTATCTATAAAGTAATTTTTCAATGAATATTATTATATTTATTAGTAATTAAATGGTAAACAGTTATCTCGTGCGGTTTGTTATTTAGTACGTAGTGTATATTCTACTATATATAAATAATTATTTATATTAATATATATTATCACACTTCGCACGAGATAACCAATCCGCACGATATAAATCCCCATACAATCACTTCGCACGAGGTCACTAGTATTTTTTAAATAACTTCTTAATCTAATTCATATTGTCTATATTCACCTTATTAATAAAATCTATTATAATTTATAATTTTATTTATAAATATTCGTAATATATATACATCAAATTGCAAGATTATCATGCATCATATTTGATGATGTGTTCTTTATAAGATATGAAGTAATAACACGTATAGTTTATATTATATAAATTAATATTTACCCTAATTGATATGTTTATTTTTCATTGTATCTCATTAATTTCATTGTATCATTAATTATATTAGTGTTTAAATTACTTCTTAAAAAAAGCTATTATAATATATAATTTAACATCCATCATATAATATTCGTAATATATATATACAAAATATTCAGATTATCATACATCATATTAGGTGATATACCTCCTACAGAGGTTATAAAGCGATACACGTTTAGTTTAGATTATGTAAATTAATATTTTATACTTTAATAATTTTATAATTTAAAATAATTGATAAGGTAATTTTGAATATATCACATTAATATCATTTATAATTAAATGTACGTGATTATATTACTTCTTAATTTAATTCGTCGTGTCTAATTTAGCAAATCATCAAATATGAAGCACGATAATATTGCAATTTTGTATGTATATATCACAATAATTTATAACGACAGTAAAATTATATATTATAATAGATTTTATTAATATGTTTAAGTTTAAACAATACAAATTAGATCTAGAAGTTATTTAAACATTTATATAACTAATGATACATATGGTAATGAGATACAATGAAAAATAACCTTATAAATTAGTGTAAAATATTAATGTATATTATATAAACTACACGTGTTATCGCTTCATAACTTCTAAAGAATACGTATCTTCACATATGATTCACGATAATATTGCAGTTTTGTAAAAATATACATCACATATATTTATAACGATAGTCAAATTATATATTATAATAGATTTTATTAATACGTTTAGACAATACGAATTAGATTAAGAAGTAATTTAAAGAATTCCAGTGATCTAATGCGAAGTGAAATCTTGGGGAGTGATCTCGTGCGAAGTGTGATAATATATATTAATGTAAATAATTAGTTATAAATATTAGAATTTACACTACGCACGAGATAACTGTTTACCAATTTAATTACTAATAAATATAATAATACTCATTGAAAAATTACTTTATAGATTACTCAAATTAATTAGATAAGTTACAATCTATATATTTATAATCTAGTCAAGTAATATATATAAATAATGTTATTTATGAATTATAATTTCTTTCAATTAATATATTTACGTATTTAATTAATAATCTAACTCGTTTTCAACATTAATAACTCAAGATTATAATTTATTCAGAGTGTGTTTATAATATAGGTAGACCTATTACACGTACATTTTAAATGGGACCCGTTATTTATTATAAATCCTACAATACATTCATGTTACATATGTGACGATTTGATAAGATATGTATATACATGAATTTTACCTGTAAAATATAGTTATGCATATTAATTTATATTACAATTTGTAATCAATAAGTTGAGAAGTATTGCGAGCATTTGTTAAAATAAATATTATTTTTATTAAAACTAAAATTATTTTAAAAATATCAAACTTATATTAAATATAGCAGAGATATCATATAAATACCGTAACATATCATTATTATATTTTAGTTAAATTATATTTAATATTAATTATATAATTTTAGTAAGTTAATATTTAAATAGTCAATAATATAACATTTTAAATAATTATCAAGTAAATATGTCCATATTATTATTAAATTAGGGATGTCACTATTCATATGTTCATCACCTAGCTACAGATTGGAAACACTAAAATTTTACGATTTAATTTCATAATATTCTTTCTCAAATTCACTTAATAATATGCACAACTATATACTTATACACTTAATATTCATAAATATAGTTTAAACTATTTAAATTAGCTTTTAGATTCGTTTTATATACTATATTTAAAATAATATTTTAATTGATGGGCGATAATCGGGCGTGTCCCAAAATATCGGATTGTCCCAATATATTATACGACACCGGGCCAAAACAGCTAGTATATATATATATATATATATATATATATATATACGTGTATATACGTAGGGGAAAGTAACTGATACTCTCGGTATCTCAGGGACCATAAATCCTATACAAAAATGTTTAATGAATAAAATATTCACAATTATATAAATAGTCTAAAAAAGTATTTTTTATTTTTTAATTAATCAAAATATTGCTGATATATCCAATAAAGTAATTTTTTTATTACGTTTTTAAATTTATGAAAAAAGATGTCACAAAACCTTCTCAATAATATACAAAATTAACGATATAAAATATAACACTATCTTTATAAAAAAATAAACCATTTTAAAATTATATATATAATTTCTATATTTTTTATCAAATATTCATTAAGCATATATCTAGAGGTCATATAAGTACCTAATACGGACACTCTAGATGTATTAATACGGATACCCTATAACCAATCATCGCGCAGCGTAGGCTATGCATTATTCTGATTTTTATAAAAATCGCGTGCGTTATTATATTAATACCACCAATTAAATTCTATTAAATTATTCATAAATTAATTATAAATAATGTAATTGTAATTTATCTGATTGGTTCATCAATACTATATAGTTTATCTAGTGGTATATAGGGTATCCGTATTATAAAACAGGGTGTCCGTATTCGGACATGGGTACCGAATACGGAAAATCAATAATATCTATAATCATATAATATTAATATATTGTAATTTTTGAATACAAATAATGAGTCATAACATTTTAAGACCATTTATTTCTAAAGTGTCCGTATTAGGTTACTTTCCCCTATATACATATATATTGTTTACAGTATATATATATATATATATATATATACTGTAAGTATATACTGATATATAATTTCTATATTTTTTATCAAATATTCATTAAGTTATAAGCATATATTAAGATATCATATAAGTACCTAATAAGGACACAATAGATGTCTTAATTATGTCATAATACCATCATTCTATAGAATGAAGGATCTCCACATATCTCGTATATATATATATATATATATATATATATATATATATATATATATATATATTGGTAGCACTGGTTTAGCGCATGTCAGTTTTCTCCTCATGCATCTCTATCAGCTAAATAATCTATAAAACTCCTGTCTTCCCTATCAAATATCACATATAATCATGAAGGTATAACGTAAGGTCAATACTTAGACTCGTACAAAATAATACATATATGTACATTGTACAAGTTAGGTACAAATTAGGTATATATATATATATATATATATATCTAATACGTATTAGTATGTATTATACTTATATAAATTATAATATATTATACAAATACATATACGTAATTCACCTTATATGCTATTATTTAATATATATATATATATATATATATATATATGCAGTTAGATGTAAAGTCGGTTACACATTTCAGCTTGAACGCATGAAAATGGAAAACCTTATAAAAGATATACGTTTACCATTCAATAATACATTTAATTTGGATCAAAAAAAACGCTTAGATATAGCAAAGTATGTATTATATATATTATATATAATATATACCTATATATCAATTGTTTAATAAAAGGTATATATATATTTATCCATAATTATATATTTTATAGGAAAAAAATTAGTCTTTACTATAATATTACAAATATGAAATTTCAAAATTTGGATGACTATACAAGAAGAAATCATTGTTCTGGATGTATCCTTGATTCTATTAAGTAAATATTATATAATAACTATTTTTTTATATATATAGACTATAGTCTATGTATTTAACTATATATATATATATATATATATATATATATATATATATATATATATATATATTATTGATGTACTATATCAGTTATGAATAACAAATGAGGAATATATTGGCAGCTGGTATAAATGTTATCATATATGATGATGATGATGTTGATGTAGGTACATTTCGTGCAAATTAGTACAGGTATGTCCTCCCAATATAGGTGCACGTAATAATAATATATACGCACACACAAATATATATATATGTAAATAAAATGATGAACGAGAATAATATATTAGAAAAAAATGATAATAATATGTGTATATAAATAGTGGGTGTGTATAAATGATGTAACGGTAATTAGTGAAATGCACGAATATTATCACTATTACATTGAGGTAATCATGTGATACATGAGTTAAGTTATGAATTAGGGACGATTATTGATACATTTAATAGACGTAGTGAGGGAGTTCCATATACGTATGATGTAATGTAGCTACTAGCATATGTTAAATATATAAGGGATGATAAGCGTGAGCGAGTTAGTTAAATGTCGATATTGTAACGTAAGGAGGTTAGTGGTTGTGTTAATGTAAGTGGTTGTATGATGAACATCATACGTTATAGTGTAGGGTAGGGTACACTATAGTGTAGGGTAGGGTACACTATAGTGTAGGGTAGGGTACGTTATAGTGTAGGGTAGGGTACACTATAGGGTAGGGTAGGGTACGTTATAGGGTAGGGTAGGGTACGTTATAGTGTAGGGTAGGGTACACTATAGTGTAGGGTAGGGTACACTATAGTGTATACACTCCCTATAGGGAGAGGTAACATATAGTCATGTGTGATCGAGTGATAATAGATGTAGAAGGGTATTCTTATTAAGGGAATAAGTTAGAGAGGATTTAGTGGGAGTGAATGCGTAAGTGATTAATTTAGAAAATAGTACGTTAATATATTTATATATATATAGATTCTATCGAAGCACATAGATATGCACGACTAATGCGATGAGTTGAGGGAGATAGCGAATATAATAGCTAGGGAGGCAGTAATCAGCACCATATCGCACACCTCGTACGTATGATAGGTAAGATGGAGAGTTAAGTCTTTCCCGGGCGTTGGGTATGCGAGTGGTGATAGTTATCTGATTAAGTAGGCTATATTGGCGATATGCGGTGTAATGATATGTTACATTATCTAAAGTAATACTTAACGATGCATACAGTAGTAAATAAGGGCGCAGTGATGGGGCTATAACCGTATACGGTATACCATAAACGGGAGGACATATGTGAGAGTTGGATGGAATATTTAGAAGATTGATAATTTATTTAGACGCAGATATAACAAATATAGTTCTCATTTATGTTTACTAAAATAAATACGTAAATAATAGTAATAAAATAATTCATAAGTAGAAAATAAGAGGAATGCAAAATTAGTAAACGTGAACACAATTATAAGTGAATTATAAAACCCCATTAAGCTTAAGCCCCCTATATGGGGGTATTATTCTAAATAACCATTACTAGATGAAGCGCAATTGGGTGTGAGGTAGGAGTGTGGATGAGTAATGCAAGTGAGGGTAGATGTATATGTATACACTCGGCATGCCATAGTGGACATTGTCCACTGGACAGCTGTGAACTGACCGCTATAGCGTATGCTATAAATATATCACGTAATAAATTGACTTTTTCAATGACTAAAAGTCTAATACACTCGCTAGTCTTCAGTAGACTCATATACTGCTGCTCACTTCTATGCAATCTACCCCTAAAGCTTATGCTTAAACTTGAGAATATACAACGACGTGCTATACGCACCATTTATAAACTGAAGTTCTCTTCAATAGTATCAATATCGACTCTAATGCGATCACTCGGCTGGCTTAAGTTTAGATATCTCTGCAGGTACAGACTACTATGCATCACCCATAAGGTGATACATCTTAGATCTCCCGAGTACCTAGCAGACCTAATCAGTACGCATACCCTTAGTCGAGCTAGCAGGAAATATCACACGATGAAAATTGTGCAACGCTCGACTATCTCTGCTCACTCCGAATCTGCTTTCTCTGTGGTAGCTCCAAAATACTGGAATTCTCTACCATATGACATTAGGTGTTTGAAATCCTTGTCACTATTTAAATGTAAACTCTCCACGCACCTATTAACATTGTAACCTACCCTCCCCTTTCCTTTATTTTTATTGTACTTTATTTATTTTATTTTTGTTTCCTTCTCATGACGCCCATAACCACCACGTGATTTTGTAGTCAATAAAATATTTTAAAATAAAATAAAAATAAATATAATAATTATATTTACACACATATATATATATATATATATATATATATATATATATATATATATATATATATATATATATATATATTGAATACAATATAAATAGCGGATACACATAGATCCCTCAAGAAGTTATAAACATGTTATAAATAACTGAAGTGCCTAATACAATACAAATAGTAATATTCTGTTCTATTTGTTATATAATAAGTTCTTTATATAAACAAGAGATAAACAAGAACTGACTGCAGTCGAAACCAGGACATCTCGCTTACTAGCTTTTGGTTGTCCCACTGAGCCTTATGCATAACCATATGCAGTTCCTGTTTTTCTATATATATATATATATATATATATATATATATATGTATATATATATAATTATAATTATTTACAATTGAATTATTCCTTAACTTAATTAAATAGATATCAACAACAATCATAACCGAAAGCGTAAACAATTCGAATATAATCTTTTAGAAAAATCTATTAATTCTATATCGAATGATATCTGGGAGATGATAGAATAATGTCCTTGATTATATATCAATGTTCGAATTATAATCTATCAAACATACATATTATAATACGATTACGTATACGTAAACAATTATATTTATATATTATTATTGAATTATTATATTATTTAAATTATTTATATTATTTATATAATTCAATTATATTGATTATTAATATCATAGAATTGTAATATGAAATTATCTGTGTGACATTATTATAATATTATATAATTATAGTAGTTCATTGAAGAATGTTATAAAGTGTACATCTATTATAATTGAAATTATTTTTTGATAATAAATTTGAAAATAAATATACTATTGATTTATGTTGTATCACATAGAACATGGTACTATATGTGTTGTTAGTTAGTTATTAGATATCGGTTAGATAATGTTGTTTACATTGTTTATAATATGGTGTATTATATATAGTGTTAGATATGATATTATATTTGTAATATGTAATGTATGATATTCGATAGATAACAGATAATGTATTAGATTTGGTGTTAGATACCGTGTTTATATGGGAATAGATATTATGTTTTATGAACATAATACTAGAGTATATCTGATAATATGTCGTATTATAGAGAACGTATATTATACATATTACTACTAATTAACTTATCAAATAGAGTTATGAAAGTTGATTAATCATTGGTCAATTGGTCAATATATTTTAGAATATTTTATAAATAACAAGTAACAATATTTTATTTAGGTCAAATTAATTAGGTACCTACTAAGAATATCGTCTATATTAATAATATAAATGTATATATATATATATATACATTTATACCTATATATACAAGTTATAACTTGTATTATAGCTTATATATTATATAATCAATTATTAATATATGACAATAGAGTTGTATTTAGTTTTATATATATATATTCACCTATATATATATAGTTTTAATAAATTTAGTTTATTTATAATTATTGTAAAACTATAGTTTTATTTTTTTTACTAAAGACAATAGAATATTTTAATAAACGCGTATCTCGACTACACCACGGCGTATAGAATTAATAAGGCGTTATTAATATTTATAAGTCGTGATGTGGATAGAGGGTTATAATAAAATAAGAATTAATCAACCCTGGTGATTTATTACCCCGACGGCATTATATTTAGATGCGAGACTAAAAATAAATTCGGGCGATTTATTGTACCTCGGGATCAGTTTGTTTTCAGCTCCTGACACATTATGAGGTAACTATATTCGTTTAATTATACTGCTAGACTTAATTAGATATATACTATTGATATACAATATATATATATATATATATATATATATATGTATACAGATCTAATATATTGCAATATAAATATATTACATATATTATATATATATATTATATTTTATTTACCATTTATTATTCAGTTAATATATCATACAATTACTATTTTTTTAAATATATATTTTATATATATAATTTAATATATATATATATATAATTATATAAAGTTTAATATTTACAGAATATGTAACATTTCATTACCCAATTATCGTAATATTGCATAATACGCTCGTATCATGCTATATATATATACCTAACTACTACTATTACATAACACTGATGACGATGATATCGATGACGTAATATACACTATGACATCATTACAGGGGACAAACTTACCTCGGATTGTTGTTGCTATGCGTAGGTAAGTAAAACATAGTAAACATAGGTTTATACACATATAAATATACATATAGTATACATAGAACATATATATATATATATATACATATACATATAATATATACATATAACATATACATATAGTATATACATAGAGTATACACCTATGTCATACACTATATTTCATACACCTGTTGACTATATATATATATATATATATATATATATATATATATATATATATATATATATGTAATATACGTATACGTATATCACATGTATATAATTGTATATATATACACATCCTAAATATATGTAATAAATTATTACTAATAACATTATTACTAATAAGTTATTAGTAATAACATATACGTAGAATATATATATATATATAGTATGCTACCAAAGATATTGTGAAGTATCCTTTGGAAAATCTGTGATGCTATAGTATACTATGTACAATATACATCGTAGTAAACCATATATATTATATTATATAATTTATATATAGTTAATACTCAAATCGATCTACAGATCGACAATAGTCGATAAATAGAGGCTATATAGATTATATATAGTCTTATATGTATTCGTATTATATATATAATAATGTATTTTATAAATTATATATATACACATATATTAAATTTGTAACTAATTGTATCTAACCCTCCTTTACATCTAGTGTGTACAGTATATTTATTACAATATGATTACATAACATTCATAATACTATATTAGGGTAATAATATAGTATATAATAATACTATAATATAATAGGGCAATACTATATAGTATACGTGATCACAATATGTATATAGTGTATACATATCGTGATTATGTTCACATATAAGTAAACCATTATTGGTTTTTATTTACTTAGAAATTGCATACATATCATATGTGACATTAGATATATGTTATTAGACATATCACATGGTGTCATATGTGACGTCGATATGTCATATGTGATCAATTATTATATAACATATATGTCACATGTGCAATATCATATATTAATTGCAATATGTTGTACTGGGTATATGTACCATGTGACCATGTGACATTCCGTGTGTAACATATAACATATGTTAATGTAATATGTTATAGTATACATATAATATATTATATGTCGATTAATATTTGATATATACTATGTTACTTAATATATATGATATGCCATATAGTATAAATTTCATGTAGTACTATAATACTCCAACGTTGGAGTACTATGTATTCCTTTATCTTCAAGTCCACATATAAATTTATAAACCTAGAAATGTTTATCATTACAATTAGCTCGACTTCGATTTCAGAATTTGCAAACGTTACCCACGTCTCAACAGATTTTTGTGTTAACAAAATCTTATTAATTTACAATATTTTGACATTTCTCGTGATATGTACAGTTTCAAGTTAAATCATAATACATATTGTTACTTTTATTAATAAGTATGTGGATCTTAATATTAATCCTAAACACACTTTGATTACGGTGTATCTCTTATTGATATGAAACAGTTTAACGATATTCCTTATAAATAGTGATCTCTGTACATAATTTGAAAATTAAAATAAATACTTTTTTTCCATTCAAAAACCGAACATATCTTTAATAAATATCCTTCTTTATTTTATTGCTCTCTCACCAACCTCTATTGCCACTAGTACTGATTACATTTTCCTAAATATATTTAAATGTATTTACTTACATTTTATGACGTGACTTAAATCCCATTCTTCTCATAATCTTTTACGTATTCCTTATTTGTTAATCACTATTATTAATATACTTCAATTGTCTCTTATATCTTCTATTTTTCCTCCGATTATGAATCAAACATATATTTCCCCATCATTAAGAAATTACCTCCTGACTATCTATTATATCTACTACCGTCCATTATATCAACTATAATATCTATCAAACACTATTGAATGTATTATATGTAAGCAGTTAATCATTACACTATGCCCATCTCAAGATATGATCCCTAACATAGTGTGTATCTTCCTCATCGCGTGAATGTGATAACACATAAGCTTATAGTTTATGATAATAGAGTATTATCTAATACATTTGATACATTTAATCATTCTATATTGCATAGGTGATATTGGTATTTATTAAATACTATAACCTGTTTATGTCAATTGTTACTTATCGTGTAAACACACTAAGATTACTACACATATTATCAATTATTGGGGCGTATCGTAAGCGTGGGATTCCCCAAGCACAAATAGGGCAAATGGACGGCACCTAATACGGGGGACACTTTAACAATACATTGTCTTAACATGTTATGACTCGATATGTTTATTCAAAAATCAAAATATAATAATAATAATATATAATTATAGATATTATTAGGATTTTAAAATTGTATTTAATTTGTTTATTAAATAGATAACGGGGGTGTCTGTATTCGGTACCCATGTCCGAATACGAATACCCCGTGTTATAATACGGACACCCTATATACAACTAGATAAACCATATATTATTGATGAAACAATCATATAAAATTACAATTACATTATTTATAATTAATTTTATGAATAATTTAATATAATTTAATTAGTAATAAAGTTATTTATGTTTATTATTTTTTTAATTAATAATTCAAGTTAAGTATCTAAATAATACATTTTTAGATTAAGCTTCATTGGTGGTTAATATTAAACGCACGCGATTTTTATGAAAATAAGAATAGTTCACACCATGCCTGCTGATTGGTTATATACACACCATATATGGTGTCCGTATTAACACATTTAGAGTGTACGTCGTACAGTTTACGTCGTACACTGTACGTATTAGGGATTTACATGACATCTAGATATATGCTTATAACTTAATTAATATTTGATTAACAAAATTTAGCAATTATGTTTATAATATTTAAAATGCTTTAGTTTTAAATGATATAGTGTTATATTTTCTTGAGAAGGTTTTAAGTTAACATTTTTTTTCATAAATTTAAAAACGTAATACAAAAATCAGTTTATTGGATATATCAGAACTATTTTTAATAATAAAAAAATAAAAAAATATTTGTCTAAAATATTTTATTCATTACAATTTATTTTGTAGGATTTATGGTTTCTGAAATATTTAGAGTGTCCGTATTCGGTTACTTTCCCCTACATATAAATATATATTTCTTATATTATACGGAAGTTTAGGATTTATTTGTGTATAAAGACAGTTGGATAGGAAGACATATGTACAGTTGGTAACACGGACAGTTGGACAGTACATTTACCTATCTATGTGTATTAATATTTATAGATGTTTATAATTTTTAATTGAATTCTTATATTAACATCTTCGACTGGATTTTATCACGATAAAACATCACGTTGATACTTTATTTTTAGATTTAATGATGACTAATCGTGAGGGGCGTGTTTTTATATGGCGTGTTGGTATTTAGCATAACTGACTTAACAATAGATAGATTGTCCACAATAAAAACACGGAATGGTTGACATTCAGGTGATACATTGCGTAGATACACTAGTATACTACACATCTATCTTTTTGTCCACATACCTGGTATACAAAAGTGATACATTTAATTGTCTTATATAGCTAACTCTAAAGGTGAACTCCAACAACTCGTAATATAAGATGGATGCCTTACATTAAGGCAATATTAGTTAGCAATTGTATTTAGCTAAAAGATTAACTATTCGATAAGCTCTATGTTAATACCTAGTTTCCATGACACGATTATCACGATTATCACACTTTGTACTATATCAAAGTTTGGCTTTTCTGAATTTTCCGTTGCCGTCTTGATTAATAACATTATTAAATACACTCCTTGTTATTTGAGAATTATTATTACTTAATGTTGTACAAGGTCAACTTATTAATAGAAATATTACCAGATATATCACAATAATTTCATTCATTTTGTATGCATATAATATTTTTTTATATTTTTTTAATTTTTTTTTAATAAATATTGTTTTTCGTTTTCGTTTTCTTTTTATTTTCTTATTATCTCGTAGACGTCAAAAATAATGTTATCATTTACGAGGTCTATAATTAATACATTATAATAATAATATGTGATGTTCCATATAATACACATATGTGACATATCATATAGTTAATATATTAACTACCCCTTTTTAAGAAGGAATGAAGATGCACGATAGATAGGGATTACCTTTGAGATGGGGATCACTCTTATATAGGGATTACCTAACATAGCTGTACTTAACATAACTCGCAATTATATATATATATTATATTATATATATATTATATATTATATATATATATATATATATATATTATTATTATTATTATTATTATTATTATTATTATCAGATTTAGGCAATGTCAGGGTAATTATAGAAGCAGTGTTGCTTATCGAGAAAATTACCACTATATATATATATATATATAGATTCACATACATTCTTTATATTTTTATTTAGAAGATTTGGTTCTATATTTTTACGAAATAAAATATAATAGATCTTGATTTTGTTGTTAAATAAAACTAAGGCTCCTTCTTTAATATTCGAATCTTAGAATACGAACTCACTAAATATGAAAATGTATATAAATATTACATTTATATATATATATATATATATATATATATATATATATATATATATGTATATTATAATTAAAAACATATTATGTAACGTATATATTTAGCATTATGTAACATATTATATTATAATGTTACACAATTATGTATTAACGCTTACATTATACTATACAGTATAGTCTACTAACTATTACTCATACCATTAACACAATAGGAGTATTGTCTTACGGAGATACAGTACTGACTGCACCTGGATACTGCACTACCTCTAATTGTATTCTTTCAGGTTTACATTATATATATATATATATATCATTTATACATTTTGAATTTTAAAATCTATAATGAATACAAATATTATGAAATGTATGAGTATTATATGTCCAGGGTAATACTTTAATATGTCTATATATAAAGATGTACCGTCAGAAGTATATTATCAAGGACATATTATAATGCGCATGCGTATTGCGTGAGATGTGAATTGTAACAGATCTCTAACACATGTAGGATAATAACGACTGCACATTCGTAATAGAAATATATATTTCGCTAAAACTTTAACAAAAATGTAAATATATCATAAACTATATTGTCACGCTAGTACGGGATCACGCCTAAAGTAAACTAATAAACCTATTTCATATATGATGTAATACATTAATAATATGAATGATACATAGGGTGAATCTAAATCGAAATATATTTAATTCACTAGAATATTAAAAACATTAATCTATATGTCAGGCTCTTTCTGATTTAATCCAAGATGTCGAAGTAATGCCCATGGGTTATTAGCTGCAGCTAATTGTGTTGTCGTTATGCGCTCGATCGCTTTGGCTCGATGCTTCTTTACCACCGAGCCTAACTAACACCTTACCTACACCCACACACCTAACTAACAGCCCACCTACACCCACACACCTAACTTAACACCCCACCTACACCCACACACCTAACTTAACACCCCACCTACACCCACACGCCTAACTTAACTAACTAACACCCCACCTATACCCTGTCAGCTTCCGCTCTGATGAGGTCACGTGATGCTAGCGTTGCCCCTTGCAAGGACTTCTACGAGCATGCCTGCGGTAACTGGCACAAGAGGAACTCTCCACCCCCCAACACCACTACCTACACCACGGATAACATGGAAGGTAAGACACTCAGTAGTTTTACTGCGCTACTTTATAACAATAGTAATGGGTACTTAAGTACTTATTAAGGGTATAATATTACTTCTTAAGGATATACTAATATTTCTTAAGGGTATAATAGTGTTTCTTAAGATTATACTAGTATTTCTTAAGGGTATAATAGTACTACTTAAGGGTATATTAGTATTTCTTAAGGGTATAATAGTACTTATTAATGGTATAATTGTATTCCAGTAGGTAGGCAGTTGGTAGATATATATATATATATATATATATCTACCAACTGCCTACCTACTGGAATACAATTATACCCTTAATATATATAGGTATAATAGTACTACTAAAGGGTATATTAGTATTTCTTAAGGGTATAATAGTACTTATTAAGGGTATAATTGTATTCCAGTAGGTAGGCAGTTGGTAGATATATATATATATTCTATTGTTACATATATATTATGCATACATTACTATTAATAAGTATATCAATTTAGTACAATAGTAGTATTATTATTTATTTAATATTTGTTATATAATAATAATATACATTTTCACAGGATACTTTGACAATAATAATAGAATGCAAAATAATGCTTTTTTGGCTATTGAAAGTTAGTAAATGTAAAGTATAAATATGCTCTATTATGTATTACCTATATATACTGTCATATTATGTTATTTTAATCTATGAACACACACACAAATAAATATATATTTATAAATATATAGATAACCAACTAATTTATATGATAATACATTAATGTATGGGTTATATACTATATACGTGTACAACGTTTATAAATAAATATATGTATATATATATATATATATATATATTTCTAACACATGTATAAACACAGGCATACACATACGCACACCTACACATACGCACACCTACACATACTCACACCTACACGCACACTGTGCGATGGGAGTCGCACACTGTGTCGCACAGTGTTCAAAACATACCCATATAGGATAATTAATGTAGTAACATATAAATTAGAAGATAACAAATATAGTTATACCTCAACAATTAGAGTTATCTTACTGTATATAAATACACTACATATAATGTATAACTAATAGTTCGTATACCCATAACGCTCGATGTTATCATATGGATGAGTAAGTTAACCCTAAGTTAACCCGAAAGTTAACCCTATGTTGCCCGCACAGATCTCCTGAGTCTAGCCGATTCTAACAAGGATAGCGCTGCCGTGGGCAAGGCTAAGTTCATGTACCAGGCCTGTCTCAACGTCGGTTAGTTTATACACTACACTATACGTAGTCGGTGTATAACTGTTATCTAATGTATGTACTTCGTCAAGGGGGTACATTCGGATCGCTTTTATACATATATCTCAAGCTCATCGGCTCATTAGCTTAAGCTCATCGGTTTCGAATACAATATATATATATATAGTATAGTATAGTATACTATAGTATAGTATAGTATAGTATACTATGTTTAACGGTAGTGGTAACATCAGCCACATACGTATGACATTGTACACCGCATCGCAACTACCATCGATGCGTTGATTAGCTCTTGTTAATGTGTACAATCAGTGTACGACGTACACCAACGATTTTGCGTAGCTTAGTAATATATTTTACGTACAATATACGACGTATACAATTAAACTATAGCGGTATTCTCATTGGCTCAGCCCTAAATTCCGCCCTATATACTCATATATATAGTTGACCACTTCAATTCGCCTCTTTATTCATTATATAGTAGTTGTTATTTAGGTGGAGTCCTTTCATACCGCGCGGGAACTTAAATGATGTATTTACTTAAAACTAATACGCGTTAATCGTAATAAATGATGTCAAACAATAGATAACGTATATCCAACGTAATGACACATGTCACTCAAGCTTACATCTATAGTAATCAGCTGACCTCGACCACAACTCTCCTACACTCCCTACAACGTGCTTCCTTGCATCTATAATTAGGTCATCGCATTCCATCATCACATCGCAATACTGCCGCCTATTATCCGCCTATGTCCTTCACCTATATCCTTTCTCTAGTGTATATAGTGTATATATACACACTATAGTGTATAGTGTGTATACACAAACACATATTAATATATATATATATAGATCCTATATAATGATTCAACCTACCCTCCATTTACCAAAAATGTAAGCCGGTTTTGTAATAAATCAGCAATCCTTTAAAGGTCACCTTGCTGACTTATATGCTATAGCATTGTAAGCAATACGGATCATGTTTAAATAGTTAATATTAAAAAAATAATAATCAGCTGTTCTAATATTGTTATTTTGTTGCTTATAATAAAATAAACACGAATAGAATATTATATATTCTGCGAAGATTCGGAAAATCGTTGAGTATATTATGTGTTCTTATTTCCTCTCGGTGGCTTCAAAAGAACACCGGATGTTTTCAATTGTATATGTTATTATATGTTATTATATGTTATATCAATTGTAGATGTTATCGCGCTGTAATATCAAAGATTTTACTTTTCAAAATCTTTGGTAATATTATATAATTATCACACAAATTCTACTCTAATCTTAATACGTGTATGTATTCAAATGTAGCTTTGATCAAAGAAAGATCTCGATTACCCTTGGACAATTTATTGGATAAACTTGGAGGTAAGTATTATATATATATATATATATATATATATATATATATATATATATAATAATTGTATACATAATTTAGGATTTCCTACCACAAAGAAAAATTGGAATGAAACCAACTTTAGTTTAATAAGTGCTATTGCGAAAAATAGTTTAAATGGTTAGAAATGTAACATGTAACATACTCATATCTATATATATATAAATACAAATATTAAAATAATTTTAAAATTCAACTTTCGTAGGTTATCAAGTATTCTGGAAAAGTTCAATAAAAAAAAATTTCTTTAGTCAACAACAATACGTATTAACTGTTAGTATATATATCAAAACTGACTGTGTGGCTCAGTTGGCTAAGGTGTCAGACACACAAGCAGTATGACAAAGGTTCGACCCTCGTCAGGACCATTAATTAATTTTATAAAATGGGTCTTAAAATATTATTTAGAAGTGATCTTATATAATTGTGTATAAATAAATGACCAGCTCTCGTTAAAATCATGGATGCCTTAACATGAGAACGACTTCGAAGGGATATTAGAGCCATATGAATATAAGTACTCATAATAAAAACAGGACTCCACAAAATAAAAATAACAATAACAATATATATTAACAATTTACTCTTTTAGTTGACTATTAAGGTATTATAATATGGCTAGAAGAAAAATATATTTAGTTAATATATATTATTTCTATACATTTAACTGCGTAAATTACTTTAAATACGAATATATTCAATATATATATATATATATATATATATATATATATATGTTAATTAGGGTAACTTTTATATAAATAACCTATAGAAGATGTTATAAATATATATAAATTAGATATCATCATAATGTATATAAATATATATTCTAAAACATTTGTACAGCTTGAAGAAGGAGACTTAATACTACCAAGAAAATATCTTTTGGGAAAGAAATATGCACACTATCGTAAACTTTTCATGGTTAAATATCGTTAATTACGTAACACAAATGTTACGTAAGATATCAGAGTGACTATAGTTATCACAAGTATAAGTTACATGTACATTTATATTGTCTTCATATTTTAATTTAATACTGCGCTATATTATTAAAAACATTACCTTATAATTTAGAATCGTATTCATAAAACTAATACTACCAATCTACTATAGATATTTTCAACCTGGTTGCGTTATTATAATGCTCCTAATATATATTGAAAGTATATATATTGAATTGAATTGTATTAAAAATTGTTTATTAAATTAATAAATCAAATACAGTTTATGCTCACAGGATAGAAACAGATATTATCTCGTAATATATACACACAAAGATGGTACTATCCAATTATAATTATTACAATTTTAATTATATAATATATATATATATAATATATATTATATATATATATACACACATATTTCCTATGTTATTATTGAACCCATAACAATGATTATTCATGCGTCCCTTATTACATCGATCGTACCAAAGTATATGAAACACTCATATATCACCCCAATTATTTAAAAAACTACCCTTAGCCACTCGAACCTGTCGAGCTATCGACCCATCTCCCAGCTTTCATCAATCTCTAAGACCTTAGAGCGAATTGTATCTGCTCAACTTATTCACTATATCACTACCAATTCAATTATTGATAAGTTTCAAAGTGCTTACTTACCCCATCGGAGCACTGAATCAGCACTGAATCTTATCATTAATGATCTACTAATATCCCTTGACAACAAATCCCCGTGTTACCTTGTGTTACTTGACCTATCCAGTGACTTTGACACCCTAAACCATGACATTCTTTCTTTACGACTCAATGAAATCGGTATTCATGGTCAAGTACACAGCTGGTTTATGTCATTCTTTTCCTTAAGGTCCTCTTCAGTGAAAATCAACTCATCGTTCTCTACCCCGTTTATCAGCACTCATGGTGTTCCACAAGGCTCCGTGCTTGGTCCTTTACTTTTTATTATTTATATTTTACCCATACAATCCATATTTCGTAAATATCCTTACATCCACTACCATCTCTTTGCAGATGATCTACAAATTTATACTTATTTTCCCATTTCCTGTGACTCCAACTCAATTCAACTGTCTATTTTTAACTGCCTCACAGAACTTACTGACTGGTTCTCCCATAATTTCCTATCACTTAACATGACCAAAACTGACACCATAATTATCTCCAGACCTACATACCCCCTAATCATCACCCACCCCTTTCTACTAGCCCTCCCTACATCACAATCCATAACAACTCTTGGTTTCACCATCAACTCCCACCTAGATTACTCTGACCACATATCTATAATGATTCGCAATGCCAACTATTTTCTTTACAATATTAGAAAATCACGTAATAAATTGACTTTTTCAATGACTAAAAGTCTAATACATTCGCTAGTCTTCAGTAGACTCATATACTGCTGCTCACTTCTATGCAATCTACCCCTAAAGCTTATGCTTAAACTTGAGAAGATACAACGACGTGCTATACGCATCCTATATAAACTGAAGTTCTCTTCAATAGTATCAATATCGACTCTAATGCGATCATTCGGCTGGCTTAAGTTTAGATATCTCTGCAGGTACATACTACTATGTACCTGCAGTACTTAGATCTCCCGAGTACCTAGCTGACTTGATCAGTATGCATACCCTTAGTCGAGCTAGCAGGAAATGTCACACGATGAAAATTTTGCAACGCTCGACTATCTCTGCTCACTCTGAATCTGCTTTCTCTGTGGTAGCTCCAAAATACTGGAATTCTCTACCATATGACATTAGGTGTTTGAAATCCTTGTCACTATTTAAATGTAAACTCTCCACGCACCTATTAACATTGTAACCTACCCTCCCTTTTCCTTTATTTTTATTGTACTTTATTTATTTTATTTTTGTTTCCTTCTCATGACGCCCATAACCACCACGTGATTTTGTAGTCAATAAAATATTTAA